>JALBCR010000627.1:0-401126 GCA_030710515.1 Abscondita cerata
TAATGAGTATCAATAAAATAAGACAGGTGCATTTATATATTTATCTGTTTGATTAATATCTTGATGTAAGTATATATAAGAGTACGTCGTACCTTTAGGGGATTAAAAGATTTCTATGTTTAGTAAAGCGTGACAATAAATGCAGCGAGAAAGTTTAGCGTTGATAAAATTGTTGTCAAACATTAACGATTTTTTTCAAAAATAACTTGCACTTTTTCACAAACTTATTATTCTGTTACGCAAACCAATGATGCACTAAACCAAGTTATAATTTGATTAGGTAACAGAAATCATTGTAATTGTGCATCAAAAGAAAAAAGCTTGACCATGAGAAAGCAAAAAATTTAAGAATGAGGGCGAAACAAAAATTTCTCTGCAGTTTTAGAATGCAATTATGTTACCGTATAACTACATAATTAGCTGCGAATAAAATATTAACGTAAAACAATGGCTGCACGAAATCATAAAAAAAATGCAAGTAACGCTTTTTGCTATGTAGAATGTGATTAAGTAACCAAATTTAGAATTATTTTAGAAACTTTAATTTGTGATACAAGCTAATTATTATTATTATTAACAATAATGGAGAAAGAAAGTTTCTAACCGGTATGAATATATATTAAATTTCACACACTGTTAATAATTAATCTTTTACATTTCGTAATTATATGAATCTTTCTGCTGAGTAACTCAGATCTTTATTTTTTTTAGCGTTCTTAAGTCATCGACTGAAATAAAATACGCAATCGTAAGATCAAGAACATAAAATTTTAAGATGTATCATAATCCCATTAACATGATTATTGAACTATAATTATTTTAAATTATAAATTCAATATTTAGATTTTAATCTAAATGTAATTCAATTAACGATCAAATTATTAATGGCGCAATTGGGGTTTTTAATTCTGGGTCCCTATACAAACTTAAGAAATTTTTTTATGTGGGTGTATAATGTAAACGTTACTTTGATGTATTAGTGGTAATCTTTTAAAATGTCTTGTTAGTAATTAATTTTTTTACTGTTAGTTAGTCTACGAAGATTTTAACGCTAAAACCAGCACCGCACTTTAACGAAACGATTTCACAAATATGTTGAGAAATAATAAAAATATTGCGTCAGTGATTTTTATGTTTCACATAAATTTAGAGAAATTATCATAAATTAAGGATCTTTCGCCCGATATTTGTCGTTAGTTCAAAGTATTACGAACTTATTAAAAATTAAGTTGTAAGTATTAATGTGAATCAATAAATTGCAAAATAAAACACTTTAATTAACGTTAATAGTTTAGAATTTACATTCTGTTCTCATTTATTTGCTTAACAACAACACACTTTGTGAATAACAGGATTGGGGATAAGTTTTTTTTCGAAGGACATTATTCTTGACAGGACCCGTTTTGATTAGAATCACTTTAATATAAGAAAAGGAACAATTTTATAATTTTAGTTTTGTAGTTATGGTAAAATATTCAATAATTGCATTAAAAATATTGGTTCTGATTTAGTTGATACATCTAAAAATTCAGTTAGATCTACTATATTTTTAAACTGTACTCATGTTTTGACTCTATGTCTATAAATAATAAAAACTCATGTTTAATAACAATAACAATTAAACAATTACTTTTAGAAAAATATTAATGTAATTAATCAACAACATTATTTTTAATTGCATTATCATTAAAAACACAATACGTGTAATTAATTTCATTTGGGATTGTTCTTTAACTTAATTGTTGTTAATGAAAGAAAATAATACCATTAATTACATTAATATCTATGTGTGAATGGGTAAAACAAAATTGTTAGTACTTACAACATTACAAGCGCCCCACATTTTCATTTTATTAGTTCAATTTGAATTGTGTTTAATTAGCTGCTAAGGTGTTTGAGTTATTAATTTGATTTGATTTGCTGTGTTACAAATACTTTTAAAATTGAGTAATGTTTCTGAAATATCGTAATTTTGTTTATGTATCGTAATTTTATGGAATTTTTCAATTCTAATTCGTTTGAATACATCTGATTCATTTATTTGTTTGGTTTATAATAAAGCCAAAATACATTCACAAAGAGCTTTTTGTGACTTTATTGTTTCTTCAAAAAGGCGTTTGTTTTTATATTATTAGTGTATTTTTGGTAAATGGTTTTGTCATGGAAAAACCTGAAATGTGTTACTTGGTTATAGCAAAGGTCAAGGCTCGATGTGTATTCGGTAAGATAAATTTTTACTATTACTCAAATTTCTAAACTCGTATTTTGGATACTCGTCTTTGTAAAACAAAATTAAGTTTTTTAAAAAGTAAGTACATTTAAGTACATACTTATTATTATATCGGCTTTAAGTTTAATTATTTACCTTTTTCAGTTTGAAAAGTTATTCAACAAAATTTAAAAAATGCTATATACTACTAAACAAATAAAATACGCAATTTAATTGCTGTTAACGCGCCCGAATTATTTTTTATACTTGTCAATGTTCATTTTACTAATATGCTTTAAAAACATAACTGCAAATCAGCGAAGAGTCTAAAAATTTAACCTAATTGGTTTATTAAAACTACCTCTTATGTTAGAATTTGCAGCTGGTGTCAAGATTTAAAATTTGATACGATATTCAAACAGGTGTAAATCTACGTCGACACATCTAATTAAATAAGCAAGCCATTTAATTCAATTACAAAATAAACATTTTTTTCGAATTGTTTAAAGAAATTTAATACTTATCAATATTTGTCATTGGAAAGATAAATAAAAACAAAAATTGTTTAGGAAATAATCATGATCACAATAGAATTAACAAAATTATAGACCGAACTCAATTTAGTTAGAATACTACACTTGAATTAATCATCAAGTAAAAAAAATTATGGTCATTGTAACTAAATCTTTTTACTGGCTAAAGTTCATTCTTAACAATGCCAAACTAAATACTTTTAAAATAAAGAAATAATTTAGACTATTTCCAGAAATTCAACATCAAAAAGGAATTGGTGAGAGTATTTCATTACCTGAAAAAAATATTTAAGTTTAGAAATTTTTCATAAAAAGACCGATTTTTTTGTACAATCGGATAATTTTTGAGTCATTCTAAATTTTGCCGGTTAGAGCATTTATATTTGAATTTTCCGAAAACTTTGTCAGAATAAAGTTTGATTACGTGATTTTAAAACCACTATCGCAAGCAAAATTTTGTTGAACACTTCATTCTTTATATTTTAAAAAATGGAAAAAATTATACTTTTTAATGTAGTATTTTAATGCTGATAATGAATGGTTGTCACCTCTTCGTGACTCACATAATTTTAAACAATGGATGATAACTCCTTTAAATTTTCCGAAACAATAAGTTTTTTGTTTATTTTTTTTTTTCTATTTAGTTTATTTGTCGGAAGTTTTACTTATACAATTAATGGCTTAAAGTTATAAGCCCTGTTGTTGAGATGCATAAAACTTTCTATAGAAATAAAGAACATAGAATAATAGATTTTCTGTTTTCCTAAAGTGTCTGTTTTGAAAAACTAAACCTACAAAAATAATGTAATAAACTCATCAAAGGAATTTATGGGAATTAATGTATAGAATATAATAAGAGTTAATTGAAAATTTTCAGTATTCTTTGGGAATGTATGAAAATTTGATAGCAAATCGTGGAATTTAAACAGGAATTTATAAGAAATTATTGTACCTCCTTATGAGAAATTTCATTAGGTTCAGGTGGTTAAAAAATTATTCTCAAGGTTATGTCTTTAACTTCAACCTTTTCTACAGTTATTAATTTAAGCTTCAAACAATTTTTGAATAGAATGAAGCGGACCACCTTCATAAATTATGTGGTTAATGATTAAATGTCATTCATAGATGTCAATATAGAAGAAATAATTAGAAGAGCTGTAGACAAAGCACATAATGGTGTTGCAAATCTAGGAATAATAATAGAGAAACACAAAGTGGATATATTAAATATCACAACTACTGATGAATCTGTACGTAAAACAAAAACATCAGAAAATAAAATCCAGTATGAATATGATAAGAATTGAATCATATCAGAACGAATGACAAATTTTGAACATAATACAATTAACAAATTTTTCGAACAAGATATTTTATATTAAAAACAATAAACTAGACAAAATGTACACATAAAGATTATTCCTCAAAAATGTTAATTTTGATACTAGCACTCCATACCTCGAAGTTCAGATTGCTATCCAAAGAAGATACACTAAACAAAATTTTGAAAGTGATATTTAAAAACGTATTAAAAAAATTAATTGAAAAAATTTTGAAGTATGAATCATCAAAAAAATTTTGATACTATAGCACTCCATATCTCGAAAGTCAGTTTCCAATCCAAAAAGATGATAATTAAAAAGTCATCAAATTGTCGAAATGGTAGATTAAAAACCGACAGGCTAAGAAGATTTCACAGCAATAAAGACAAGTTCGTGACAAATGCCATCTACTTCTGTCCTGAGGAACAAATTAAACCAAGCAATCAAAGGAAAACGTTGAATTATCTTTGAAACATAGATAAAGTAGAAAGGCAGTATATTTTTTTGAAATAAACTTACTTTTTTGTTAAAAAGTATGTTTTCTGAGAGTAACGTTGGGCGCACTGTGTGAACGGTGACCAATAATATTTTAGCGATATTTCATCTGTTCGATAAAATGGTACACATTTTTGTAATAAAGACTTGATTAGATTTTGAACATAATTGATAGAGGAAGACAGTCAGTTTATACATTGCACTTTTTTTTTAAATAGTAATATATTAATTTATACAAATGAAAAGGTACTTTTCACGGCGTGCCCTTTTAGCAGTGACCGAAGTGATAATAAAAGGTAAGTCGTGAAAATTAACTTTCCCTCCAAATAAAATATGCTATTTTTTGTTCAGATGACGTTAAAACATCTAATTTTGAATTATAAATATTTTTTTTAAATCTGCTTATGTTTGAAATAGTGTATAAATACAGTGCGGACGTAAATACCCCTTCCCTTTTAAATTTGAAACAGTTTAATAGATATGGATTTGAAATTTGGAGGGCTATAGTAAAACATATAATACTACAATTTGAGATAAAATTCATAGCTCTATTGTTTTGTTACAGCGCCGCGTGACGTACCGAAATTATTCTGCTTTTAAATTTTTTGTAATTTTTTTTTTGTAAACAATTTTTGGAATTTTTCAATTTGATATCTAATAAACAATCATAAGTTTAACGAATATGTATTTGTATGTTGCTATGTTACACATTTCTTTACGCCGGCGCAAAAGTGAAAACTTACGGCGAAGAAAAAATCGAACTTCGCACTCGACTATTAAATCAAAAATGTCAGATTTTACGTTTCAATAACAATGTAATTTCCAATTTATATTTACCAGGTAGTTTCAGTAATTAATTACACCAAGAAATCCGGAAATAAACTTTATAGTAAATTAAATTTCCTAAAATTTTTGTACACAATTTTTTTCCAAAACGTATTGATTTTCAATATAATAAAGTTATATGCTCCGTAATTGGGTTTTAAATTTGGTAAAAAAATTCATAATGTTCCTCTGAACAATTGTTAAAATTATTTTCGTTCGATAATAGCAATTTTTTAGTACAATTGTGTGGTTAACTGAGTACAATTATTGATCTTCTTAAATTTGGATTTGGTTCAATTTTTAAAGTCAGTATTTTTACTGAATTTGACATTTTGGTTGACTTATTCTGTAACCGCATTTAATTACTCGTATTGTAACAACACCTAATACTCAATTTCTTACATTTATTAGAAACTATAAATTTCATTATGTATCTTATAGCCGAATGCACCAACAATCCTTATAAAATTAGACACAATTGTTAAAACCGTATAAACTGTATTGCTACATACGGCCATATCAAATTAAATGTTTTTTATGTTTGCGCTTTTATAAATCTACATCGTGTAAACTGCATTGGTCCAAAGTATCACAAAGTATAACAAAATTCGAAAAGATACCCAACGCGTATGAATAAAATGTACCAAAATTATTCGACATGTAGATGGCTCTACCGTCGATTTAATTCTGTTCTTTTTATTATTTGTGCACTTCACGTATACCTATCATAGTAACTTTGAAACAGAAACTCCGTTACAACTACGATGCGATATCATGTACAACTTGGGTTAAATCGACGGTAGAGCCACCTACATGTGGCGGTAATTTTTGTGGTACATTTTATTCTCTCAAATTTTTTAACAGCTGTAGCTTGCCATAAAATTCACTAAACGTGACCGTCTCAATGTACCCATCCAAAGGGAAATATATTGAGAAAACTCACTTTTTTATTATTATAAGTTTATTGTAATATAATGGTTTATAACATGTTAGTAAGTTTACAACATGTTTCAATCTGTTTTTATTATTTTATTTTAAATAAATTTTAACTGACCTTTATTAAGCGAACCTACAACAAGTTTTGTTTCATAAATCAAGTTCAATTTGAACCTGGTTTAAAGTAGTATTGAAAAACCAAGCGTAAGTAATCGTGATTGATATTTGGTGATTTAATTTGTTACCAATTAGCAATCTTAATCACTTTGGAGTAGATCTACAAGAAATTTAGAAAGAAAATTAAAATTTCAAAATCAAAACATGATTAAATCCAATAAAATTAATCGTTCCTTTTTTAAAATAATCATTAGTAGTTACTTGTAAAATAAGTAAAGAATTTATCAATTATTTGTATAAAATATTTTGATTTTAGATTATTAAAAATGATGGATTCATGATCATGTGCATTTCAGATATTTATGCTACTACATACGATCAATTTAATTTTGTATGAAATGTAACAGTCAAGAAATATCGATGAACAAAGTCAGGAGTGAATGCATTTAATCTATTTTCTCGTTCCAGATTAAGAGAAGCTGTAAATTTTATTGCCATAATTATTTTAGTTATACTTATAATAAATAACACAATTCATAATATTATATTATTATTAATTGACGTTTGGTTAGTTTACCATATAATTTATAATATCAAAGCTAAATAAGAAATTTGTTATTATGCAACGTGTGAAATTTGGACAATAAAAAATCACATACATGTTTTAATTTAATAAATATTGGTTGTTGTTTACCCACGTAACACAAAAGGCGTAACCCGAAAAAATCGCACTGTATTGTTAATCACCCGCAGAGTAAAACACTACATAAATAAATCTGATACAATTTGGTACCTTACTATGTCCCATTAATAATAAAATAACAATGTAGGTGGAAAACATATACATATGCGTAGAAACTAGTTACAAAATGTTTAAACTTTTTACCCAAAATGTAGAAACGTCTAGAAAAGAATTGCTTGTCATATATTATGAACATCTTCGTGTATAAGCACAATTTCTCCTTTGGCATCTGTTGCAATTTTTTTGAAGTCATACGTTTTAATGCGCGTTAACGTCATTAATAAAGAACATGATAAATAAAACTTGCTCTTGCAAAATTTAACACAAATATTTTAATAAGATTATTACGCAAAAGACCGGGAAATTAATTATAGCTTTACGACAATTATGTTTTGTGCAAAATTTACAACTTTATAATCCTTAATTAATAGTTTTTTTTGTTTCCAAACTTTTGTTTAAATGCAAATTATAAGTAGGGGAAAGTATCTCATTAATTCTTCAAACAATTGAATTTAATTTAAGTAATCTGCTTTGAATAGATCTTGATGTTCTTATTTCCGACTTGTTTGAGAATTCTTTATAAATAGGACAAAATTAACAATTTATTTCCGGATGTCCATTCAAATGCAGAAATAAAACGAAATAACGCTCAAAAGATTATCTTTGGTTAGTGTTAATTAAAGGTGCAAATTAACAGGGTATAGTGTGAACTTGGATCAGATAGCATTTTAAGGCCCATTGCATGCTTGCAGTCACTAAATTTTAAGTTCGTTAATTCTTCTTTGATGTAATTTTTATAACGTAGGATATTGTGTAGCAATTACTTGTTCTTATACTATATAATGGCAATAGATTTTTGATCAAGTTGAAGGTCCGTTATTCCTTACCGTGACATCCTACAATTTAAATTTTATGTACAGCCCTATTATTAGTTGTGATACAAGTGATTTTCAGTGCATTACCGTTTTCAAAGCGTATCGTGTTCAAGTTCGTGTACGTGAGCGAGTGATTATACCGGACAACCACTTTACACAAACTATAAAATTTGAAAAACTATTAGAAAGGATCTTGAAATTCAATATCTAACGTACCAGCAGCAATAATTTTCAAAATATTCTCGTCAAGTTTTAAATCATGCCTAGCAAAAACGGGTCAACGTACTTACCTTTAGTATAACATAGTATTCAAATTACCATCAATGGTAATTTAATATTTTTAGTTCATATAACGTTGTCTAATTGACACACACGTTTAAAATTTATTTCTTACAATTTACAATTTTTTTTGCTGTTCCAAGTTTTTAGTGTTTATTTAAACAAAACCGCAGATCAATAGGAGAAGAAAAAAGTGAAAAGGAAGTAAAGTGACATTCACGTGTATCCAATATCTTTCCTGCTAATGTTTGAAATGTGATTAGAAGACACTTGACCTACACCATAAGTTTACCTTCATCCGCAGCGTTGAAGTTGTTTAGCAGTTTAAGCAAAGATTGAATATGAAGTATCAAATTACTTTACACCTACCATCGTTTTTAGTTTGTTCTTGTGCTCATCACTACTGGTTGCCAAGAAAAAAAATTGTTTAAACTTTTCTCCGATGTCCGTTAACTTCCTTCTTTAAACATACTTCAGGTTTCTGTTACTTTTGTCCTTATTTGATATTTTTAGTTTGCCCTTTGGTATTTAAAAATTTAGAATTGTGCACACAATTGCAAATGTGGATAAATTACCAATGATTTTAGCTTTGAATATTTTTAATTTTTTCCACAAATCCATGAACTCTAAGAAGTTTTTTTTATTGAAAGTAATATTTTTATTCGTTGGCTCTAAAACAGTTTGAAAAATCTAAGCCACAGTATATTACAATCTGGATCATCAATATGTATAGTTCTTCTAAATTTTGGTCTAATTTGGTATCCAAAAAATTTCCGTGAGTAAGAATATCCAAACCAAATCTCGATATCTCAATAATTTTATGAGATATTCGACTTTAAAGTTACAAAGAATAAAAAAATTTTTTTTAATTATAAAAATAAAAAAAACAATTTTGACTTAATTTGAACTTCTGAACAATTTTTCCCAAAAAACATGCTGAGTCGAATAAGAAATGAGATATTCAAGGCTAAGTTTGGTTCTGTGCCGTACATGCGCGGTTTTTTTAAATTTTGAAGTCATTATTACACAACTTTTATATGAAATAGTTTTACCTAACCACGCAAGTGTAAAGTACATAAAAATAAGGTACCAAATTTTAATTTAAAAATATAAAATATAAATTTAATCGTAGGTCAATAGTTATTTGTATAAGAGTGTGGAAAGTAGGATTTTATGGCGCGACAGCTTCGCTTGAGGAACGAGCCCGAAGGAACTAAAAATATTCAAAATCACATTATTTTTTACCATTTAACAGTAAACAAGTTGTGTAATTGTTGATTTAGTAAACATATTTTTCTTCTATAAAAAGATTTTTATTGACAAATGTATCTTAAGGGCGGACAATTTGGGTAATTTTTACGCACGCTGTGCGTTTACAGTTTTAATGTTAACTTGACGTTTACACGTCAGGAGGCCAAAAAATCACTTTACACACGAAATTTGTATAATATTTTTTGACCGACGATCATCATCAAAAAATAAAAAAGAACAAAATTATTTCTACTGATTTTAAGTAGGCCTGGCTGTTTAACCAATTTGTCATACACCACCTAATAGGTGTCAGTTCTATGTTCAACTGATGTATAGATGGCGCCATCAATATCATCATCAATAAAAAAGTTGTATGCTCACTTATTCTGTACATTACCGTGTCAAGTATAGTGTAAAGTAAATTTTTTAAAATAAATTTATCGGGTTTTATACATAGTTTATTTTTAAAACGTAAGTTTCATTCAAACATTTTAATGAATTAATGAAATTTAAGCATTATATTTTATACCTATAATTTTTTGAAAGTAAGTTTTAAAGAAATTTACTCAAAAATGTGTTCTTTTCTTTATGTGTCACAAATAAAAGATAATTCCAAATTTATTTATTTATTTATTTTATTTTAGTTTTTAAACTTTTGTTGTTTTAATAAAAAAACATAAAACTAGTCTAGCGGATTTATAATCGACAGTAAATATTTCCTCCTATGCTTGATTTAATAATGAACTAATTAATGTTCTTTAACTAGGGGCACCAGAAACCATTAAGATGAATACGTACTAGCAGTGCGTCATCGCTAAATATGGACTAAACAGCTTAAAACAGCTTTTTATTTTAAACGTTTGAAGTAAAAGTTAATGATTTATGAAAGACTAAACTTGTGGCGTTGTCACTAGTATTACTTTTTTTTCAAAATGCTTCCTTTTGTTTTTTTTTATGTTTGAATTTGTACATTTTATAGCATGTTTAACACCACAATTTTAATAGGAATAAATTCAAAATCAAAAATTCTACTACAACCATGACAAAATCCCTTCTTATATCTTCCAATTTCAATTAAAACATTGCTGATAACTTGAAAATTTGAGTCAATTTTATAGGTACTTCAAGACCATTCGACGCATTAAAATGCTTACTTATAGTGCATGATTTAGCGGGAGCGCACTGCTAGAACGTATTCCTCTTAAATCGTTTTTTAAGGCGACGTTTCGTGCAACCCTATGTGTACGTTCTCAGGCCTACGAATTAAGAAATAATTCCGTCACTTAACTATAATTAGCATGGAAAAAAAGAAAAAAAGTGAAATAGGATTACACGAAACGTCGCCTATAAAAACAGTTGTTTGAATCAGTAGGCTAGAAACTGACCTTTTGCGAGTGCGAGGACGGTATGCAAGTCCAAGCACTCTCAAAAACAGTTTCTGGCTACGTGATACACAAAATTTTTTGGGCCGACAAATATTCAAATTTCTTAAAACGTAAATTAATTCAAACATTATTATATTTATGCCAAAATATTTTCGGTTGGTAATGCTATTTAGGCAGCTGTCAACACGGTGTCATTTTGGCATATATTAAAATACGTGTTTTTTTTCAATGTTTGCATTTAAAAGGCCTATAAAATCCTTCAAATAATATGTAAGAGTATTGCAACGTATTATTTACGTATTTCAGCATGAGGATTGTACTGATTTCAGTGTCATGAATATAATGTGATATTGCCAACAAAGGGGTGTTTCTGGCCGCTTTCGGCTGATGCAAAATCAGTGATTATGACGGAGACCGAAACAGTTATTTGGATCACTAGTCCAGAAAATAATATTTTGCGAGTGTGAGTGATATTGCCCAGCCGAGGCGAAGCAACACGAGCACTCGCAAGACATTTTCTGGACGTGTAATCCACAAAATTTTGTATGCCGACAAACTTTAAAATATTTATAAAATTATTCTTAATTTAGTTCAACCATTTATTGCTGGGGATTTATTTTTTTGGTTGGTACCCACTTGTCATTGCATAACTACTTAATTTTCAAATTTAAAATTAAAGTGACATTTTCGGTGTAATTTTACAAAATGTCACTTTTGTAAGGTCTAGGAATTTAATGTTCCCGGCCGATTTTGAATCCTACAAAACTGTCAATAATGACCGGAAGCATGCAAAATTAATTATCTTTGATAACAACAGTATTGTTAGAAACTTTCTTCGAATATTGCATTTGTCCGCTATTTAAAAATCTTTCCAACAACCTCCTAAACAATCTAAACAAAGCCTCTAGCTGTTGACGTTTATTCGGAAAACGTCCCGCATGAGGTACATGGTGCCAACAAGAGATTTCAATAACAGTCGCCAAGAATTAGTGTCACGTCGACCAATTCCTCCTGACTAAACGGCATATTCAACAAACAATAAGAGACGTGGTTACTACCACAAAGAAAACACATAATCAGAACAAACCTTTTTTTAAAAAAAAAGTCATATCATAACAAACGATTACCGGTAAACGATGATATGAAACTGGAAAACTAAAAAATTCAAAAAATTATTAAAGGAGTTTCAATTATTGATTAAATAGTTTACTTAGGTAAAGTCTATTTACGTTAAGGATAGGATGACGTCAAACTTAGTAATTTATTACAGCCAATTTATCACTTAAAATTTTCTGTTACCATAATGTAAATTGTAGTTACTTTACTTATGTTAAGTTGGCAAAACTTCACGATGTTGCAATATACTTAGAAGTGCAGGTAGTAGAAAAGCAAAGTTATATGTAAACTTGACAACCTTGTAAAAAACAACTGCGTGACGTCATTCTATTGCTATCGTGAACGAACTGTATAAAATAAGTTTATACAGATTCACTTTTAAATCTCTAAACTAACTGGAAACAGAGGTTCTATAAAATCAACATAGCGATCTCTCAATTAACAGGTATTGGATTCGATAACAGATGTTCTTATCATCATAATGTATTCATAATTAATAAGAAAACCTACAATTTCGTATCTAATGAGATCAATTAAAATCCACAAATGCAATACAATATGACAATACTGATAAGTATGAATCCAATTTAATTTTTTTTTAATTTTTACGTTTTGTTAGACACTCCTTGTTATAAATCTGTCGGTCGGTCAAGACTGTTGCCAATTCATTAGTAACGTCATTATTGTAAGTTTAGTTGCCTAAACTTTATATTGTAAGTGTCTGTTTATTTAATTTGTCGATTGTACATTAAAATTCAATGAGCAATTCAAAAATGTAATAATGTAGAAATAAAGTTATTAACATCGATTTTTGGTATAACCGAAAGTAGAGTATCTATGGCAATAAGTTATAGAGGAAGTATGGATTTAAGAAATTAAACAAACATAAAATAAACTATACTCAGTATACTATTGGCGCGGAGTAATAAACCTGTCAGAATTATCGAATCTCCGTATTGCAGTGGCGTAGGTACCTGATACGTTTGGAAAATCATATTTTTTGTAGGTAAATATATTATAATAGTAAAATCTACCTTGATATGAATTATTCTGTGGTTTCTTTTATTGTTTCAATCCTTACTTTGTGGAATCTAGAAATTTTACTTCTTACGTATTATATACCATTATTTTTGTATCTTGGTATAATACCCACATCTACGGCTATGATTCTCGTTTCGTCAGTACCTGGGCTGGTTAAACTATTGTTCTCAGACCCTAGATGGGTCGATATGCTGCAAGAGCGGCACAATGATCGTATTTTGGTTAGAATTTATTCGTTTTTACTTAACCGTAGAAGTACCGCTTTCACAAGAAAATAAAGAATTATTTTAAGCAATTATGATTTATTACTCCGCGCCAATAGTATACAGACTTTACCACTTTGCCTTGATTTGCAAAAGTGTATCTGTAAAAGAAGCACTAAAAAATTGACACTAAAATAGCGTTCAATATAACATGACCAAAGTATCTTACTCTTGTTGTACTAAATCAGGGTTGGTTTGACATAAATGAAGAGCGATAACCTTGGACAACACATTTCAGTCACCTACTTTGAAAAATTGATGTTTCTAATGCCGACACATACAATGACATTTTCATAATAGGTACAATTAGGTGTCAAAACGATAGTGAACTATTTCGTCACTTGATAGAGAGAGTTAAACTTTTCGTCATTTGTTTTGACAGCGGCTTTGAAGATGGTAACCTCGATTAAAGTTTTAACTCTAATACGTTTAATAATTGTGATTTTTTTAAATTAAAAGAAATCTAATATGTAACAAAAAACGAAACAAGATTTTTGTAATTTATATGTTGCTTCGCTGGACCTGAAATTGCCACATTATGGTTGTAAAAAATCTCAATTTGCAAACAAACTGCGACAGGTTTTAGCGTCTTCAAATATAGCAGATTATTTCCATTCAACTTTAGAGTGCAAATGATAAAAAAGTAGCATAAGCCAGACACAACTTTTTGGTCTTTAAGAATTATATGGTAGCATCTCGAGTTCTCGTTTCATTCAATATTCTGGTTTAATAAAAAAAAATAAAGTACAAAAACGCATCCAGTTATGATTCTAAATGTTTTAACTAATTTAGGCCGTATGGAACAAAAAAAAGCTAACCTCTACATTGATTTATGATACATAATACTCTCCTTTTCAAAAATGATTGTTATTTATTAAACAAAGTACTAAAATACGTTTATATTTATTCAAATTTGCAGCATTTTTTTACATTCTATAAGAGGTTTATTGTTCTTGAAGTAATGGTTAATTCTACGAGATCGTAAACAGTAGGATATTTAACAACTTTAGAAGTACAATAATAATAAATCATAGTTTAATATTAGAGTTATATATTTTGTACTTAGTTTAATAGAATTTATATCCATTTCAAAACATTTGGTTTTAAAAGCGCATTTAATTCCGATCCGAATCTATACTAGTTTTTTGAGGTAGATGTTTTTGTGCGACTTCAATTTAATATAAATTAGTCTTCTAAAAAATCTATTGCTTAATGATTTTAGTCAACTTTCGTAATTAAATAATTAATGTCTTTAACACCAGTAGCAAAAGCAAACGGGTTGGTTAATGTATGTAATTCTAAAGATCTTTATTGCAAACACCCATTGATTATAATTACTTTAAATTGTAAATTTGATGTTTCTGGAAGTTCTGGTTTTCGCTATCAATGTTGTTAATATGTCAAGGATAAAAACTGCAAAATAATTTAAAATATCAAGTTGATTTTTAAACAACAATTTCGCGTCGTATTATTTATTAAATTTACTCTTTCTTAAATTGCTGAAGTTGTGGATTAGTGAAAAATAATTGCTCGCTGAAGTAAAAGTTGTGTTTCTTTACTCACATCGGAAAAACTGCAATTTAAAAGCAATTACACCAAAAAGTTAGAGAACTTTAAAATATTTATTGTAGAAACAAAAACCAAACAAAGTCGACGTCGTCGCGACCACGCAATATTTGCAAAATAAGGTAAAAAAGAAAACAGTTTTGTCGCAATAACACACAAAGTACGTGAACTCTTCAAGATATTTTAAGAAATAAATTATGAATAAACAAGTAGAACTTATGCTACCTACTGATATTTCAGCTTCCTAGAAACTGATCGTTGATGTGCATCGGTGCTCATCAACCCTCAAGGTATTTCTGGTGTAAGAATTTAACCTCCTTAAATGTAACTTAATACAACATATAAAAATAAATTGAAATAATCCGAGCAGATAAAACGAGAACACGAGTTGATGTTCTTAATTGTAACATAAAACTGCATCATCAGCTCCGTAAAGAGCTTTTTAAGTGCGGTAGAAGAAAGTGACGTTTGATTTAAATTTATATTGTGTAAAAGACATGAAGTTGTTTACCTAGTCTAGGATAACTGGTAATTTATTATCTAAATATTCAAATAGCGAATGTTGCAGGTAGTCGTAGTACTTCAGTATCGGTTAGACGGCAGTTTCGTAATGTTAGGGTCGCTAACCCGGCTGGTATTATAGTTAAACTACTACCTGCTTGTCACACTCTGCTTTTCTACAACTGGAGCAATTGGCAGTTGATTGCAAAACACCTTGCAAAGCCTTCAAAAACCACAAAAGATAGCGACAGCTTCTCTTACTCAACTAAATAAACAAAGATGGATAAGAAAACGTGTTTGTAATTTTTTGAATATACGTATATCTAAATAGGATATAAAAGTGTTGAAATCAGAAGTTACATTTCTTTGCGTGAGCTATCAAAACTTTCACATCGTATGTAAAAATTTTAAAAAAGAAAATCGTTAACATACCGATAGAAAAACTAATATTAATCAAAGTTTGGAAGAAAATCTCAGTAATTATTTTAATAAGCACGTTGTAAAACCAAAAAGTGTTACATTTTTTTATCGAGTAGTTTTGTTCGATGCTTCCGCACGTATTTTACGTTATTACTTATTAACGAATTATATAAACGTAAGAACTCATTATAACGCATTTTAAAAAATGAAAAAAAATGTATGCAATTAAAGTACCGAAAAAACTTTAATTTCATCTCAGTATAATTTTGTTTGAGTTTTTAATGTACACTATAAAAGTTCGAAAATTAGAGATTATGGTCCTTCTTGATGGTCCTCGACAATGACGTTTATTAAACATCAAAAGCAATTATCATTAATTGGGTATGAGGATTAAATTTATAATAACCCAGTAGTCATTAGGGTACGTAAAAGGTTTTTTATGTGGTCTTTTTAATCGTAGTCCGAAATACGCATACCAGGATGTGTTTCGAATTACTTTGTAAATTATACGATTCATTTGTTGAGTACTATTGTTTAATGTGTCATCTACGTCACATAAATTTTATTTTGACTCCCACTTACTTAAACATCCTTTTTCCATTGTGCTTTACGTAATTCAATTGCATTTATATGTTCATTTTTGAATAATATACTAACTGTTTTCTTCAATTATTTATTTTGTATTTTTTAACTTAAAGGTTTCGTTTTAGAAATTAAAATGTAAATCACTCACAAACACCTCAAATTAATAAAAATTAGTTTTTTTTAAATTTTTATGTTGCAATAATCTTTGTTTTCCACTTGATTGTTTTCGTCTGTGATACGTGCTGTATAAACCTGTTCATTACACCCTAGGGCCATAATAAGCGGGCATAATGCTAATTCCTACTAATGCTGACAAAAATAAAAACACAGCAATTTAGAAATCTTTTTTAATGCTCATAAGTAAGCTCATTTTTATCCTTAAAATTAAAAATACAATTGGAAAATGATCCATTAAATTGGATATTGCCTTCAAGCGAAGAGTTCTCAGGTCTAGTGAACGAAGACATATTCACAACATTGTTGGAGGTTTCGCCTTCCGTTACCTTGGCTCCGGCAATCATCCTGGCAATTTTGTTCTTGGACGCGATACTGTCTTCTATGTACCCAGATGCCACTGCATCACTCTTCCATTTACCATGTCTCTTTAATGTCAACATGTCAGCACCAGCATCCACCAGCAGAGTTGCCGATGTACGGCGCAGGCAATGTCCTGTGTACTCTCTCGCATCTGCATAACCCAGATAGTTTGCCACTTTTGAAGGTATACTCCCGAACGTGTTTTGCCAACTGGTTGGGCCGTACATCTCCCATTCCGGTAGCACAAGAAAAAGCGCCGCTCCTTTAGTCCTTTTGGACGCAATGCTGCATATTTCCTATATATTTGCAAGGCACTCATTTCGCTCGACAATATTAAAACTTTTTAAACCGTCAGTCTTTGTGTATTGAATTTTTATCACTACAACGGCTCCTCGGTCGTCTATAATTAACCTTACCAACTCGTCCCTTTGCAATCCACCGAACACGCCCATCACCAGAACCACCTATAACATAATCATCAACATCATTCAGTTAAATGTAAAATTTGTGCCGTGTTTACATACTTTTTCCAAAAGGTACATGTCGTTTAAAGCATCCTTGAAATAATTTTAAGACATCTTCGCGTGTTAAAATTTTAGACTTTTTCGGAATGTATCTTTTTGAAGTTTGCTTCAGGAATGCCTCCAGCCGGTTGAACTTTCCTATGTCTAGTTTGTTGTATACTAATAATGTGACCTTCAACATGGAGTATTTAGATCATAAGGAATTCGGGGTAAATAATTCTGACTAAAATATATACCATTAATACGATTAATAAAAAATTAACTAAAAATACGTACCAATTTCTGGAAATACCCCATTAAAACTGTTTCACTGACAGTTGTGACAGAATTTTTCTTTTTCCAGTCTTCAAATTTCTGGAGCTCTCTCTCGTATAGTGGCCGTGACTTTTTAGGAAGCAACTCCCCATCAGCTTTTAACACTCTTTCGTGTACTTTTTCCGAAATTTTGCTGTCCATCTCACGCGAGGTTTTATAATTGTATTTTTAAAATAAACAAACAAATTGTTATAGATACAAAACAAAGTACACAGACAAAGCAGCCGCGTTTAATTCACATGAAATATTTGCAAGTATTTTATCAATGAATTTTTATATTTCAAGTGGAAAATAAAACGTAATATGAACCGCGGGCATAATCGACATATTGATTATGCCCTTGATACATAAATAACTATTAATCATACATTATTATGTTGCCGAACACTTTTTTGACGAGTTATTATTTGCACTGTTTGCATTGTAAGTTCTAATAATTATTTAACACCTCTGGTACCGATTTAATGAAACTTTTGGTATGTAGAATTTTTTTTATAATACCATATAACCTGAAGAGTTAAAATGGTGCTTTAGTATACACATTATTCTTCAAATAAAAGTTGTCCTGACTTTTATTTATACGTTTTTTCAAAAATTCAAAATACAAAGCAAAAATTAAATCATGGATCTGTTATCCATTATCAAACAATTGCATACTATATTTTATTGGTAGCTTTCTTCTCACTTAGGCGAGACCTTCTATTCGGAGAAAAGGCGTAAGGAACCAACGTTTCGACCGAATCTTAACCGCACATTCTTCTTATATATTTTATAACTGAGTCAATTTCTTGATAATTGAGAAACTTTAAAACTTTTGCTGAATGACAATTTACATTGGGGAGCTACCTATGTGTATCCCACGATGTTTACTTCCTGTATATATATATATATATATAATGCTTTATTCTTTCACGTGTAAACATGTTAGTAATAAAAAATCTTTGGGGTTTAAACACGTGTAATAAATATTAAAAATTAATTACTTGAAAAAGCTGCGTGTTAGCGTGGCGAAACGTTGTAATTTTTAATATTTATTACACGTGTTTAAACCCCAAAGATTTTTATTACTAATATATATATATATATATATATATATGTTAACACGACCATTTAATGATTTGAGCTAGGTTAAATAATTTCATGATTGAATGAGACGAAAATTAAACTGCGAAGAGCTTTGTTTATTTCATTTATAAAAATAAAAAACAAGAAAAATGAGAATCTTAAGGAATTCCTAACAAGACTGGGATAATAGTTGAGGGATGAGTAGAAAACAGTTTGCATATGTCGGGCGCTGTGATATACGAACTGGACTCGTCTAAGTTTGGACCAGAGATTCACATAAAAGCAAAGCATCTTTAGAATTCTTGGGAGAAGACTATCGAGACCAGGACTCCACTTGGATCTAATTTTTACAACATTACAAGAATTAAGGTATAATCAAAAATTTCATTTGATTTGGTAAATGAACCACGTATTTACCAAAACGACAATTTGTCATGTCAAACTAAAACACCTTCAGTGTTTATACTTTAGAGATCAAGAGAATATCGGGCGACTTCATATCATTATTGACAAACGACCAAATTTGTTCAGGATGTAACTGATGAATTAACTATTTTGTTTGATATCTTAATTTTTAATCCTAGCACATCTTTATGATAATTTAAAATGGTATCACAACTTTTGAAATTAAAAATATATATAAAACAATTGGACAAAATATTAACTATATCTGAATTCAGGTTTTTCCTTTGGCGAATCTTTCTAAGATATGCACTGCACTTAACCACCAAAAATCAATGCTTTGGCTGACAGGTAACTTTAGCTGAGTTCCCATTAGAAATATCTGGAGAACCGTGATAACGAGAAAATCAGAATTTGGTATGCAGCCATTTGTGACCAAGATCTATTGTTTTAAAATATTTTTAAAATGGCGTCACTTCCTGAAGTACTGGAAGTTGATGACAATAAAAGAAAATAAAATTATGGTCCATACATTTAAGAAAACCAAGTTGTTATCAACTTTCGGTACTTCCCAAAGTGAACAAAAACGCGGCGGCACAATGGTAAAGACGATACCGTATTTGATTGATGTTAAAATTGAAATTTTCTACCCGTTCTGAACCAATAACTGTTAAGCACCTTTCAAGATAGATGCGCCTAATCAAAATGTAATTATTTAACATGCTATTAGCAGTTCCAATTTATTTATATAGTTTTCGTGCTTAAAAGGCCCAGTTATACAATCGCTGCTTGAAGGTAACTTTCGTTTAACTTCCTAGGCGATAATTGTATTCTTAGAAATTAAACCATAATTAAAGCAGAGATAATAGTTGTTCATAAATCAGAAATAATCGTTCAAAACGATTTTTACCTAAAGGTTTGTTTAACACTCTTATCAATAAAATTAAAAATTTTTGCTAGTAGATAAAATTGTTCAACTGAATTTTTGATGAAATAAGCAATAAACGTTTCTATGACTTAACTTATATTTTTTAAACTCATTTAAAATTGATTTTAATGACAATTAGAAAATCAAAATAGAGAGTGCTTATCGAATGATATTAACCTCCTAGATTTTGAGCAATTATAAGTAATTCTGTATTGGTTACAGTAAGTATTAGCCAAATCATCAGATAGCCAAACCAAAGCTATCTGATGATTTGGCTATTATCGAAAATTATTTTACAAAATTGCGATTATGTCGCAATCTTAAAAAGACAGGTTTCTTGTTTTCAAATAGAGAATAAAAAAGTAATGTTATCTTTAACAATACAAAGTTGAATTCATAATTTTAACCTAGTTTATCTGGGAGTAACTTTAGATACGTTTTTAATTTACAAAAATCATTTAGGAAAAGTCAAACAAGAAATTATGTTATTCAAAAATTAGCTAGAACAACTTGGGGAGCAGATGCAAAGACACTTTGTCCTGTCTGGTTAAATAGTTATCATACACAAAAAATTGATGCCCAGTTGAATTGCACTATGCGTATAATTAGTGAAACCATTAAATCTACTCCTGTTCCATTGGTTTTCTGTTCTTTGTAATATTACTCCATCGAACATTCGACGAAAAACTGCGTTAAAACGAGAATGGGATAAATGCCAATTCAACAAAAACTTAACAATTTGGAATAATATTAAGAATCCTCTTACCAAAAGACTTAAATCTCAAAGTCCTATATGGTTGCAAGACTACTTAAGTATGGCTTTTCTGATGTTGAAGAGTAGAAAAAATTATGGTCTGGAGTTGATGTTTTCAATAAACATCTCATTGTTGATCCAACAATAGAAGTCTCGGGATTTGATCAAAAAGAAAAAGGTCATTCAAAATGCAACTCTATGTTGTTTAAATGGGGTGCGATTTCTAATCGAAATTGTGACGGTGGAAACGAACCAGAAACCGCTACACATATTGTAGAGGATTGTCAATTAACAAAGTTTAAATAAGGGTTTGTAAATATTCATAATTTAACGGATGAAGCTATATTATAGCTTACAAATCTGAAGGACATCTGAAGTTCAGCAATATTTTGTACTCTCTGTCCTGATTATCAGTTTTTTTATTTATTTTTTTTTTTTGCTTTTCTTTAACCTACTATTTTTTTCGTCATTGTCGTGACCTGCGCTTGAATCGGTCTATTATATGTCGTCATGCAATGGCTGTGCTGTTATATTTTATGTTCTTATTTACGTTCTATAATGTTTACGCACTTAATTAACATTATTACATATGAAAACTAAAGTGGATAAGGGTTGGCATGTTTAGTTTTTAGTGGTTTTCCTAAACCTTAAAGCAAATGCTTTGTCAAGACGAACCAATCCACAATTGCACACGATTTCGTCACCACGCTATACAGGTTTATACTGATCTTCTGGGGCACCATACATAACACTTACATCACAATACAATATTTAAAATGAACCATACGAACAAATAAATAAATATTTAAACACTTTAGAGCCGAAATCAAAGAGCTTTCTAAAAGCTCACTCATACTCATGCGTTACTTATAGCTCTCTAATCTTACTAATAAAGCTGCCGACAAAGTAAAACGAATTTTCGTGCATATTACGTTAACACAAGTCGACACTAGATGTCGCAACATTTATTGTTCTTACTAATAGTTATTCGAAAAGGAATAATGAGCAATGAGTGACTAACCCGTTGAGGGGAGAGTTTGATATTTACACGCTCTCTAAATTCGGCCAGCGTGTTTTTAGGTAACCTAAAATGTAAGCATTATTACTATACGTGGTGGGGAGGTGCTCCATTTTGATAAAACTACATACTATCTATTGATGAAATGAAATTTTTTCTATTCTTGCTTCGACATTGTTTATAAAATTTACAAATTATCATAAAATATTATTAATGTTTTGTGTCAATTCCCAATTTAAAGCAACTAATTACAATCTTGTCTGACTTGTTGTCGCACTTGATAATAAAAGCGTATCAAGGTTCAACAAATTTGTTTCAGAGAATGCAAACCGTCAGGTTCTTACAACAGTGTATAAAATCGAACCAATGCACTTATTTAATTTACTCCTTTTGCCACAATATTGCTCCAAAAATATCGCAAATATTACTATGATACTATTTTGGGATATAAAAACAATGTTACTGCAGCTTAATTGGTTGTTTTATTAGCACATTGTATATGTACTGAAAGTTGCTAGCACTAAATGTCATTCTTCCCACAAATTTATAACTACTATAAATCATAATTTTTTGAAACTATAAATACTATAAAATGTAATTACATAGAAACCATGACACACTGTGGGTTTAGATTTTTTAAAGTGCTTTTATTACAGACAGTTATCCGTTCGTCCCTTCGTCCTGTTGCAACTTATTTCAAAACTCACAGATTGTGCTACAAAGTGTAATCAATTTCAATATAATTGTGTTTTGAATTCGTAAAGATTTTAACATTTACCGCAGTATCTTCGGGAATTTTAATTAAATGCTAAAGAAGCTGGAGGATTAATGGAAGTTATTACCGATCCAATCGAATAACTTACGAAACCATTATACGTTTTTGGTGAAGTAAAATTATTAGCCATCAATTTGACTTTTCTTAACAACTTTTAAACTGTACATTAAGTTGAAACAAGAATTAGTAGTTTCAATAAGTTTTAACTTAATGAAAAGCATTCGTATCAACTTTATTATCTAAATTTTAGAGTAAGTTATATGGATATTAATTATTTAAAATTATATAAACGTTGAGACTACGTTTTTAGATAATTTCTGAACATTTGTCGACGCTGCAAATTGAATAAGTACTTTCAGATCGATACCGTTTGCATTTATTTGACTCGAAACAAAAAAATATCATCCGTGTATTTCTTGAATATTACACGGAATATACAGTGTTAGAAATTTGAGCACATACATGGGAATCTCGGAAATCTTAATAAAGATACAGGGTCAGTTAAATTAAAGCATAGTTAAACAATCCGTCGTTTCGTCTCTAGACGAGCAACATCTAGTTTATTTTTTAGATTTTTGTTTTATTTTAGTCACATTCCAATGCCCAATGGAAATGTTATTAGTTTTGAGGAAAATGAACACTTTAAAATTCATAAATCACTTGTCTCTCTGTAACTTCGTGTTCTTTATAAATTCACCTTCACATAAAACTAAATAAAATTTTTGAATGTAGAGAATTTTACAGCAATTGGTGACATGTATTTGTTTGTTAGTAAAGACTGTTTTTTACATAAGTATGACAGGTGTGTAATATCAACCAAAACGGAAAACTTTTGTAAACGTTACCACATGAAAGACTTTTTCTAATACTCAAATGACGTCATTGCGGTGATAGAATAAAAGTAAAATAGGAATAAATAAAATGGTAAAAATGTATGCAAATTGTTTATAATAATAATATGTACTGATTTAACAATTTATCACTTATAATTCTATTTTCAATTGAAAAATTAGTATTATTTCTATTATTATTCTTTAGTCCAGTAAAATTAAGTAGCAGCATGAAATTTTGCATACTACTAGTTTTTATCACGAATATTACGAAAAAAATGGTTTACAAAAAACCGCGACCAAATACAAAAAAAAATTGAATTCATAATAAAAAAATTGACGTATTTTAAAAAGTATAACGTTTATGAAAAAACGGGGTAAACATTCATTTAATTCTGTTTAAAAAAGGTTTCTGGTAGCTTTTTATCATTTCCTTTGTTTTCCTACAAAAACTGTTTGAAAGCGGAGCTATTGTTTCAAATCCGCGGTACTGCCGCCTGGTGACGGCGCTCATTAGATTTAATATATAATTTATTTTTGTTAATCCCTCGGCTTTCACTTACAAATGAATAGTATGGATGTTTCATGACTCAGTGTATTTTTCCCTCTTTATCCATTACTACGCTGTAACACAGAGCGTCCGAAATTCATGAAAATCTCAGTACATCGATAATTGTGACATTAAGTTATTGACATATACTTTAGCTCAAACTATAATTTATCATTTGAGGCTAGAGAGAAACTTCTGGATTATCTAGCTTTATATTTGGTTGGCATTTCTTTCCATGAAAATTGAATAAAATCTTCCATAGAATTCTTACACAAAAATAGAATATACGATTTCAAGCTTGGGTTTCGAGCAACACATTGGGGTTATTGCATTTACCTAAAGTATTCTCAGCCAAAAATATAGAATTAGTAAAAAAACTCAGTTATTTTTTAATTGAAACGTTGAGCACACTCTAGTATAGCGGTTCACTGAAACACAAGCTAAATAAAATCTGCCAATTTTGCCTTAATTTGTGGCTCAGCAGTGGGTTAGCCATTATCACAAAGAATAATTCCTGACCCATTCGCAATATATTTCGGATTCCTGTATAGTACACGCCTTGACAATCCTCGTGTGTATTATTTAATTAATGCCGACTTAGGAATTGTAAAGTGTGCGCTAAGAGAATGCGAGAAACAGATGTTGACATCTTTGTGCTTCTAATCGGTTTGACCCCGGTAACTAGCCAAAAGAGGCTGTTGAAGTTTTCAGAAAACCAAATAGAACTCAACAAGAAATTTTTGAAGCAGGCTCCATTAGCTTTATACAATGCTCCAAGTTCAGAAATAGATATTGACAATTATCGTTACATTTCATTGACCAAGGCTGTGTTGAAAGGACATGCAGTCAACTTGGCCACTTTGCCACCAACATTTGAAGCAGCGAGACAGCACTTTCACAGAGTATATTTTCCGGTTCAACAGTGTGTTGGAAACTCATTCCGATCAAGTTTCTTGTCGTATTTGTCATTTTCTTAAGACTACTTTGACGGAGCCCGCGGGTGGTTAAATCCTTTTAAGGTTACTTTGTCAGGATTAACGGTCCCGTTATTCTCCTTCAACAATTGGCTATCGTCCCAAAAAAGGGGACATGCCGAAGGTTGCGGGCAGTAACAGCAAGCACCAAAAAATTCCATTTCGTAGTAGTTTAAGTACATTATTTCGATCGAAGTGGTTGAAAGTCACAAAATAAAAAAAAAATTTTTAAAAGTATCAGTTTGTACCGAGAATAAATAAATGTGTTCCGATGATTATTTAATTAGAGCTTTGTTTTATTACTTTACGGATGACGCTGCTGCTATCGAAGAGAACAATATTTCCTAAATCAGTGTTTGGTTTGCGACAGGCAATCTAGGGCCATATACAGAGGTTATAGTTTTCGAAGAATTAGAGATAGAGATTGTCTGGTGCCAATTTTTGTTTATTTAATTTTTACCAAACGGCATATTTAATCAAAAAACTGATGAGTCATTTTCCGAAAAAGTTGTTTTTGAATAACTAGAAATTTTTTTTGTAAACTATGGTCGTTATTGTAGCAACACTAAAAATATAAAATTTTTTTCTTTTCCACAAAATGATCAAGCTATTTTTTGATAGAACGCACCATTCGGTAGAAGTTAAATAAAATTATTACATTGAGAATGTAAGTATCGAAGAATCTTAAACAGTTTTTGTAGAAATTAATAATTCAATTTTACAAACTGCCTTACGATACATTTTTTTTCTTAATCGTTGATTTTTTTCCAAATACATATTGGTATTTCACTATTTCCTTTAAAAACTATTAAGTGGCGACGCTGTTAGACATTTATTTTATTTTTTGAGCAAATTTTTTTTACACGTTTGTTTATATTAGTACGATGTGGAGATCTGCCCAAACATTTGTTTGATATTGTTTTTATGATACTTTTATCTAACCATGTAAAAAAATCGAAAAAAATATACGTTGTCAGTTGCAAAATATTTTCGGTGAATACGCGCAAATGTATAAAGTTGAAGTTTCGTTAATTAAAAAACACACCTCTAATTTTTTGATGTTGTGTTTTTTATATTTTTATCTAATCATGTTCAAAAACTCATACTTTTTGAGTTACGAAATATTTTCGTGAACGTATACAGAATGGACCAATAGGCGAGGTAAGCTGCTGTATCTCAAAAGCCACTTATCGTATCGACTTGCGCTAAAAAATTAGATAATAAAAGTAGTCAAGAAAAATGGCTGGAAATTATTTTCAAGTGTCTGAAATGGCTACCAGGGGGCGTAATTGCCACTTTGAATTTTAAAACTTGTTTTATGAAAAATTTTCTTACATTTATGATAATGGTGTTTTAAACCTGAGACAAATTTAAATCTTTTTTGGAAAATGCTTTCTGCTCTATATCTGAAAGGAAAGTGGTGGGGAATGTTTGAACATTTTTGGAAATAAATGTTGATAACTCCTACTTTTAATACACTTGGTGCCGTTAAAAGGGCTTTTCCTAGGCTTCGGTTGTGTTATGAGTGATATGATTGCAATTGCTTATTTTTCCATCAGATGGAGTTTTTAGCCATAACCGCAATAGAACTAATTAAAACAAAGTCGCTCAATTCAAGATTTTCAATTCTCTGCGATACTCTTAAATAAAAAAAATTACCCTATACCTTATTGAAGAAAAAACCATAATACTTTTTTTTTTATTTAAATACTTAATAGGTTTACTTATTCTTATTTACTGAAGTAAGTACTTCAATACTTTATGCTTTTATGTAGTTTCTCATTGAGCTACCATTTTTTTCATTAATTATTTCGAAACATTATTACCTGTTTTACCGTTACTTATGGTTATTTCATTTCAGTTTAGTAGTTTTTTTTTTAAGCTATATAGTTTTATTTCATTACCATGTTAGCGTATTATAATTCATCATAAATTTAAGATTAGAAAATGAATAATTATTAAACATTGGTTCATACAAAATTAATAACACGATGTAAACTATAATTTCCTTGTCAAGTAAAACACATTTTTTTGCAAAAGCAATAAAATAGCTAATTAACGAACGAAGTTATTCATCAAATATGATTAAGCGACGAAAGATAAAAATATCGAAAAAAATAATAGGGGAATTGTTAATGACGTATGTATACGTTTATAAAAGGCTAATTAATATTTATACACAAACGCTTAACATTGAAAACACCAAGAATGGTGCTGCAATCACTTTATTATCTTACATACATGGCATTTTAAATAAATGCGTGCAACTAAACCGTAAAATAAATAAATTAGATTTTAATAAAGTTTAATTTTCAAAAGCATCTGGGAGGTCATACCAAATTGAAAAATCAATTAATTGCTTTCGTGTGTATCTATAATATATTTTAGCGAACCTTAGGGAACGTAACCACCTGTTGATAATGTTGATTGATACATGCATATTAATATTTAACAACCCACATATTCCTTTTCACAAATTTAATTATCGACCGAAAATTTATCGAAGAAAAATATCTTTAACACTTGTAACGCGTTTTTACTATTTTCAAAATTAAACATTTATACAAATTTACTGTTAAAGTACTCTTAACCTTAATAGCCAACATATGAATAAATATGTTTTCTAAAATAAACAAATAGCGTATCGGGTTCTCAATAAAACGTCAAAGGGCGTTATATAATCGCATAGTTTTGCTAATTTAATTTCACTTTTTAGGACGCTAATTTTCTTTGCATTTATTAGTTGCTCAATGTTTGTTGACCATGTAATGTTTTTAAATTTTATTCTCTTTTCGGTCAACAAACTTTGTGTTGAAGAGCACTTTTTTGTTGGAGAAAAAACTTGTCGGGTATGTGTTCGAAGCCTACATTAAAATCCCCGATTCTTTTTTATACGCTTTTGACCTAATTCTATATTTTTTGACATATTGTTGTAATAAAACCATTTAACAACTCATTCACATAAATTTTTAACGATTTTCCGCTTATAAAATTAAATTATTTATTATATTAGTTCATCAACGGAAACGTTTTATCAAATTTGCTAACGGTAGTTACACTAAGAATTTATTGGTTTTTAACAGTCACTACATTATTGTCACGATTTTAAATTAATAAATATGCGCTTAATCGTTTTTTTTTTTTTGTATTATGTATTGCACGAAATTCATCATTTAATTATTTTTATTGCTTTCTTTAATAATCAATTAGCAAGTTATCTGACATAAAATTAATTTACTGTGTTAAATATGGTGGTTAATTTTCAAATTAACGCGCAGGTTAAACTAAGTATATAAATGTGCTCTATTTCGCAAAAGAAAAACAATGGCGAAAATTTCCCATATTAAAATATTAATAAATACGTATCGGTAAGCCACAAACCGCAATTTTTTCTGAATATTGAAAAACTTATTTTTTTAATTAATAATTTATGAAGTGTGCAACTTTCTTTAATATTGACTTTTTTAAATGACTTGCAAATGACTTTGCTCTTATCAGATTTTGTTTAATTAAACCTAGTGAAAGTAGAACTAAACAAAACCAAACTTTTGGTTGTATGAGAATAATTTTATTCGGAAACGCATTATATTAATGTTAATCTTGTATCTAATTACCTTTGAGATAAATTAACAATTTTTCTTAGCGCAACCGAACGCAGTTGTTAACATTAACTAATACATGCTTAACGAATTGCAAAGAAAATCAACCATAATTATAACTATTTTCAATTAGCGATTAGTTCCATCTACGTGTTATTCAAATACAAAAAAATCGTTGAAAAAGCCACACCTTTCTTGTGGGTTTCTATTCGATATAAATTCAACTCCTACTCAGAAATACAATTAAAACACTTCCAAATTGGTATAAGCGCCAATTTTATAGCGTCTTCTTCACCTTCACGCAATTACGCGTAAATTCCTATGTAACGTTTTAATATTTCGAGTAAAGACCTTTAACCTTTGCAACCGGAACTCGAATCATTGCGGTACAGCAATTTCAGCCCGCTATTCGGCAAGGAATTGACCACAAAATAACCTTAACTCTGGCCTTTACACTTACCTTGCCCGTGTCATTATTAATACGTAATTTTCTTAAGAATAATTCCCGTAAGGTCGTTTAATTAATTAAAAGTGTGTGTAATAATTACTTAAAAAAAAAAAAATTAACGGTAGTCTAGTTTTTATTTTATATTAGTCAATCGTTTCAAAATCAAGGCAATGACTGCCAGCAATTTTTCTAATTCACCACAAACTTTTATTCGTTTAAATGTTAATAAGCATCATGATGCTATTGAAAAAAAAAGTTGCATTTTTTTTGCGCAAATTTTTTCTAACGTGGATTAAGCAGATCATGGGATCAATGAGCACGCAACTCGTTGCATGTTTCAATAAGATTATCTTAGAAAATGTGCATGTATGACCTCATTTTTTTCGTATCTAAGCAGTTACTTTTGAAACAAAAATTTTGTCAGTTATATCGTTAATGTATTAAATATAGGTAATATTTATTAATGCCAATTTTTAACCTACTTTGCATTCCTACGCATACGAGTGTTATAAGAAGCTTGGTGTAAAATTTGGCACAAATTTGAATGAGTAATCGCATTTTATCTACGCTAATACGTATTAATCGATTCGATCTTGAAATAAAATTTTAATGTAATTAATTCATAATTTTCATTTCAAATTGCTTTGGCTTTGCAGCTAGAACTCTAATTACGTATTGTTTCGGGTACCGATCTAATTAAAAATATTTAAATATAAATGTAATTATACATTACAACATGGAAATATGTAAAATAAGCGATAACAAATCCGAATCCCCATGAATTTTAGTAAAAATAATACAAGGTCTATTTTAGTTTTTTTTTCAAAGCATAATTATTGTTCTTCTACGGACAAATTTAACCTATTTTAATTGTAGTTCGCGTGCTTGTTCGTTACACTCCTGCATTGAAGTTGCATTTTAATGTTGAAAATTAATCACATTGATCTTAATTATATAGAAGAATAATTTCAAGAACGAAGTACGAAAAATGCTAATGTATATAATTGTACCATAATTATTGACATTTGATTACAAGTAGTTAGCAAATTTTTTAAACATTTTTGCTTGAAGGAATTTAGGAAATATATATGTATTTTTTTAACGTGTGTTTGTGACAGTAAGAAAAAGAAACAGAAAAGTTGTGGGTTTAATTCAATTTAAATTTAAGTCTAATTAGTTCTAATACTCAGCGGTAACCAAATACATTATTAGAATATTGTAACACAACACAACCGTTTGTGTTGCTAGTAGCAAAGACCAAATTATGGTTTTTGGTAGTAGTTAGTGATTGTTTAATTTTTAGCAAAATTCGATTTAAAGTAATTTTTTGGCTTACGCTTCACAAAATGCTTTTTTCTACCAAACAATCAATCAAGCTTTAAAATTATTTTAATTCAATTTTTAGATTTGATTTTCTTTAATAGAGTCATTACATTTTTTTAAAGATATCCTGGATGTTGTAGGCCCAGGATGATGCTTGTTACAATTTTGAAAAAAGCACTAAAAAACATTCTCCAACTTCACCCGTAATGTACTGCTAAGAGGAGTAGGAACTGAATGGATTGTTTAATAATTACTCAATATTGAACTACGTTGAATATTTTACTTGTCAGAAACTTGATAATTATTTTTGCTTATGGACTAACTAATCTTGGTAAAGTCGTAGTGTAGTAATAATTACTAAATAGTATGTGTTGGCATTACACTGTCTAAACTCATAAAGTAAAATGATTTTGGTACCCCACTATTAAAAGCAAGTGAGAAAATTATAGAAAAGAAGGGTAATTTTATTTAACTACCATCAAGCATTGTATATTTAACAGTATTTCAAAATTGTGTAATTTTATACTACTACAGAAAACGTGATCGACTTTAACAAAGGAAAAAAATTGTTATTTTTGTTTTCTCCGAAAATTTCATTTTTGAAGATTTGGCTTGTTTTCAAACCCCCAAAACACAAATTACTTTTTATTTAACTCAAACGATTCTTATTATTTTTTTAATTTTAATTTTGACTTTTTCGTAATTTTTAGAAGTAACTCTAGTAGTCGAATTTCATTAAATACAACTGATCTTACAATGATGGCCTTTTATCTGAGGGATTGTTTAAAACAAATTGTACAAAGTAAGCTATTACACAATGATAAAGAGCAATTAAAAATATGATACAAAATGCAGTTAGTCTTTATCAATTATAGAAATAACACGCATTGAAATCTGTACAGAAAAATGATGAGAATTATTTAAATAGTAAATTAATAGTTTCTCTTTTTATTATTTGTTAAAATTAAACAAATCTGGTGGCTAATTTTAATAATTTTTAGCAAGAAAATTATATTATCTCGAGAACGTTTGATTTATATAAAAAGTAGATTGTGTTTTGAGGTTTGGAAACAAGCAGGACAAATCATCAAGTGTGAAGTTCTGTGTGAAAGTCGATCCGGGGAGATACTGTTTGTATCTGTGCCAATTTATTTAGAATTTTTGTTAAAAACAGGTCAACTTTAAGGAAACATCATAATGTAATTAAATTACAACTTTTGAAGGCCTTTGTTGTTTGCCCTTCTTGTTTCAAATCAGTGAACGACTCTCTAAAGCAAATTACAGTTTCGCTTTTTTTAATGGAACGTCCTATATTTTCTTTAATATTTAAACAGATTATTTAATAGTACGTGTCCAAAACGAGAGTTCCCATTATGGGGATCTCGGAAACAATAAGAGATTGAAGGTCGATTTAAATGGAACAAAAGTTGCGCATTTAAAGGGATGTATTTATGGAACTCGAATATCTCTTATAATTTTTGAGATAATTGAAAAAAATTGAAATGTTTTAAGGTTTTATTTTCCTTGTGTACTTCAAAATAATTACCAAGCAGCAAACGTCAAACATTTTTCAAACAAAAAAAAATTTGGACGGGTCCAAACCACGACTTTTGATAACATAAATAATGTGGATTGACAAAGGATACATTTTTTTAAAATTTTTTGGTTTTTCTTCAGCCAGTACTTCTACCTCAAGCCACTGTTGTTTCTCCAATTCTGTACTCCTGTCCAAAAATTAAACAACAAAAAATGTTGTCCAATATTTTTATGAGAATCCTTTCTGTGGATTGGATTGATTATGTACTGAAGGGCACTTATTTTCAATGTGAAGTAGATGTTTTGGAATTAAACTTTAAAGAATTAATTAAAAAGTATCATAAAATTCTCATAAAACACTAGTCTTATGGTGTTTGATTGTAAAAATATGCTATTGATTAAAGTATTCTCGTTTCTTTGTTAAATTAGACTAAAGATTTCTGATTAGTTGAGTACGGATCAGTGTTCTTTTTCGTTGTATCAGCATATAGTTTTCTTCTTCATCTTTATCCATCTCGTAAAATTCAATATGCACATTTTTTTTAATTTCACCACATACGCAACAGACATTATTTGGGAGATTGTTCATTATAATTCAGGGTGTGAAGTTTGAGGTACACTTTTATAGTCAATTACTATAAAATATTGATTTGAATCTCTTATCGTAAAATTTTGTGTTTTTTTCTATGTTTCTAGAAATAAGAAAAGTTTTATGGGTTTTCTACAGTTGGATTATTGATCGATCTGCAACGTTTATGGTTTGATTCAATCTCCTTGCTCTTGTTATTAATATTGTCTACTCTTTGTATTTATTTATCTAAAGTTTTTACTTATGTTGATTGAAGTTGATTGATAATGTGCGTTTTATACACTTTCCTTTTAGCACCCTACAGCGATCAGCCTCCGGAAGAAGACATACGTGAATGTAGTGCTGTTAGTGAATCTATTTACATTTTTGCATTTGACATACACACTTAAAAATTTAAGGCTAACATTTAAAACTATCGGTATATATAGTTTAATAAATTCTATCATAATTGGTTTAGACTTTAGCGGAACAGTTTGTGAACTAACGCGAGTGTTCAGCTTTTTCAAAGTCTCCTGTGTTGGATGTAGACTAACTGAGAACTTTGTCTTGTCTTATCATGGCATGGTTAATGGGACCTGACACTTTTTACACCCCGTCGTCTTGATGGTTGTAATCTGCAACAGAAAATTTTAATTATTATTTACGATATTCAACGTAGTCGGGGAAAGCGTTTGAATTTGAAAGTATACGATACGTCGTAATCGGTGGCTTTGCGGATAAGCCGATTTGGGTGTTTTTGGTTTTTCCTGATGTGAGAGACGGTGCTAGGATTATACCGGGATATCAAAAATTATCTTGGCCAAGGGTGGTTGTGGAATGTAAAACGTTTGTCTTAGTTTACTTTTGAAATAATTATGTCACTATCACACTGACATTATTATTATAAGGCATTATAATACGTTGTCAGATGGCTGTCAAAGACCTTTAAAAATGGCTGCTGTAGGGCAAACTTACGTATAATTAGGTGGATTTTATTATTGAGTTATAGGATTTTAATATAGTTTATACGTTTAATAGATTTGTAATGTACCATAATGCCAGCATTTGGTTGTATAGTAAATTGTGGGAGTAGAGGACATCGTGACATTGTTAAGTTTTTTAGAATCTCTGTTATTTGTAATTTTAAACATAAATTGGGTTAAAATACTCTTTCACTGATTCTATAACTAACTTAGTTAAAACAACCACTAAAAGTACAAGAAATCAACAAACATTATACACATTCAAATAAAAACAAAGGTTTGTTTGCCCCACAGACGCCATTTTGGCAAAAACGTTGGAATGCCTTGTTGTTTTACAACTGAAATAAATAGGTATGAACTTGGTAGGTTATTGATGATGTCAGTGTGACAGTGACATAATTATTTCAAACGTAAACTAAGACAAACGTTTTACATTTCACGACAAGGGTAATTTTTGATATCCCTGTAGGTAGAGTGGCGTCGGGATATAGGTCGTTGTTTCGGAGCACCAGGGAGTGAGACAGGAATAAGTGGATTATCCGGATTAAGCTTGAGTGGATGTTAGAACGGATAAATTTGTAGACAAGGCCAGCTTGCCCGCCTTTGAGACGTCGAGAAATACTGCCCCGGTAGCTCGGTTGTTAGCCATGGTTTGGTAGCAGTATTTGGTTACGTGCAAGAGTTGTTGGGTTGTGCAATGGTTTGGTTTGAAACCAAATTGTTTGTCGGGTAGGATTTTTAATTGGGAAATGTCTAGGTTAAGCCTGTGAAGGATTATTCTTTTAGCGATTTTTGAAAGTGCCGGAAGGAAACTGATCGGGCGGTGGTGTTGCGGAAATTTAGGGTCTTTTAAAGGTTTTGGGATTACTATCTTCCAGTCTGCAGGGAATTGATGTATGGAATTGATGATAGCGCTAAGAAATGCTATAGGTTTGCGTGGGAGGTATTGGATCATCAAGTTTGTGATTTCATCGTGACCGGAAGCTTTACGTTTGCGAAAGGAATGTATGATTTAGCGGATTTTGGTGGGAGATGTAGGCGTAATTGGATCGTCGTCGTGGTTGTTTACTAGGAATCGGAATACTATGGATTCGTTAAGGAAAACGTGGTCAAGGTCGGCGATTTGGTTGTATGGATTGCATTAAAGTTCTAAGTTATCTGCGTGAGATTTGGGTTTTTCTTTGCGAGATTAAACGAGGCCGCTGGTTGAATAGATCGGGTGCTCTAGCGATTGGTTGGCGTTGCGAAGAATTTTCTGCATACGCCATAGGGAGTGCTTGTTGTGATTTTGATAATCTAGTTTAGCAATCCAGGATTCGTTCCGGAAAGTTTGAATTTCTGTGGGGACTTAAGGTGCGTAGCTAGGTATTTTGGCGCGGTTTTTATGTCGGATAAAGGTATTTAGGTGAAGCTGTAAGGTGGGTCCAGGGGTGGGGGTTGACTGATTGTGTGATTTTAGGATACAGTTTTGGAGGGAAGTGGTGGCTAGGTCGATGTCGTGACGGGTGTGGGATCAATTTGGTCGGTTAGGAGTTGAATAAATTTGGTCGAGTCGGTGATTTGGCGGGATTTTAAAGGTAGGTCGTGAGATATAGGTCTTGAGAAAACTGGGTTATGGTCGTAGCTGAGTTGATAAAAAGCGTAAATTGTTGGTAGACAGAAAACTTTTTCTTTGTAGATTTTATTTATAATGGTTCAAAATAGGCGGGGCTTGCATCGCACCGGTCAAATGCGGATTTTCGTAAGGTATTGTTCGAGAGGGATTGGATTGCAGATCTCAGGTTTTCTTCCTTTACGTTAAAGTGTTATGGACGTTTATGGATCTTGATGGCTTCTCTAAGCAATCTGTAAACGGTAAACTTGCGGAGTTGCGAGAAAATATCTTTTGTCCTTTGTGTTGAATTGATAGTTTGCTGAATCTTTTTGGTTCCTATGCGGTCTGGGACGAAATTCATTGATTTTTTATCTCCTTCCTGGTGTGCCCGTTATCATCAAAGGCATTTTTCAGGTGTTTGAATGCCGCTTCATGATTTTTGGTTTACAAATCTCGGCGAAACAAGCTCGAAGGGTTCGGTTTTTACAACTATAACCAAAACTACAAATCTGAAATATAATTTTGGACTATGTCAAAATTCCGAAACTGATTGGCTTTATAGAGACCAAGATAATTGCGTATAATAAACTTAATCTTAGATGATTTTTGAATTTTTCAATTATTTTACTATTTTATTTTGAAGTAACCCTAAGAAATTAATTGGTTAATCGTAGTTACAATTATTGTGTTTCAAAAGTTTGCAAAAATTTAAATTAAAATTGTACAGGATATGATCAAGCTAGATGCAGACATGAGAATATAGCGGTTTAATGAAGCGGATTTATGAAAATGTATGTAAATCAAATTGATTGACAGGTTTTATTCTCAAAATAATTACAAGAAAACCTACAGTTTATTACCAACACACACACACAAAGTTGTGAAAAAAAGTGTGGCGGTGGAAACTTTTGCCATTAATTTAAACATTTTTTGACGCATACACATATCACAAGCAGATTAATACATACCACGTTTAGGTTGTGGGAGTAAAAATAAATTTTTTAGTATAATAAATATTTTATCTGAATACCCCCAAATTAAAATTATCCAAAAGGACGATAGCATATTTTAAAACAATTATTTGCAAAATTTCAACAATCTGTTTAAAGATGTTTTTGGTTCATATTAAACACACACTAAAATTAAAATTGCCCAAATTAAAGCAATATTGAAAGTCGAAGAAGTGTTTTTGGAAAATACCTACAATTTTACAACAGTTGTCCAAGACTTACATACAAAGATATTAATTTTATTACAAACATTTTGAGAAATAATGACTGATTTCTTTTAAGTCGAAAACATAATGGAAAACTGATGAAGTCAAGGAATTGAAATTAAACCAACTCAGCAAATAAGTATCACTAATTATTGAGTAAAGCTAAAATATTCTTTAGTGTGGGAAGGGGGTTTATTTTATGGAAACGTAGAGGTTTTTTATTTAACTTTGTTTCTTAGAACTAAAAATAAATCTTAATTTTTTGCTTTGATTGTTAACGTATAATGTGCTTATTTATAATTTTTTTACATATTTTCATATTTTGTATAAAATTCGATCCGGTGTTATGCATTAATTTTTCACAAGCTTCATAATTTTTCAGTGTTCTATAATGTATGGTCTACTTATGTCGCAGAATCACCTTTATTCCATTAAACAATTCCAAACACTTCATAGTTTCGCAATGATGAATTGCAACTTGCAACCTATTGCACTTGGTAAATAAATAAATGCAATTGTGTGTAAGCATAATGTGGGACTTGCTACCACCTACCTAGAGTCTTAAATCTTCCGGCACATATCTATTTTTAAATGCTTATATAAATACTTTTTCTTTTGAAATTTCACTTCAACAAATGCAAATAGTTTCAAAATCTTTCAAAAAATAATTTGATTATTGAGTAGTTGATCGGTTTGCAATTGTTGTAGTACTGTTATTACTTTTGTTTGTCATTGTATTTTCACACATCGAAGATGTCAAACTCATTTAATCGAAATGTTTGTTGTAACTCGTAAAATTGATGTACGTGTTATTGCATTATATTTGTACAAGATGTATTTTCTTAATCGTGTGCAATCATCCAGGTGATTAGGTTAAAGGTTAAATCATTTTCATACCAAAACTTTCCGATTAGTACCAATGATTAGAAAAATTAATTTTTAAGAATAATCTATTCAGTCAATAAACAAATTAAAATAACACTGACCTACGCAAACGTTTTTAAATAAAGATAAGTTAAATGTCATGGCAAGCAGTTAACTTACTTATGTAATCAAAATAAACTAGTTTAAATTACAATTTATTACAACAATTATGCTGAAATATTAATTTATATAATAGTACGTTGCACGAATGTAAATAATTTATTGCTTTTCTATAAGATGAGAAATTGTTGAATCGATTGCAATTTGCATTACCAAGTTTTAATTACATTGAAAAGAGTTATTCACTTATCATCAATGCATTGGAGTGATATTGTAAAATATTAAATGTTGCGTGATAAGCGTAGTAAGGTAATTAAAATTAATCGAGACAGACTTTTATTTCCTATTATATTATAATAAGCAAAATGACTTTTTTGTGCGACAAAAACAACAAACTAATCAACAACAGGTAGTACTTACATAATTAATTTAACCTACATAAGTTGCATTATCCGTTATTTATAATTACTAAAATTTTTTAATCGATTTAGTATGAATAAATGATCGCGTGTCTTTAGAAGAAAAAGTTTTAATTCGAACACAACTCAGAAAAATATGTGTCAGTTGCACTTTCACTAATAGACAAAAATGTTCGTAACACAAAAAGATTATAATTAATCATAAAGTTACTTCTTTTATATTTTTATAATACACCTTCATTAATAAATACAAATCGATCTATTTTATTTTCATTTCCTATTATGCCGAATAGAAACGCGTGTGTCGCTTTTTTTAATCTTTTTTTTTTTACTTTCATATCCGGCTTAAGAGTGTTTTTGTTTTCTTTAAAAAAAATGAATTATGTAAACTTAGGTCTAAATTTATTCAGAACAGTTAGGCATCAATAAAAACAAATGGCATTTACTTCTACTTTTCTTTTAACAATCTGCAATAAAAAACAAGTGGTAACAGTAAACACAACACACGTATGTAGTATCTGTTTTACAAAACGTGATTCTATTCAATTCACTATTTAAAATTAAAAGTAGTTCAGCTGTATCAGTGTGCATGTGAGCAACTATGTATGTGTACGACCACCTCTAAGTATTGTGACACCCACACTGTAATAGTGCTATCTCCAATGTTTCAGTCGTGGTTGGTGTAACGTAAAATAACATGTTATTACCAATAAATCATACCCGACGAAATTCAATTAGATCCATAAAATATACTACAACTATTATAAAATGAAATAGTCCACAACATGTGTGTGGCAGGTACGCCATTAATTAACGTAATCTAACATGCATCTGTTGCTGTTGCACTCATTACATCTAACTTTTTGTTAGATCACAGTTAGCCATGCACGGAAGCATTTCAATGGTTAACTACTTTGAATTAAATAAATTACGTCACGCAAACAATTAGGACACTACTAAAACAAATTTCTTCGTTCTATGCATGTGTGTATATGTGGTAAACATTCTTCTTCTGCTTACACACTCAATCTATTTATTAGTTTTTCTTCAACGTTGCACAATGAGTAGGTACAACATTAAAATATAATACCAAAGACAAGTGCTTATGTAACAAGTCTAATGCAAATTATATTTTTCTTTAAGAAAAAAAGACGTCGATGATGTAAGTGGTACTCAGCACGTCTGTTTTATACGAAGTAGGTGTAGTAGATACCGGATGTTAGCTAAAATGTTTCTATCACACCCAAGTCAGTTTGTGATATAAAAAAATTTACGGTGCAATTAATGAGAGTGTTGTGCAATTACAATTTATTTTTGATTTATTACGTATAACTTTAACATAAATCAAAACTCAAGTTCTTTGAGAGGCAACGTATGATCAAAACAATGTAATGAAAAAAATCTGTCTTAATAATTTTACAACCCTACCAACGTTTTAATGTCCAAGATTTTCTTCAAAATTACTTTTCTTTGTGTATTTCTTATTGTTTATTTAACATGGTAAGCTTTCTTTATTAATGTGATGCATATAAAACGGTCAAAATCCTGCATGTTTATCGTGCTACAAGAAATAATATTACATTGTTAAATAGATTATTTAATTTCATTGTTGTGTTCTTTAATCTAATTTTTTCAAAGAAGAAAAGTTAATTTAACAATTACTTCTCTTTATGATTTATTGTTAGTGATATATCGTTTATTATTGTATTACTAACATAATAAACTTTCCTTTTTTTAATTTAAACCACAGTACACAGTACAATGCATATATATTATTCCTAAAAAGTACTGTGTGTATTTACAACGGATAATTTAATTGTGATTTTCTTTTATGTGATTGTGATTGATTTTACTTAGATACATTCGATTCAGTGACATGACAATTAAAGTGTTAGTAACCAATACACGTTTAACACAAATCCATATTGATATTTCCAAATATCAATAAAAAACAGGATTATTTTTATATAAACTATTAAAGAATGAAGATTAAAAATTAAGAATTTTCTATCGTAACAGAAAACCACCTTAAAATTTCTTGCTTGGTTCTTAACTTGACCTTAGGGGTATTTGTGAATCAATGGCTTTCGTCAAATATTTGGTGTTTGATGAATATTGGACAATCTCCAATTGTTTTCAGTATACGATGTCGGTAAAAGAGAGACGAATCAAAGAAAATCAATTGTTTGTGTTTGCAGAGTTTACATTAAATATTAGTCTCAAGTCTTCAAATAACTAACCTAATAAATATTTTAGAATTAAAACTATTTGAATTTTGAATTATTATTTTTATTGTTATAAATTATAGTTATTTTCGTTTAATATTGAATACTCTACCACCGGTAAATAAAAACTTATGATTCAAAACTAAAAGCAAAGTATGTATTTAAATTAAGAATTAAAAAGTTATGAACCAAGTTTTAAATTTGAATTTAAACATTAACGACTTATTGTAATTTTGACTAGCGTTGCTGCAAGCTCTTCGGTTCTGTTTAGCAACAGAAACAACCGTATATTATAACGAGTGTTTAAATATAAAACTGGGCTAGACACGCTGTGAAATGGAATCAATTTAATTATTTTTACAGTGTACACTCACGAAATTTAAAACTTGGACACCACAATTTCTGTAAACAAAAGTTTGCACATTGTGAAACGGGCTTAAGGGTATCATTTACAATTCTAACAGCAGGTAGTCTCAGCAGGGGTTATCTTATAGAAGGACTGTAGAATGAATCATTACACTAAGCACGTTTTAGAAAATAGGTAATTTACGTTGCTTACTTAATTTTTTCTTTAAAGAATATACTGATTATTACTTATTTTTAAATAAATCTAACCTACTAATTATTGTAAGTTATTAAAAAATCATTAAACTCTCTATTCATAATATTTAGTCCTTACAAAATGTATATTTTATGACGTTTCATTTTTTCTGTAGTGCAATTCTTATTGTCAACGTATATATTTAGTTTTTTGACAAGAATTTATTACATAATTATAATTAAGATACCAAGTTATAGTTTAAAATTAAATGAAAACTTTTTTTTTAAATAAAGGTATTACTATATAAATAAATATAAGAAATCAATAATGGGTGTAACCTCCATTATTATTGATACATTCTTGGAGGCGTCTGCTCATTGACGCTATCAAGGTATCAATATAATTAATATTAATCGTTTCCCATGCGGTATCAATGGCTGCAATTAGTGCATTACGGTTTACTGGTATAAAATTTGGCCCTTGTTGTCTTCGGATAACAGCAAGTATTCGAGCCCAAACATTTTCGATAATGTTAAAATCTGGGCTTTTTGCTGGCCAGGGTAACAGCTCCAAGTTATTTTCTCGTATCCAATTGCGCACAACCAGCGAAGTATGAATAGGGGCGTTGTCCTTTAACAACAAAAATACATTATGAAAATGTTAATTCAACAGATCCCGAACTATTTTTTGGAGAAAGTATAGTGAAATAAGAATACTTACTTGTTGGAAAATATAATCGTCGTCTGGATAAAACACTTCGACTGAAGGTTTCATAATAGTTTCCAAAATATCTAAATACGCAGCAGAATCAAGACGTCCATGGATAGCCCAACAAACTCCTGGACCCCGCGAGCTAACCCAACCCCACACATTCACAGAAAAATAACCACTTCGTTTTTTAGGACATATGTGATTATTTTTGTAACGAGTTCCTTCCATTCTAAAAACTTTTAATGGTCCATCGTTGCGGCTATTAAACGTTTCTTCGTCGCTAAAAATCACTCGATTCCAAAATTCCAAAGGTTCGTTCACATATCACCTTGCAAGTTCCAGACGACGTCTCATATTTTAGTCACTGAGAAATTCTTTTGCAGCAGCATTATACTTCTTTATTCCCATCTCCTTTAATCTTTTTTGTGCAGTTATACGGCATCAGGGAAAATGTGTATCTGCTATAGTCCTGGTGTTTAATTAGCGATACCTTCAAATATATTCTTTAAAGAAAAAAAAAATTAAGTAAGCAACGTAAATTACCTATTTTCTAAAACGTGCTTAGTGTAATGATTCATTCTACAGTCTTTCTATAAGATAACCCCTGCTGAGACTACCTGCTGTTAGAATTGTAAATGATACCTTTAAGCCCGCTTCACAATGTGCAAACTTTTGTTTACAGAAATTGGTGTCCAAGTTTTAAATTTCATAAATGTACATACATAAAGTACAGCAAAATAACCCGTGGTAGTGTTATATAAATATAACATCTTGTGCCAAATTGTTTGTAAAAATCATTTGTTTCTAAAGAAGCACAAATTTGATGTGCGAAATATAGAACAATATTGAAAAGCTCTTAAAAATTTTCTAAAGCTTATCTACAACCAATTATAATTTTCATTATTAAAAATTACAACTGAGGTTTTGAGCCGACTTCAATTCAAAAATAAAATTTTTATTGTTGCAAAAAATCATTCCGGTTTTAATACCAAATTTAAAAATTAGTTTTGCTCTTTGTTTTCGAAAAAGCCAGTAAATTTAGATCAAACTGAAAAAGTTGGTTTAATTTGCAATTAAATTTAAATTATTAGTTGCAGAACGTAGCAATATATACAGAGTGATACAAAATATGTGTTCTAAACATAAAAGGTTTGTAGAGGATATTAAAATAAACAACTTCTTTTTGTAAAACTTTTATGTTACACAAATAGTAACGCCAAAACGGCGCCTCCTGATTCAAATTTGACATCTATCATAATTTAAAATGGCGGATTCTATTTTCAAGAACTTAATGTAATAATTTGATTTAAACGAAAATTTGGTTTTATCGGTTTAGTTTTAGAACCGTGGAAATGGCCATTGAATTTTTTTTTTTTGAATTTGAGACCCCATTTTAGTGTAACTATGTGTCTAATAAATGTTTTGTTGAAAAAAGTTGTTTACTTAATGTCTCCTATAAACTTAAGCCTAGACCACATGTTTTGAAACACCCAGTGCCATATTCTCTTCCAGATCTCAGTCACGCATGTTTTTCAGATGTTATCATTCCATGACCTTTGTGGTCTCCCTTTCTTATGCTTTCCTACTGGTTTCCATTTCAATATTTGTTTATTATCTTTCTGATTTCATCGTTTCTTGTATGTTATATTCTTAATTTCCTACCACTGTTTTTGAGGTAGTCCCTTTCAAAAGCTAATGTTTTTCTTTTATCTTCTTTTAAAACCCATATTTCACTTCCGTACTTTAATAGTTTCCACCATGCTTCAACCGATTTTTTTTTATTATTTTCACCAGATCGAGTTGAGCTAACCTAGTACTTATCGAGCATTATTTATCGTTTGTTTGATCTCTCGTAATCCTATTCCGTTTCTGTCCACAACTGCCGTCAGATATTTAAATTTATCAACCTGTTTTATGTATACGTTATCGTTAGCAGTACCTAAAACTGTGCATCTGAATTCACAACCATATCCTCAAAGTTAATCTCAAGTCCCTATTTTTGGTATTCGGGGTATAGGCTTGTAAGCATAAAACGCATCCTAGACTAGTATGCCTTAATCGTCAGCGAAGCTTAAAGTAAATACATTGTTCTTATTTCTTTAAATTTCCATTTCTTCATAAACTCGTTTCCAATTTTTAGAGCTATTTCTATCAATACAGTGTGTTTCGTACCGTTATGTTCAAACTTTGGAAACATAAAACAAACTTAATTCGAAGACTAAAAAACACAAAAGTGGTAGAATTAAGTATATATTATGCTACTAGTTAAACGCATGAAATAATAAGATCTTGAAATCTATTTCATGCTGACAAAATTTAAACATAACGATATGAAACACCCCGAAAAAGTCTTTTTGTGGGATGAATCGATTTTGATATTAGCATTATCTTGACATAGTTTTTGTATTCTTAATCAAACAGTACTTTACGTCCATGATTCTTAGTGCTTCCCATAACTTCTTTCTGGGCTTTTTTTATATTGATAAAAGTAATGTAAACTTCAATTCTTTTACTAATCTTTTTCTTTATCAACTGTTGTATGGTAAAAAAATTGCTGACAGAGGAACTTTTGAAGTTAATCCCGATTGATCTTCTCCTATCTTAATGCCTTTCTCTCAGTGTAGTCTTTTTCGTATTATTTTCCCTTTAATCTGCTAAATATACTTATTGCGCTTAATCTTCTGTAACTATTAAGATCTCTCATGTTATTTTTTTTTTTGTGGATAGATGAAATATAGAAGATTTTTCATTCCTGTGGTATCTTTAGCCGTATACAGCCGTATTCGCGGACCTTTCATATTGCCTTTAAAAATTAGTTTTTTTCAAAATTGGTTTTGACTATCTTTTAGGTTCCTCAGTGACTACAATTTAAAAATATTTTCAATTATACAGGGTGTCTCACTTTCATGGACCCCCTGTCAACTTTGATATCTTAAATAGAAACATATATTTTTTATTTTGTATTCTGAATCTACGTGAACAACTATAGTGCTTTATGTATACGAGTCTTACTCAAAAAATGTTTCTTTTCGAGTTATGATTTAAAACATTTTTTCAGATTATTATTGATATCAAATTTAAAACATATCCATGATTTAAAAGTTGACATCGATTATACAGGGTATGAGAAAAAAAATTTTAACCTGGATATTTTTTCTCAGATCGATGTAGAATTAAATTCTCTACAATTTTGCTATGTATGTTTGTCTACCAAAATTCCACTGTTAGCCGTGAAACTCGTTTTTATCAAAATTATCATCGAAAAATTAAGTATAGGCAATTAAAAGTTTATTGTTGTCAGGGTTGTGTTAGTAATTGTCCAGTATATATCACAACTTGATTGTATCTTTGTATTGTTAGTAATAATGGATGAGTTTTCGACAGTAGAAGTAGTTAGTATGGTTTATTATATCAGAAAAGCAAATGGAAGTTTATTGGCCCTCTCAAATGAGACGCTTATGATGCTGTTACAAACATCAAAAAAATTAACTAACCCTCTCAATTTTCATACTTTTTTAAAGCCGAGTTTTGAAGATATGTATAAAAAAATGACTTGAAAACGTCATCTTCAAAGAGTTCCAGCTCTGAAACCAAAGCTCAAAAAGTATATATTTATATGAACTTTTACCCTATTTTTGGATGCTCTTTTTGTCCTTAAAATCTTCAACACGTATTCATTAACACCCTGTATACATGCGGTGGGTTGTAAATATAACACCCTGTAGGAGTTGTAGAAAAAATTACTAATAAAATGTTATTTGGCACCAATTTTGGCGGTGATCGTATGAAACGGTAAAAAGATGTTCAGGAATTTTTAAATAAAATAGGTATAATCAACACAAGGCATGTTTGACCTAATCGACATGTTTTGGTCTCTCTCTCTAACCCGGGTTTTTCTAAACTTATTCAAAATAAATCACGTTGTATATACAAAATTGGCTACCCAAAGATGTAGACCAACTGCTGTTGTTTTACAGTCGTGAGCTGAGCTAAGCCGAGGAAAAAATTCCTAAGAAAAAAATTTAAAGGAATTATAACACTACTAAAAATTCTATGGAACAAACCAAAAAGCAATCCAATGGAAAAAATTCAAAGTTTTGTTGTTGATAATGTTTTTTTTTGCTTTTTATTTTTTTTTCTAAATTCTTTTTAATCTAATGTTTTGAACATGTATTGCCCCTCATACTTGATAAACTAAAATATTTACAGCAGCATTTTTTCATAAAGTTAGTAGTCTATCCAGTGACGTTAATCAAAGAAAACACTAAGACACAATTGAACAAGAGACATAAAAGAGAACTCTGTTGCCACAGACCTCTCTGATATTTAGTGCATAAAATTATTTACTTTTTGCACTAATGCAAAAAAGTGAATTTTTAGCACAGTAATTCCTGCAAAAAATAGTCACTTTTTGCACGATTACAGAAAAAAATAATTGTTACTGAATGTATGGACCAAAATGTAATGCAAGAAACATTTACCAAAAACAAAATTTTTGGAGAAAAATAGTTTCTTACTACCGGATTATCTAGATATTATTAGTTTTCACAGTACTAATACTAATTTAATTGTAATTTAAGAAACAAGTAACGTTAGCATACTTACAACAATACTAGAGAATTGTTTGAAAAACGAACGTCAGTCAGTTCTTTAAAATGATCAAATGGTTACAGTATAATCAAGGCAATAACTAGTATGTAAGGATGTGTCATATAATTTTAACATCATTTAATTTTTTATCAACACTTGCTGCATCAATTGAAATTAGATGGATTCTTCACAAAATCGGTGCTTGATTGTATCCAGTTTTTATGTTTCACGAAAGACCATCCACAATAGACATAAAAAATGTTGTATGGATGAATTGTATTTTAAATTAAATTATAATTTCAGACTTAATGTTCGACGTGTGTGAATACGTTTATATAAAAATTAATAATAACCAAAAGAAATATACTATATAGTATAACAATTTTATAACATTAATAAATTGCTAACAGTATTATAGGATAAAAGTAATATAAAGCTTTTTTATACAAAGTTGCCGAAAAGTCTCCCACCAATGGATTATCTTTAAAAGGATAAAGAAAAAATTATCAAATTTCAGGACAAATAATAAAACTTTATTTTGCATATTTTAGAGCAAATGTCAAATGTTTTTGACGTTAGGTGAGTGACGTATACAGAAAAATTTATTATTTTTATTTCAAAATAATAACAATATGTCACTTTAATACAAAATGTTTTTTTATTTTTCTCAATTAAATCAGTTTAAAATTGTTTTATTTTCTGGTATTAATTGTAATATGAACGGTAATTCAATATCTGAAAATGGTTGGAGAGATTGATTCAGTCCCTATTTTTTGTTTTTAATATTTTGAATATACCGCCGTTAAGCGACCAATCACGCTATGCGCGTTCTTGACGAAAATAGATATGTTAGTAACAGCGTTGCCACCACGTGAACTTTGCAATAGATTTTGGGACGAGCATCTATTCATCTTTTGTTTTTTTTTAAATGTTAATTTAAGTAGTTGCTTGTTGTTTCTTTTAAATACCATAATATGTTTTTTAATATTGCTTACGAATTGGCAACACCGAATTTCTTTGTGATTAGGATTGGCTTTATGGGACCATAGTCGCGTGACATCAACCGACTAACATTTTACATTTTCGTTATTTTTTTAATAACTTTTCCAATTTCTATAAAATTTGAATATTTTGTAATGTTTTTCTAATTTAAGAATACTGACCAATCCAATAATAAAAAAATATTAGTGGGAATGTAGCTCATTGTACTGTACTAATTATATGACCTTTAGGTTTTTAAAATTAAACAAAAAACAATAGTAGGCATTGAACACTTCAACCACATCAATATTTATGTACAAATTATAAAAATTGATATTAACTTAAAATTAGCACGAAGTTTAAAAGTAAATTAAGAATAATGACACATTTATCAGAAAAACAACGAATCCAAATCTTAATGTTACTTACGTACCCATGACAAAAACTCATGTTTTAACGATTTAGATCCTGAAGGCTCTACTATATTTAGATCTATGGTGTCGAGATTAATAAGTAAATATATTTTTGAAAAAAGAAGAAAATAAGCTTTTAGTGAAAAAACCACTTCAAAAAATTAAAGATCGCGGTCGTACGCTAAACGATGACGTCAAAAACATTTGACAAAATAAAGTTTTATTCTTCGTCCTAGAATTTCATAACTCTCCCTCTATCCGTTTCAAAGATAATTTTTAATATTTTTTTAATTTAGGTTTGTTGTACTGTAACGGTATCAAATAGATTTGAAAAAAAAAACACGTTAAGTTTTTAACTTTATTGTTACGCAAAATGCAAAAAAACACATTAAAGTAGTAGGTAGAATTAAAGATGATGCTTTTATATGTAGATTTCACTTGGAACACTCCTCGAATGACGTTTTTATGCTTAATTGACTAGTATGCGCCAAATTCCGATTTAATATCTAATTTCTAATGCAAATTGCTCGGTTTTAATTTATACAAGAGGGCACAAAATGATTACGCACACTATAACACGCAATCATAATCACAATGACTTATACGGCCATCTTGTTTTAACAAAAGTTGGTTAATTATTTATGATACGTTTTGGGTCTATCATTTTAAAGATAAACAAAGATATTATTCTCGTAACATTAGCCAATAAGTCCTAATTAATCCATACCCCAGGAAATACAATTATGTATCGTATAAAACTAGTACATATTTGTTAGCCAAAAATTTTTTGATTCATCTCCTACTGCGTTCTCCATTCAACATGACAATTTTTTTAGCATTTTTTGAAAGTCTAATAAATTTGATTTTCCACATAAAATCTAATTTACTTACCTACAAATAATCTTTTATATTGTCGTCAAGTGTAATTTTGACAACTGCTTGGCAAGTTTTTACAACCAACTAACTCATAAAATTTATTAACTTCACATTATGCAAACTATTCATATTTTAGAAATCTCAACAAAAAATACCAGTTACTTCAAAATTTATAAATAATAATCATGTTTTCTAACTGTCACAAGCTATATTTCCATTTTATTTAATTTATAAATAAACACACCAAAGGCCCAATAAAAAATTTTACATAAAAACTACATTCCATAGCACTGACTACCGCACTTCTTAATTTGTACTTATCGATAATTATTGACCAAACAAAGTAAGGCGTGCAATTATTAATTAATAAAACAACATTGTTAATGAGAATACATCTCCTCAGTTTAAAACTTACTATAACATTTTTATTACAATATAATTAATATAGTATCTACAAACGAATACCGATTAATTAAAATTTGTTACTTAAAACAGTTTTAAAATAAAGTACATTTTTTTGTACAAATGTGCGTAGAAAAATTATACCTATAACTTATTACACACGAAATAGTTGCATAAATTATACGTTTAATTACAATTATCCTGCCAAGATTTTATCTCGAATGAAAGAAGATAAAATCGAGAAATTTTTTGCACTTCATTCCAACTTCACATATTGATACTAAATGTAGATAAGCATAAACAGTAGCAGGAATTACAGCATCTTTGTTTTTAAAAATACTTGTTGTTCCTTAAACAAAGCGCCATTAAAAATTGGTTAGATGTCGATGCCCTTAAGTTTTAAATTACAAATAACCCACTAAGAAAGATTCCCAAAAAGTTTAATTGCAATTACGTGGATCGGCGTAAGTAATTTTATGATACTTAATGAGCTTTTACAGTCGAAATTTCCTCCACAAGCGAACTTTGAAATTATACAGTTGCAAACAAACTACACTGATTAAGGCGGACATAAAAATTTTCGTTTCGATTTAAAATAATTGCGCAACACGAAATTTCACAAATCTTTTTAATAGTATGTAAATTACGAAATTAAGTTTTAAAAATTTCCTCAATTCTATAGATCTATACCGATAAACATATTAATTAAAATTTAACTTCGTATTAAATTTTTTTTTTTGTAAATTATAATTTAATTTAGTGTTTGATTTGTTTAAAAAATACAAATGTAACCGAGCCCCATTTTTTTTGTTATTGCAACATCCGGCTACGTACTAAAATTTAATGTTTAATTAATTAATTAAATTTGCTATTAATCTTTGATGGCGAAAAATGCGTAGGATTGTGCACTCTTTTAATTAATTAAAATTTTACTAAAGTTATGCAAAACTGTTTGTATTTTTTGTTAATTAAATTAAATCCATGCGTAATTTATTTAACATAGTTTCCTTTTTTGCAGAGTAGTGAAGGAATTTTGGTGTCATTGTTACCTTAGAAATATCTGTTACAAGATTGTAAGTACAAAACGATTATTTACTAACAATTTTTTAAACCAAGTTTTTATTCAACGTGTAAACAATTTACTAGTTTTTAAGTAAGTTAATTTAATCAATAATTAAACGTAATTTGCATTTATTACTTCCTTATATCAAAAGGAAATACTTTTTGTGTGAGAGTATCCTTTAACCTTGTTTAAAAATTGATAATTAGTAATTTGTGTTAGTAAATATAGTATGTAGCTAAAAAATGATTGAGCCAGATATTATAATAGTACATTTGTTGTAATTTTTAACAACAAACAGAAGTAATTTTAGAATAAATATTGTTTGTATAAAGATTTAAAAAAGATGCATTATTTAATTGTTTCCGGGCTACTTTGAGCTTAACTGGAAATAAAACCAAAAACCGCAAAATAATATGTAGGTCTCACCGTCTTTTTGCTTTGTTTTTTAGTCAAAAGTTTTGGAAATTTACATTAAATTTTAAAATTTCGAAAAGTGTTGGTGATTAAGAACATTTTGAAAAATTTTACTTTTACTATAATTTTTTGCAACATCAACTAAAAGCTGTTTCCAGTTAAAAAACGTACTTAAAATAATTAAAAATATGTTCTGTTATATGATATTATTATATCTAAACTTAAAATTTTGCACTGAAAGCAAAACACAATAAGTAATCGAATGCTATGGTATAGAACTTCGCATTTTATCGATGTCTCTAAATTATGCAAAATACACGATTTGAAAGTTTAAATTTAACACATTTTGGCATAACTGACAACTTACGTCAATGAAGAAAATTTTTATGTTTTCCTGTCTTTTATTTCAAGAATGCAATTAATGATCAAATTTGATACGCTTGATTTACAAGTTTTTCGAAATTTGTAAATATAAATTCAACATCCTCTACCTAATGACTAAATTTGACCAAATAAATTTTATAACAGGACTCAAAATGCCTTTATAGTAAATTAAAACGTAAAACATTTTTATATACCAGTCAAATTTTTATTTAAAATTTATTCAACATGGACAATCATTCAAGTAACAATCTTGATTTTTATCAATTCTTTTACTGATTTAAAAAATATGCTTAATTCTATCGCGTTTTGATAGTATACATATATTAAATACTTATTATCAAAGCTTTATATTTTGCATGCATTACAATTTTTCTTATACCTAATAATAAAACAACTAAAAAATATAAAATCTTTTATTGCAAAAAAGTTTTTTTTGAATTAATTAAACTACTAATAATATTTTGACACAATCTAGACTTTTACTATGGTTAAAAATAAGCATTTTTAACAATTAAAAATGAAAAGCCTTATAAGGAAATTTAAATATCTTATTCCTTTATAGATTATAAAAGTGTTATAGGAATAAATAATTTAAACCATTTCAATTTCTAATTTTTAATAGTTAATATTAATTTTTTACCTTTTTATAGAGATTAATTTCGATTTTGTATACAGCCGGGCTAAATGCTTCTGAGGTCAGTACAAATTAAATTATGCACAAAACCGAATAATATCTGTGACTTGTTATTACGAGCACCACTTGTTTCCAAATAAATAACCGACGATAAAGACATTAATTTGCTTCTTCTCAGTGTAAGTTAGAAACAAGAAAATCTGCAGACAAAACACAATCCGTTAATTAAAAATACTTCCTTTTGAAGTTTATAGACCTTTCTAAAGCCTTTTTATATAAGAATTTTCGACGTTTCACTCCTATGAAATGAGTTTTTTTTCAAGGTTTTTGTCAATGAAAAACACTTAGACGTAGAATACATCAAAAGAATGTCCTGTGTTTTTTATTAATAAAACCGTAGCAGCAGCCATGATATTAATATTAACTTATCAAAATTCCTATTTGCAACATCTTTTAGATTTTAAATATTATTTTTATTAGTATTACATTAATATCTAAGTTAAACTGGATATAAAACTCAATGGTCAGGTACAAGAGATTTTATGAAACACAGTAGTGTACCAAGAAAAATCAATTTTGTAAGTGACATTGACATTTCACGACTCGCAGCGTATTTGAAACAACACTTTAGTTTAGACCCAACGTTGTGTAAACGTACGTATGAATTGAGAACTTTGTATGTGTGGAAAGATCGAAGAAACAATAAAATTATTTTTTCTATTTTGCAATTTCTATAGCTTTGTTTCCGTATTGTACACGATACGGAAATAGAAGCTCTTTCCGTACTGTTTTAGGGATTTTATAAATTTTAGTGTATAACCAAATAATTCACAGTTTTAATTTTGACGTAAGAAAATTAAGTTAGTTTTTTATTAGCTAGATTTTAATATTCAAAGAAATTTTAATGTTGATTTACCAAACAGAACTTAACAAACAATATTTTTCTGTCGAGCGGTGAAAAGTTATACAGAAAATAAATTCGGAAAATGTCATCAGTTGATATTTTTTTTGTTACTCTGCCCTTCACGCCTTAATTCAATTTAAAAGAAGAAATTGTTGAGATTATTGGTACACAACATAAACCAACGTCAAATTCAGAATTGATTTTCCGGAATATCGGAAAATTGTTATTTTTTCATTAATAATATAATAAATGCTTCTCTTGGATTTTCTCAACTCTAAGTTTTCTCAGTAATTTTCGGGAGTAAAAAATTGTTTATGTTTTTTTATTTTTCCAACTTGTGAGGAAAAATTTTCATGATTAAAAAATCAATTATTTTATTTTTTTTATTTTGCGTAAATTGTTTAGATGTGCAGATGTTTATGGGATGATTGACCTGAAAATCATCTGAAAAATTCTAAAATAGCAATTTTTTAATTATAAAAATTTCCAGGTGTGTGTAAAAACGACTTAACAATTATTAATCCTGAGATTATTGCTTGCTAGTTGCGACTGTTGCAATTGAATTTCCTTATACATCGTCAACCTGTGCAGAAAAAAAACAAAAAAATTTTACTCTCGAAAATTAATGAAAAAACTTCAGTATCTCCAAGAGAAGCATTAAATTATTAATGAATCAAATTAGAATTTTCCAATTTTTCAAAAAATCAATTCTGAATTTGACGTTGGTTTACGTTGTGTACCAATAATCCCAATAATTCCTCTTCTTTTTAAATCGATTTGAAACTTGAGGGGCAGAGTATTAAAAAAAATAATCAAATTACGATATTCTCGAATTTATTTTTCTTTTAACTTTTCACTGCTTCAACCAAAACGTCAGCTTTTTAAAATTCGATGATATTTCATAGAAAAAAAGCAGTTTACAAAAAAAGCTGACAATACAAAACGTCAGCTTTCTTGGCTTTGATAACTAAACCATACCTTAGAAACCTGTCTGCAAAAAAGATGACGTAGAATTTGAAAAAATATATTGCATCCAATATTGTATGGGCCCAAATCTAATGGTGAACTTTTTGGGCCTCATGTCGCGGATCTACACGTTTCATAGCATTCTACACCTAAGATCTAAAAAGCTGACATACAAGTTTTCCGACAGATTATGTCACGGGCCCACGGACTATTACAATTGCATTTCTTCTCGAGAATTATTAAAGTATATAATTTTATTAAAACGGTAGACGCAAAAGTTTTGCAACTAACTCGTGAATTAAACGGTGAATAACTATCTCAACACATGATTTTGAAGATAGCAAACTATCAACAGCGTTTGTTGCTAATTTTATGGGGATATCAACTAATCTACCAACACAGCTTTAAAACAAAAAAACACTATCAAATATAAATATTAATTCCAGAAGTATTTGAAGTAAATTTTGCGAAATAGAAAAAATAGTGTCAATATACAATACTAACTATAAGTAACCGTACATGAATTAAATGTAACCAAAACTTTCCACGACATGTAGATGGCTCTACTCTTAATTTAATCCTGTGCTTTTTATTAATTGGGCTACTGACGCATACACACGTAGTCATTCGACTTTGAAACACAAACTGTGCCTCGATATTAACAGCAACTAAACAACTTTAAATCGACCGTAGAGCCATCTACATGTCGGGGCAATTTTTTCGTTTACATTTTATTTATACTGTAGGGTACCTACCTTTTCAAATTTTTAATCAACCCTGTAACATAATAAATTAAGTGAAATGCGTGGCATTTCTTAGTTTAATAAATTGAACGTGTTAATAGGGAAATAAAACCGTGAGTAATTAGGAATGTTCTTACAAAAAACAATCTTTGCGATACGAATAAAAAAATTAAAAATTTCAAAAGGTATTCTGTTGCCTCCTTTCCATATAGCTTAATATTACCTCCCTTGCTCCACTTGAACGTTGACAGTTAAAGTAAAATATGTACTTAAATTAGTATTGTTTTAAATTAATGTAATTATGTTTGTTTTTCTCTATAAAAAATTGTCAATTAAGAAAAAGTAATAACTAAGTGCAACACTTACGAAGTAATCATTGGTAAACTTAAGGTTTATCTTTCATCTTAGAAAATGTATTTATACAGGATGATTCATAACTATTGGGACATAGGCTAAGGGCGGGTTATTTAGGCTAAAATATGACCATAGGACCCAATATTCCTTAATAAAATATTGTTGTAGAAAAAGATACAGAGCGTGAAATTAAATTTTTTTATTTCATTTTTGTTAATAATTTCATTGTAAATTTATCAATTATTATCAAAAGCGGCATAACTTTAGACCAAAAACATTATTTTATGTACTATTTACAATTAGTTGTAGGGGGCGCCACGTGAATGATTCCTGATGATGAAATCGGCTGGTAATTTTTTTGAAAAAACTTTTTGGTAATTAGTAATTAGAGAATATGACGTAAACGTCATTTCTACACCATATTGGTACTTCTGTTTAAGTACGATAATTTCATCTGTTTCCGAGAAAAAACGCAGTTGAACAATTTGTAGTGTCAGAAGATCATTTCAAATATTATTCCATTTATTAAGTGTGCGTTTTGGACTGTCAGATTTTGATAAGAATTGATTAATTTACAGTAGAATTATTAAGAAAAATGAAGAAAAAAATTTTTTTATCTAACGCCTTGCATCTTTTTCACAGCAATATTTTATTAAGGCATATTGTGTCGTATATTTTGGTCTAAATAACCCTCCCTTAGCCTATATCCCAATAGTTATGAATCACCCTGTAGATACTGAATATGTATAAACAGATATTAGATATAATATGTAATGGTATGAAACAAATTTGCCAAATGAAAAATTTTGACATCAAACAGCATTTACTTTGAGATATTTTCTTTAACGTTAAAAGGTGTAATTCTACTTAAATAACTAACAATTATAAGAAACAATTAGTTAATTTTTTTTTCTAGAGTTGCAGTTTATATTGTTATTACAAATGACCATGAAATCTCCTACGTACAATTACGAAAATTAATTAAACTCTGATTGGTACCCATACTTATTACTTTTGCGCAAAATTTTTTATTACGTAATACACTAAGCATTAATTATTAATGCATCATAATTCCTCGTTTTTTAATTTAAATTGCAAGTCGTTTCAATTTAATGTAATCTATCTATCTATCTACGTTAATCACATAGTAATTAATATAATGATGTGTGAAGTGCTACTTTAAATAAGGTGTTGCAACATCTAGTACTTTAAATCGTAAAAAGAAAGAAATATTGTGTAAAAGTACAATGTTTTGGGTGTTAACATTTTCAAAATAAAAATAAAACGCATGAGTCCATTGCAATAATTGCAAACTTAAGTTCTGACGAAAATCAACTATTGTATAGCTAGATGAAAACTAAAATATGAGCCCCAGAACAATTATTTATGATACAAGTGTGTAAAGTAAGGCATAAAAGCCCTTCACACACGTCTCATACAATATTTTATAGACGTCAGAATTAATGTATGCAAATAGAAGCAGTTACTACAACAGAAAAACACGATTGATTTGACAACAAAAATCGTTTAATAATGAAAATTCCAGGAGGTGTATTACACACACACACACACAAATGTACACCTATTGTCGTATTCAGCAATAAAATATTTCTTATTTCCGATTTTATTGCCGTAAAGTATTGCCGAAATTTCTTAAATATTGCCGTTATTACCTAATTTATTACCTTTATTTCTGTAAATTTCCGTATTCCTCACGATATTGCTCCCATTGTCCGAAATTAGAAGTGAGATTTATAATGATTTAATATCTAATTACAAAGTGATTTTACCTAAATGAATTAAGTTTTTAGATAACTATGTAAAAATTGTAAACATTTCGCTTAATACATACTGATCTGAAAATGGAAACTAACTTTTAACGTTTTCAACATTGTCTGTTTCATCGTCCGTTTCCAATGGTACTTCAAAAAGATTTTCATCAGATGGGCGATCGTCACTGATAATACCATGATAAAGATTGGTGTAACTTGAGTTTTTAACAGACTGCGTCTTTTTCAAAGTTTTGGTTCGATTTAAATTCTTCGATGCTTGTTGATTCTTGCTTTTCTCTCCACCATCTCTTTTTGACCTAAACATGCCTCTCATATGTAGAAGTCTATCTGCTGACAAGCTTCCTTTTTTTTCGTCAAATAACCAGCACATACATAACTTTCTAACTGTTTTTTCTTTTCCATTAGTCATGGTAATTTTTAAAAAGGCGGACGGGTTTTGGTATTAACAGTGGTGTAGTCTTTGAAGTCGAAATCATCTGGTTCCAATAAATTTTCGACTTTTTTTGCAGTGTCAGCTAAACTTTCGGTGTCAGAGGTTTCTTTGTGTGCATCTTCACATTCTTTTTCTAGTTCTTCAGCACTTGCTTCACTATTTGTCTCTGAATCATTCGCTATTACTTCAGTGATATCCACTTTTTCCAATTTGGAATTTCCTAATTCATTAGCATCTTTAACGGCGTCTTTTATGTCATAAGAGGCAGAATATTGGGTATTGCATATTTGCATATTTTATAGGTAGATTTCTTCTTTGTCAGAATACTTTTAGTTTGTTTATTCTTACAACATCGTCTATGATTCTTAGCGGGCAAGTTTCATTATTTAATGATCTGCTTAATGTAGGAATCGATGGAAATATGTTCTTAGAGTTTTTTTTGCTAAAAATTCGTAAACAATTGGACCTCCAGTTAAATAAATATACAACCCAATCAACTTCATTAGAGCCGAAAAAATCTATTCAAATTCTCTTTTTATTTATATATTTTTTTGCCGTATTAAAAAGCATTTTCACCATAAAACCAATGTCATCATTTTGATCGTTTACTTTTGGATTGACACGAACATTTTCACACAATTTTTTCTCACAATTAATTTGGACTAAAGTGGATCGAAAGATTGTAATTTTCCAAGATGTCTTTCCCGTCTAGAATACTTCTCACCCTACCATTTTAAAGATTGTGGCTATGGGTTTACCGCAAAACTATAACCTCTTTTGTTTTATCATCAGTAGTTTTACTTTCCTCAAAAAAATCTTCTGGAGATAAGATTTCATGTCCAGCGACTACAACTATATTCATTGAAGTACTACTTGAACAACTGGGTTCAATAGATGATAATGCAGATGCTTGTGTAGATCTCGACGTGGAAGCCACAGAAGTTGGAAGAAATGAAACAATTGAAGTGTTTTTTAATTTAGACTTGTTTGAATTTCCTTTTTCAATTTCTTTGCATCTCCTTTTTGTTCTTGGTTTAAAGTGGCTTACAAAATGTGCTTTAAAATTAGCCATTACCCGCTTTTTGCCGTATTTAGAATTTACACAGTAAACTTTGGAGATACAATCGTAATATATGCAGCTTATCTTAATAATACTTTCAGATTCAAAGTCAAAATTAATATTTTCAAGTAGTGTGTCTAAATTCTCTGAAAGGTTTTTTAAGTTTTTGTAACTATCTTTGCATTAATTTCTTTTTTACCAAGTGTCTTAATAGTATATTCTAATGTCAACTTTGTAACGTACCGGTTTTTTTGGATTGTTGTTTGTCTGATTTGCTTGTCTTATTCCTTGTGATAGGGCTTCCTGACTTTTAGTTTTGGTTCGTTTTTCAATTTTATTTTTACCTATTTTCGATAACTTTTGCATGGAAATTTTGACGGAAATTCTTGCACAATTTCAAAAATTTCTTCTTCAATTAATTAATTCTTTTGTGTTTATTTACAATTTGTCGTAAAAAAATTTATTTGATCGTCGCCATAATCGGTTAATACTTACCCATTTTGGCACAAAATCACTAATTAAACTGCTACACGTGCGAAGTCACATGCCAATCATCCGGAAACCTGTTACAACACGAAATGCAGAGTTGCGGAATATCGCCCCTGCATTCCCGTGAATCGCAGAAAAAAGTAGGAGACGTCTGTGCCCTCCAATTAATACAGGAAAATATTGCCTTTATTTTCTAAAAATTTGTCCAATATTACCGTATTTTGCCCGATACTGCCAGCTTATTACTTTCAATTCTTTTTCTGCTCGTTATTGCCCTTATATTGCCTTTTTATTACCGCGTATTTCCAAAAATATGTGCACCTATTGCCGAGTGTGATAGACTTCTTGGAAAATTCCCTTTAAATTACATTGTACTTTTACACACAATTATATTTTTTCAAAGCACGATGTGTTTGGAAGTAGCATTTATTTAGTAATGAATGTGTTGATTACAGTTTAGACAAAGATAAAATTAATTTGTTAATAACTTTTACTGTATTGCATCAAATTTTTCCAAGATTACCACCTATTAATTCAGCATAACCATCAGTCAAATTTTCTCGTCGGCGATGAAAGTTTTTTATATTAATTTTGATTTGTTGGGTCGGAATCGTTAAAAAATTTTCTTTGGTAATTTGTATGCATAAATAAACTGACGGGTCACCTACCCTACCAGGGATGCCTTAATACCAATAGAGATGCAATATTTTTAAAAAAGCTTATGCTCATTTGATGGACGTTTGATGTATTGTTAAGCACATTTTTTACAACTCTTGTGTTAATCTAAGTTAATATTTAGTTTCCCATTTTTGTAAATCAATTTAATTGTGATTTATACGTAACAATCTTTTTCAATTTTTTCAGAGACACCTTCCATTTCACAATTTCTTTAAGCGGCAACCTTGGCCTCCAAACCTACTTATTCAGTAATTAACAAATACTTTTTTTTTAAGAACTGCTGTTGATTCTTTCTAACGATAAAACATGTTCTAATTGTATTTAAATTTTTTGTTGTTCATTATTTGTAATGAGAATGAAAACTATCGTAAAACATGTACTTAAATGTGCTTTATATTGCTAGGAGATGATTTTTTTAAACAGATAAATACTCGAACCAGACATAGTTGCATTTGGTTTTTGTTATGATCACGAAGTAATATTTTTGTTTAATTACAGCAAGTAACCCATCGAATCTTAAGTCCTGCTTTAATTCAACACACTAAATTAATGTATTTGACAAGTGTGCCATGACGGAATAAAAAGTTAATAAAGACAAATTCGTGATTATTTCGAATAATAAAAGAAATACCGATTGACAAAAGAGACTTTCCGTTGCTTAACAAACGGCAATTACATTATCTAAACAAGGCAGAAAAATGCTTCCTTTCCTTCTACAGGTTTCCTTCTTGTTGTTAAGTATAACAGCATTTCTTACTAAATGAGGATTAATTCTCAACGAGCATGTACTTTTAAAAGCTACGCAAAACAATTTGATTAATTAATCTAAACTCAATTTACGATGTAATTATCGTATTTAAATCTGAAATAATTGTCAATAATGTAGTATCATAAAGTTTACAACTAATAACGGATGCACGTTACAACTCTATTAGTGTATCTAAATTTCTTTACACGCGGATGTAACTTTCAATTTAACAATAAAAACATTTCAATAATTTATTGCCCATAATTATCGTTTTCCGTTTGCTTGGTTTTTAGGCAGAAGCTTCTAAACAAGTGTCGGAAAAATAAAATTTGTTCACACAAAATCGTTACTATTTGAATAGGTAAACAATTGTAGATATTGCATTGTCATAATATAAACACCGCCAAAGGATGTTAGATATTAAGAAAATTACGCAGTAAGAGTTAAGAGCTTACTAGAAATTGTAGACAAACCACACTGAAATTAAAGAAATTATTACAAGCAGTTATAAATTATTTTAAATGCAGGTTTAAATTTTCTTTCCTTGATGCGATCGTTGCCGCTCAATTTTTAATGAAGATGAAGGTGTAAATAGTTTTTAGTTTCTCCGGCTTGACTTAAATTAGTAAAACTTTTTTAAAACAACAATAAAAAACTACGTTTGTTGCTAGGCGTTACTACTTTACAAATGAGATAGATTTCTGATGAGATAATTAATGAGTATCAAAAATATAAAATTAACCGTTAAGTTTTTTTCTCGTAGCGAGCGCGCGCGCGCGCCTTTCGAAACCTGATTTTAAGAATGTTTCTGAACAAAACATTGTTTTATCAGTGTCAAAAGTAATCTAATTGGTGAAATTGGTTCTAATTAAAAAAAAGTGTAACATGACAATTATAACAATAAATACTCATTGTGCTGTTGCTGAACACGATCTATTGTTTAAGTTTAGTGCAGGAAATAACCGAATTCTCATGGTTTCTTCACACAATTTCTGAATAATTTTAATTGTTCTTTAAATATAACGAGCTGTATTTTACACTAAATATTGCTCGGCGACTTGAGAGAACATTGTGGATTTACTCATCTCCAATTTAAATGTGACAAACCAATACAATACAATCATATAATTTTTAAACAGTAAAAAGATAAAACCTTTAATAACAAAAACTTTAAATTTATTCTTAATTAACCCAAATTTTAGATAAAAACTTTATAGATTAAATTAATGTTTAGTGGTGCTAAAAAGTGTTAAATGTATTGAATAGAAAAGAAAAGGTTTTTATTGTTATATCAACTGAAGCAATCGTTTTAATGATTAATTAAGTTTGATTACCATATTTTACATATATGGCTAATGATAATATTTACAAAACTGTTTCTATAATTTGGTTGGTTTTTTTTATAATTAATCAACTGGATTATGGTATGAATAAATTGAGATGATGGATTTAGTTTAAACTTAAAATACAACTAATTGAATAATAACTAACCGTTATAGCTATTTATTGTATATGTGTTTTAGTAGGCAGATTATCCACGCAAGAATTTTTAATCGCGAGAACGAAGTTCGAGCGTTTAATTTTCTTAAGGGGATAATATGCCACTAAAACACGAATGCAATACAAGATTTTATCCACAATCAAACCAATTTAATTAAAAATAAGTAATCTGACAGTTCTAAAATTTCAATGTAATAGCAAACATTAGAAGATTTAGTGAAGAAATTTTGGGCAGCTTTACATTATTAGTTGCTAGGATGCTTGTTTATTAAAACAATATTTGTGAAAAAATTAGAAATCGTTTGTGTGCGTCGTTTTGAAAAATGTCAGAAAGTGTTTCTTTGCCGGTAGAAATTAAAGCAGAAGCTGAAGAAGTAACCCTGCAACTGTTGCCGGCCAAATCTAAAGATGCATACATAAAAGAATTTGCTACCTTTAATGAATGGAGAGAGAAAAGAGGTGCAAACATCATAAACGAAGACGTCATGTTGGCTTATTTTTTAAATGTAAGAATCAAGTTTTCCTCCTCGTCGATGTGGACGAAATATTCAATGTTAAGAGCAACTTTGAATGTGCATAGAAATATTGACATATCCAAATACGGCAAATTAATTGCTTATCTCAAGAGCCAATCAAAAAACTACAAGGCAAAGAAGGCAAAAGTGCTTGAGAGGGGACACAATTTTTGAAAACAGCATCTGATGAAAAGTACTTAATGATGAAGGTACAACCAATTTTCTTTTCTTTTGTATTGGTATCTTAATTATTTTAAATATTTCTAGGTTGCTGTCATAATGGGTGTTTGTGGAAGTTTACGATACAATGAACTACTAAACTTAAATATTGAACATGTGAAAGATAAATGATCTTTTATCTACGTGTCCATCCCTGAAACAAAGACCAATATGTCAAGAAGTTTCACTGTATTAGACGAAGGATTCTCTGTTAATGTTATGGAGATATGCAAGAAATACATACGCCTACGTCCTAAAAGTACTATTTCGCAGGGAAGATTTTTTTGCGATATATAAATTCAAAATGCACCGTGCAACCTGTGGGAATTAACACTATTTCCAGAATCCCCTCACAGATTGCTTCTTTCTTAAAACTTCTAGACGCTAAATCCTACACGGGCCATAGTATGCGCCGTTCTTCGGCGACTCTGTTGGCTAATGCTGGTGGTGATATTCTCACTCTTAAGAGGCACGGAGCGTAGAGGTCATCTAGTGTTGTTGAGGGGTATATAGAAGAAAGCGAGTCAAATAAAATCGATATTGCTAGAAAAATTCAATGAAAATCCAGAACAATGCAAGAGATCTCCGCGATGGAGTCTTCCTCAAACGTGGTTTGTGTAAATGTAAATTCTGATATTGCAAATAAGTTTACTTTTGATGTTAACGTGAATCTTAATGTTAATGTTAATTAATAATTACTAAATTTTCTGCAAATTTGTCTTGAATTTTATGTATTACAAAACACTAATGTTTTATGGAATATAAAACACTAGTGTTTTATAGGTGTTATAATACGTTTCATAACGGCATAATAATAGCTCTATAATATGGTGATTGTGGATAAAATATATAATAAAAACGGCTACCTCGTAATTGTATATTATATTATAAGTGATAGAAATGCATCACTATATGCGAGTAAGAATTTTGACCTAGGTGTGCCACACTTCTCACGAGCTTTATAATGGCATTTCGATCACGTGTGATATACGACGTTTTATCTTACAGGTGCATTGTAAAAAAAATCCAAGATATTCAAGTAAATATCCGCCTGAGTAACATTAGCATAGTTCTATGTACCAGTTTTCGTAGTGACCTGTGGTTGCTATAGTTATGAAATAAACAGCCTCATTGTTTTCCCCAATTTTCTAAAAATTAATAAATATAGAATTTCTTCCAAAAAATATTCAATTGAACGTCGAAGCATAAGTCAAAACATATCTACCAGAAAGAATTGAATTTATTTGTCTAGTAGAAAGAGGATAACTTTTTAAATGTCAACACGGAAGAGGTTTTACTAGCATATTTTGTTCAACAGGTAACTCGTGTTCTGTATGGGAATGTTATGCATTAATACATGTTGTACATATTTTATAGTCACAAACATACAAGTCGTCTTCTATTTGGGCGAAATACTCAATGCTGAAAGCTCCGGTAAATTTACATGAAAATGTGGACATAGGAAAGTACTGCAAATTAACTGCATCCTTGAAACAGAAACATGTTGGATACGAAGCAAAAAAATCATTGATTTTTTTCAAGAGGTGAGATCGATAACTTTCTTCTTAACGCGTTTGATCACACATTTTTATTAGTAAAAGTGCGTATACATTTTGACGTATGTCAATAAAGTATTAAATTTTTGCATATTTTGTGTAGTTTGTGGCTGTTGTCGCAATTGCTAGCGACTGTAGGTGTGATGAATTATTAAAAATGTGTATCACCGATATAGAAGACAAAGGCGACATTTTCCTAATTCATGTTCCTTACACCTAGACCCATAACAAACAATCTTTTACTATGTTGTCTAGTAGATTTAGAATTAATTCTATTAATTTATATCGGAAATATATCAATTTACGCCCAGAGAAAGTGAGCACAGAAAGACTATTTATTTGCTACCGAAATGGAAAATGTACGATACAACCCATTGATATTAACAGTTTTGGAAAGATGCCACAATTGATAGCATGACGCGTTTCGGACATCGGCTGCTACTTTGTTTTTTGACTGTGCTGGAAGAGTGATGCTTTGCAGAGTAAAGTTAGTATTGCGAAAAAAATTTTTGGAGTTCTATAACTGTAAACCATGAAATTGCGATTGCGGAACGGAACAAGGCAGTAGCTTTCACTGCAAATAAAGGAATTTGTGGAGATGGAAGTAGCAGTTCTACAAGTGTTAATCATGAAATAGCGATTGAGGAACATAACAAAGAAGTAACTTTTACTGCTAATAAAGAGTGTACTTTAACAACACGAAATATATTAGTCATAACTGCATTATTAATGTAACTGTTAAAAGTGTTCAACGCAATAATCATTTTGAATAAATATTCTTTAGCAAATATTCTCGTAGTATTTTCAATTCAAAATTACAATCTTTAATTACAACTGACAGTTGTCACATTTACTCAGTTGTGAGTAGAACTGACAGCTTTATCTCTCTTGTAAGTGAAATTTGATTTCTGTCACCGAAAACAATAGTAAAATGTACCTAAAAAACTTTACCTGCAAGATAAAAATAATTTTAAATCATAAAACTAAGAAATCACTGTATTTAATATACAAGGTGGGGCACCACCAACGAATTATTCTGTAGCATTAAAACGACAAATAATATTAAAAATCTTAAGACATCGAGATTATTCCAGACCACATTTTATAAATATTTAGGATTGCACAGGGTGCTCCAGGAACTCAAAACATATCAAAGTTGGGTTATTTTAAATGAAATACCCTGTATTTTGATTTGTACGATAAACAAAATGTATGTCCTTTAACATGTTCCTATACCTACTTACTTCCATTTTGGAGATAAATCGATTTTATCTGATATGCAGACCTTCCAAAAAAATACAATTATTTCTAGACAAGTAAGAACAAGCAACTTTTACTTAGATCACCTTACTAAGAGCTTTCAACATCCTTTTTGCAATATTAACTATTATATTATGTTGTTACACAGGGTGTTTTAATACTACCCCATAACACTGCAACTAAAAACTTATATCACTTACTTAACTTAAATGGAACACCCTTCATTTCTGTAGCCTATTGGAACCTTGAACTAATTACCTTCCAGTCGGTATTAGGATTTCTAAACCCTAACTGTGATAGTTTTCGAGATATTTTAAAATTTGGTAGTTTAACAATTTTCGATTTACTGAAATCTAAGTTAACCGTAAAATATCCGTAAAATGAACATTATCTTGCAACCATTTTTAATGTATAGGCCAATTACCTTAAAAAAAATTATTTTTTTTAAACAAACTGAAATGTGCTTATGACTAGTATCCCGGGCTCTAGACAGGTGAATCACGCTCGCCGGTCACAATTTACAGCAACCGTTATTTGTTACATCAAAAATCGATCACACTTTTACTAACTTTATTAACCTGTTAACTAAGACTGTGATACAAATCGCTCAAATAGTGGTACAATAATTTCTAAAATCATTATTTTCAGAATTTTTAACAAAGCTGCCAATGTTTACCGGTTTTTGCTGTAACAGACAATGGCTGTTGTTGTTTGTATTGAGCGTGATTCGACTGACTCTTTTTGCCCAGTCTAAGTTGTCCACTGCTGGACGTAGACCTCCCTCAGGTCCTTCCATTTATTTCGATCTTGTGCAGTCTGGATCCAATTGGTTGATATTCTTTTGATATCGTCAGACCACCTGGTTGGAGGTCTGCTTCTACTTCTGTATGCTTCTTGTCTTGGTCTCCATTCAACTAAGCGCTTCGTCCACCTATCGTCTCTCAAGCGGGCCACATGACCGGCCCAGTTCCATTTCAACTTGACTATCATGGTTACTGCGTCTGTGATTTGTGTACGTTGTCTAATAATAGTATTGCGTATCTTGTCTCTTAGAAATATCCCTAACATTGAAAGTTCCATTGCTGTTTCGGCGCCATAAGTTAGAACTGTCAATACGCACTAGTTGTATACTTTTCTTTTTAAACATATAGGGATATCTGATTTAAAGATCTTTCTAAGGTTTCCATATGCTGCCAATGTTAGATTTATTCTTCGGCGCAACTCGTGGGTTTGGTTATCTCTACCGAGTGTTAATTCATGTCCTAAATATTTATACTGATACACTTGTTCAATTTTCACGTCTCCTACCGAGATATTGTTATTGAGTAGTAAGTTTGTCATGTATTTTGTTTTTGAAAAGTTTAAGTTAAATCCCACTTTCTTTGAGGCCGTTTTAAGATCTGTCAGCATTATATTTGCTTCGTCTACACGATCTGTAATCAAAACAATATCATCAGCGAAACGTTAGTGGTTTAGTCTTTCTCTATTAATGTTTATTCCTCGATGCTCCCAGTCTAATTCCTTAAACATATATTCCAAGAGGGTTGTGAATAATTTAGGTGATATTACATCTCCCTGTCGTACACCTCTTTCAATATTAAACGTATCTGTATCTTCGTGTAGTCTTACGGAGGCGGTTGCGTGGAGATATATATGTTTTAAGATATTGTGTATCTAGAATCGATGCGGCATTGCGACAAAGCTTGAAAAAGTTTGTGCTGATCGACCGAGTCAAATGCTTTGTCGTAGTCGATAAACACCAGACTAAGGGGTTTATTATACTCAATAAATTTTTCAGTTAGTACTGACTCTTACAGCATCGGAAAAGACATGAGCACATTTCTGATCTAAAATTTTTTTTTAAGGTTAATATTTAAAGCTGAATTGGCCTATACAATAAAAATGGTTGCAAGATAATGATCATTATAAGGTATTTCACAAGTATCTTTGATTCTAGTAAATCGCAAATTGTTAAACAAACAAATATTAAAATATCTCAAAAACTATCAGAGTTAGGGGTTGGTAACCCTAATTCCGACTGAAAGTAATTAGTTCAAATTTCCAACAGGATACGCAAATACAAGGTGTTCCATTTAAGTTAAGCAAGTTATTTAAGTTTTAAGTGGTTAGTGTTATGTGGAAGTATTAAAATCATAACATAAAAGTAAATATTGCAAAAAAAAGAAAAACGCTCTTAATAAGGAGGTGTAAGACAAAGCTGCTTGTTACTTATTTTGAAGTTATTGTATATTTTTGAACGGTCTGTAAATCAGTTAAAATCTCAGAAACCGAAGTAAGTAGGTATAGGAACATGTTAACAAATATACATAATTTTTTATCGTACAATTCAAAAATAAAAAAAATACAGGATGTTCCGTTTAAAATAACCCATGTTACGAGTTTTGGAGTACCCTGTACAATCCCAAATATTTTTATAATGTGGTCTCGAATAATCTCGATATATGTATGCTTAAGATTTCTAATATTATTTGTCGTTTTTATGGTATTAGACCTATTATCATGGTCAGTAATACAAGTTGTTTACTTTGTGATTTTTGTGTTTTTTTAATTTGGAAAATTCATTAACACGGAAAGACGATTTTTTCATGGGTTCAAGGGTAAAATGTGTTTTTATTGATAGTAATTAAAACAAACTAATAAAATATTACTGAACAAAATAATTTACAATGTATAACTAAATATAAATGAAATTGACTACTATTACCTGCTGATACGACTTACTTTGATCTAAAATATGTAATAAATAAATAAATTAAAAATGCAATAATTTTAGTATTGCTCTTGTTTCAGTTATATTAATAGTAACTTTTGATTTCTAATTTTAAACCCCAAGTTGGAATTAATTTTAAATAACTGTAAAATAACAATATTAAAACTGTATTAAAAACACCTTTTATAATTTGGTTAAAGTACATTTTACATTTTTTGGTATATAAAAAAAAGTAAGTTAGGCCACGTATTCGGGCCTATTGATAAAAGTATGCTCTATAATTTTTTAAATTACGGTTACGATTTGTTTATTGTTGCATTCAACAATAATTTATTTACTTAACAAATTTATTTTTCTACATTTACCATATTAACAAGGAGGTTTGTGTCCATAACTAAATGTATCAGCTCAGAAAACACTTAATCAAAAAATGCAAATACGCAGTACTCCTTAATTTGGTACTTTTAAGCAAATCATACTAAAATAAGTTTTATAGAATTCCAAATCCATTGCATTAATTATTAGATTTTTAAAAAAATCACATTAATTCACTGCTTTAAGATTATAATTATTAAAATTAATAATACACAGTTTGACTAACGTTAGTAAATACTAGGCTTCATTTAAATCCGATTTAATGCTATAATTTTACAGAAAATATATAGCTAACTAACTTTATCTCAATACTTAAGAAATAATTAATGTTATCGACGAAATTTATGAAAAAGAACCGTTTGATGTTGATTTAATCGCAATTTATGTAAATAGATATAAAAACGATGGTAATAATTTAAAAACTAAGAAGATAACAAATCTTACTAAATTATCTTTTTCAAGTGTTATGTTCTATCAGCCCATGTTCTGCAATTGCAAAAGAAATCTAACGACTATAATATATTAACATATTATTTAAATTTTATTCCCGCCAATATAAAACAGCAACATTTTTTAAAATTATTTTAGTTATTAATTTTGGTAAAATACAATAAAAAAAATTAAAAATAGCGACATACATATTAGGGACATTAATTACAGCAATAGTTAATTATTTTAAAGTAAATTAAATAATGAAATTACACTAATGTAGATCTCTTGCTTTTTCAATCTTACTCCCCGGTATTAAGTTTAAAATAAAACACTATTTTCAAGTCAAATGAAAGTTTATTATTTTATTTTATTATTAACGAAATATTTAAAAATTAATTTTAAATTATTGTATATTTGGAACACTTCTTCGAAAAAGAAAAAAAATCAATATTTTCCCTACGGTCCAGATTTACAGATTCCACTAAACTTAAAAGAGGAAAACATTAAAAAATCAATTATAACTGAACTGATGTATTAAGTGGATAAAGAACGTGATAATTATACAGCAGTTTCATTTTTCAGTTGACCGTTGACGTTTTAAATTATTGATCAACAATTTTTTATTTTTTTCTCTTAAGTGTCTGTTTTACTATTTTTTGCATATCTAGTTGAATTTTTACTGCAACCACTAGCAGTAAATTCAAATTACATTGAAGTTAAAGGTAATATTGAGGTGCATATTTATTAGACCAAGTCAATAAGTTTTTTATTAAACCAAGCTCCTGTTCATTTAGAACTTCTTTCTACAATGAATCTTTTTTTACGTTTTTAGATTTTCAAGGCATTACTACAAATTGGCTAAGGTTTTGATATTTTTTCCAAAACTATTACCAATTAAAAACATTATAAACCAATCAACTTTATCGACAGATAAGTAAAAACAATTGCATAAGTCGATCCTACGATAATTATAGCCAACTAAGTGTTATTTCAAATCGCTTGCTGTAAATTTGCAAGAGGTTGTACAATAACATACAAACACCAAAAATCACCCTACAGTTGTTTCGTCTTTTTGGGACTCTTCAGGAGTGAGAGAACTCGAGTGTAAGTTTACTACTGTACAAATGTTGTTGACAGCCCGCATTTGTACAATATTATTTTGTTCGGGCAACTGCTATTGTAATCAAACAAGTACGTGATGGACTTCTGCAGCAAATTTTTGGATAATTAAATGAAATAGTATTGCTTCGAAAAAATGATAATTTTCATTGTATTCCCCCACTCTTTCGCAAACTCTTTTTTTCTCCTACTTAAACCAAAAGTAATGATTTGCGGGCCGAAAATACGGTTTTGTTGCCTTCTCATACAAAAAATGTTTATGTTGCCCTCTTATGTCATATCCAATTTATACGATTACGATTATACGATTTATACAGGCAAGATTGAAAAATAAATTAAATTTCATTCGTACGTTACTGATTAAAAATGGATAGCAAGTCTTATGACAAGTTCTTCATTTTACCGACTTCGTTTAAAAACAATTAATTTTCAAAAATGTCAACTACATACAGTTACAATTTTGTTGCGGATCTGACACTTCCCCAATAATAAATATTTTTGAAGTAGCTATTGTTTTAAATATTGGACGGTAGGCAAAAAACCAATGTATGTCACGTAGGCTGAAAGGCATTTGTAGACCTTACTGCGCTCTGGCATCAACAAGCACCCGTGGTCTGCAAATGCTTACTTTTTGCACTAGCGATCCAAAATACTATTAAATTAACTACCACTACGTCCATTAACTACGCCACCCTTTTCTTCCGTTGCTATTTTGTGCTTCATGACTGCCTTATTGGTTTTCCCCTCGTAGCGTTTTCATGTGGCTTAGGTTTGTAATTACTCTTGCAATAGATAGCCGATCCTACAAACCCATTTGCCTCTTACTTTCTAGTTTTTTAATATTTTTTTCCACATTTTATTGCACCGCTTGACACGTGCTAATTTTTGCTCTTTTGAAAAATCGTGAGGGTTCCAACTAACTGTAAAGCTTTCTAACTCGCAAATGATCGTGCAAAATTGAATGTATTTGATGTTAACAATTCAGTGAAGAACTTTTCTTCATTTTTTTAAATTGGGGCCTCCTATATTTTATAATATATTTATATATACTTTTCTATGAGCTTTCGAACAATTTATTCCTTAACAGTAATACAAAATGTTGTGTTACTGGGAAGGACATAAAAACGTATGTTTAAGAGGAATGATTCCGTATCACCTTAGCTCAATTTTGCTTTAAGTTGAAACTTAAAATATTTGCTTGGTCACTATAAAACTCTGCCCTAAATACCAATGATAAGAAACGTGTATAAAAGCACCTACGTGATGTTCTTTGCTATTACACACATAAGTAGAAGGGGGAATGTAATTCTTAAATCATTTAATACAGACCAGATTTATAACAGCTCTATTTTGACCAAAATAAAGTTTATCGTAAAATTTTTTTTTATTGTAATCGTGAAGGTTGAAAGTATCAATTGGTCGATTTATATTGAAAAATATGCTTCCTAATTTGAGGAATATAATGTTAAAACATGCTGAATTTTAGTGAACTTTAGATTTTTTTTTATCTATTTTACAAGTCACAAAGAAAAAACAATCGGTCAGCTCATAGATTCGGTTCATAGCAATTTGTAAAAAAAAATTAGGCAAAAATCTTAAACATTGTAGATGGTAGCCTTAACAGACAATTGCAAGTTTTAAGCCTGATTTCGTGTGGTAGGATTCTTCTTAAATATAAAGTAAAATAAAAGTAGTAGCATTTAAAAGGAATCAGGAATGTAATTTAGTTACCTCATGATGCTCTCTTAAAGTTCAGCTATTTTTAACAAAAAATTACTAATATTTCCATACAGGTTCATAGTATGTTATACCATTTCGTCTGTCTTTTTAAGATTAACTCAAATGTGTACTCGAACATAGAAGGAGTTATTTAAAAAATGCAAGTTTAGTGTATAACTTTATATTGATCACTATGTATAATAAATAATACTTGTATAAGATGCAAAAGGTACATTTCTATAATTTTGCCAAACTGCATGAAATTAGATCAAACGTTAAAAAGACATAAGAGAAGAAATACAAAGTTATCGAACACCCTTTATATTACATTTTTAATATCATTAATATTCCTTTTCCTTCCTACACATTTATGTAGTTTATATTTTCCATGATTCCACGATATGTTGGTATCCCTTGTATCATAATCATAACTCGAATTTAATTATGGGTCGAATATAACTCTCAAGTATCCTCTGCCTTGTTAGTGCAAAATTGCTCCTAACAAATGGGGCTTCTTTGAAGGCTAAAACTGTCTTTTAGGTAATGTTCTGAATGGAAAATTGACATAAGAAACCTGTTATACCCATTCTAGTAGTCTACTTTACAAAAAAAAATAATTTTATCGAATAAATCAAAAACTGGTTACTTTAGGTATAGAACATGTTAAATACTTTCCCATTGATTTTCGAAGGAGAATTTACTAGTGACATAACAAATGGTGGTTTTCATTTGAAAAAATTGATGTTACAGGTATTTGTGATGTCAAATTTTAAACCAAATTTTTCGGACGCCTTGTACAATATTTTCCAGCTTCGAGAATAGTTCTTGTAAGGGCCGTACTCAAACTCTAACACCTCACAAATTAATTTTTATCTTTACAATAACTTCCACGGTACAGAAAATTTCTTTGATGCCGTATATCTATTACAAATTTTAAAATAATGCGAATATTTTGAAAACAGCTGAAGCTAAGGATATGAATTACGGGTCAAATGTACCCAAAATTTTACGAGTTATTTGACGGGGCAAAAATATACAAGGTGTTCTATTTGAAAAAATAAGCTTTGGTTGACTACGTTTTCTAAATCACCCTGATTATGTGAAAATATTTTTTATGTGCAACTTTTAGTCTATTTGGGAAGCCTGCTCACATTTTTTTGGACAAATAGTCTGGGGGCCCATAATTGGACAATTACACATTAAGTGGACACACTGTACATAAAACTAGAAAAAAATTGCCTAATATTGTTTCTCCTTCAACTTTTGTTTTAAATATAAACTTAATTTAAGTTGGTTAAAGACTTGGGAGTAATATTTGATTCCAGGCTTAGCTTTACTAACCATGTTAGAGAATTAGTTATCTCTGCTTTGAAATTACTTGGTTTTATAATTTGTACGTGCAAATCCTTTAGAACTTCAAACTCTCTAATATCAGTTTTAATTCTCTGGTACGATCAAAGTTAGAGTATTGCAGTTTAATATGGTATCCCTTATACAAGCACCATGTTGACAATATTGAAAGTGTGCACAGGAAATTTCTTAAGAACGTCGTATTTAGGCTTGATGGAGTTTATCCACCTAGAGGCTATCCCCAAAACCATCTTCTAAGTCGGTTTGAAGCTTCCTCTCTTGAATATAGACGAATGTGTAGTGCCCTTAAATTCTTGTACAATATTGTTCATAATAAGGTTAATTGTCCATATTTGTTAACGTCACTGAATTTTGCTGTACCTGCTTTTTCGTCTCGTTTTCCCTTAACTTTTTATATCACTACGCCAAAATCTAATTTGTTGTTAAGAGCGCCGATCCATTTAATGTGTAGATTGTTTAATGATTTTTGTGTTAACTGTGACATTAATGTTTGTACAATTCACGATTTATTTAGTGCATTTAATCCTTAGTTTTGTTACTATGCATTAGTAATGTACATTGTTATACATATTTATCATACTACTATTATATATATATCATGAACTATCATTATTTCAAGCATTTATCTTTGTAGACGAATCACGTATACATATTATACTTTAAACTTTTTTTATTTTGTTCTTTAAATGGAAATTTTTGTATTTCTGTTGAACAATAAATGAATTATTATTATTATTATTATTATTATTATTATGTTTTCTATTATCCAAATAAAATTTCAACAATTGAACTATCTTTTTTTTATTCTTATATTTTTATTTTTTAAATAATATATCTCTATTCACAGTTTCAAACGCTTTTCCTAAATCCAGTTTTATTGTTAACACTAAATTTCTATTATTTATTGCGCCAACTACCACAGACCCACACGCATGACCTAAAAGAAACCTGATTGGTTTGAAACAATTATATTGTTAATATTACAATGTCTTTGTACAACTCTTTCCCAAAGTTTTTTATACACTGGTAAGGTATTCATAAGCCTAACCTTCTTATTCTGTTTAGGAACCGGTATCACTGATGATATCTTCCATTCTTCTGGAAATTGTCCTCTTGCTAACATGTATATTAATGTCAACATTCGATCTCCAATAACTTCAAAAGCATCTCTAAGTGCTGATGCACCACTTTCACCATCAACCAATACCTTCATTTCTCTTAGACGTTTTCTCATACCGACCATTACTAAATTCAAAACTAATAGAATTGACAGCAGTAAATAACATATTGATTGGTATAATAATTTTATTCTTTCACCCAAATGAGTTGAATAATATTTTAGAAGTGCACTCTACATAAGATAAGACACAATTTTTTTTGACTTTTATTTAATTAATAATACAATTAGAAAAAATAATATATTAAATACGTTTAACATCGGAGTGCATTTTTTTAAACAAGAAAAAATTTTTAATTTGAAACTACAGTAATGTCTCTAAAATAAAATAGTTAGCAACACCTTTTATAATCCAGGAAAATTTGAATGGGAAATAATCCGCAAACGGAAAAAACTACATACGATCAAAGGAATTTAACATTTTTCGCCATTTGGGAGGGGATCGGATGAGGGAAGGATAGGTATCACAAAAACTTAGACTTATATTCAACAAGGACCCCCCTACAAAGCTATCTGATTTTTTTTCGTTTGCGAAATTATTTTCCACTTACCCTTTTTTCAGAACAGTTTCTCCTGACTCTTACTTCTCCAGTGCTATTGGCTATTGTACTTAAAGAAATTAAACTTATTGTACCACAATTAATAAATATATCTAAATTGCCATTAGTATAAACTACAATACGTATTTTTAATTGAATTAGTAATTGATAAAATACTGACAAATATAGAAAATCCCTAAGATTAATGTATGAATTAAATTATTTAATGTTTTGTTATAATAATTACAGATTGACTTTACATGAGAGTAAAAATCAAGAAATTCGCATTGTTAAACTAATTTAAATATATTTTAACAGTTTGAAACTATGACAAATGAAACAAGTATTAACAAGTATCTGTTACCTAAGAAAACAACCTTGCAGTAATAATTTAATTGTCTTCAAATTATTGTCTCACATTTAATTCAGCCCAAAACTAAATCGCTAAAATTTTTTTGAAGGAAATTTGAACTTTAACCGGCACAACGCAATAAATTAAAAAAAAGCTTAATATATTTCTTATGAAATAATTTCATTAATAAATCATTGTTTAAACTATGCAAGATCATAAATGTTAATTACGTTATACAAAAATTAATGTAAAACACGGTACTACAAACATTGTTTACTCTTTTACACACAAAGTTAGTTGAGCGTCTATTATGCGCGGAATTACAAACGAAAATACAATTCTGAAGGTAACAATAAATCAACAAGTCGTTACGTTCATTCCATATATGAAGAACAAACAATTTTTGAACAAAAAAACAACATTTTACACGACACATTGAGCGTTACATAATGCAATTTTAAAAGCTACCCAAAAAGAATACAATTTATGTTTTGTGGTCGTACATAAATCATTAAAACAAAAAAAAATTTAAGAAAACACCAACGAGCTTAAAAGATGATTAATACACATTGACCCATATCGCGTTAAAAAGAATGCGGGATTATTTACTCGTATAAGAATAAATACGGGATTATTTACTCGTATAAGAATAAATATTTATAAACATTGCATTATGACATTTCCGCAAGTTGGTGACCTTCGCATCATCGTTTTACAAACCCTTGTGTATTCAAAGAAAGATACATCGCTTTGAGTTGACCTATGAAGCAACATGAAGTCGGCACAGCACGTACGGCAAGAATGCGCTGGGAACAAACTATGGCCTCTTGCATATACTATGAAACTTCTTTGACCCGATTTTCTTCTCATTCTTCTCTTTTTCCAAACTATAAAGTTACTATAATTTATTTTTAATCTAAGAGTTTAAATATCAACCTTGGTATTCTATCTGTGACATTTTTGATTCGCTATAGTAGTTTCGTTCTTGTTTTTCTTACTCTGTTTAGATTTATATAATTTGGCAATGTGCACAATGCAAGTTACAATTAAATCGCGAATAAGAATTTCCGCTTTAATAATGCAAATGCCAAATTCGCAAAGGTCAAATTTTGACTTTTACAATATGATTCAATTTGTACCAACCTTCTAATGTCTAATGTTATTTAGCTGACTAATACGATGTTTAATGAAACATTACAAAACATCGACAGAAAATAATAGTGGTTCTTGTTTGAATAGAGGGGTTTTAAAAATTCTTACAACAATGACAATGATGTTTTAAACGTTAAAGGTTATGGTAATGCACTCTCCGAATGGGAATAAGGAAAATGCGGGTAATAGATTTTAACTTCTTCACAACCCAGAATTTTAGAGAACTACATTCTTAAAAAAATTAAATAATTTATGAACAAAAATTCAATGATACCTACCGGAGTTTTTCAAAAAAAAAAAACGGTAGCTTGTAGGTGCTAGCTAAAACAGTTGTATGTGTGAGTGCGTGCGTATATATTTATTTATTCAAGGTGCAGGAAGCATCGTGTTGGAGGGACGCAAGTACAGTTATTCTATCCTGTCGTCCTTGAATATACCTGATATTCATATAACTTCTTATTATTCCATTTTTTATTTTCTTATGTTTTACGAGTTCTTTGGTTTGGAGGTATTTTATATTTCTAACAGCTTGGATAGGTCAAAACTTGTTGAGCAGGTAAGTATCATTTGCATAAAATTTTGGAATAACGAATTAAATTAACATTTTTGTTAGAAATTCGAATACATTTGCGAAGTGAAATCAAAATGCGGTGGAGTTAGCGAAGGTTTCGTGTCTAACGTAGCGTTGAAATCACTCGCGCACTTTGAGATAAATTATCAACTTAAAACGTTAAATTCATGTCCAAAAGTAAATCTACATAAACAGTTGTTAAATTAAAACAAAACAGATGTCATAATTTAAGTTAAGCATATGATCATTCAAATTAATTTTAGAAATTTTTTTTAATGTCACAGTTTAGTCGATAATCTACTGATGCAAATTATGCGAGATATTAATTACATTTGGATGCAACCTACTTCTCGCACGTTAAATTTACGAATGTTCATCGTCGATGTTAAATTTAAATTTACATATGTAAATAAATCACACACATTAGCGCATAATTTTGCCGTGACAAAATATAACTTCAAATTTATATTCGACGTTTGCTACTTACTGGTGTTTGCCTAGTGTGCACTTACACATAAAATGCTAGATAATAAATTAAATCTTTGAATTTAAATTTTTGATGGTTGTATATACTTCACTTAACGTTTTATTACTGACATATAATAAAATTCAATCGTTTATTTAAATGAAGGTTGCTTTATTACACTATATCAATTGAACTTCTCATTTATATAAAAAAAATTCAAATATTCACACCCACGTTTTTTATTCAATATTATAAGCTTCTTCGCCCATTTACATTTTTATTACTAAAACGTATGCCTTCAAAAAATTGCTTAAGATTTGAAGTTCCTTGTTGCTAAGTATTTATTACATAAGACTTCAAATTGCAAATACGCTAATCAATAAATTTTAATTTTTAAATATCAAAAGCTCAAATAAACACTTAATTATTCTGATTTTATCATTAAGTGAAATAATTCAAGAGTAACTGAATATGTAGCGAGAGTCGAGTATTAGTTTTATAAACAAGTGTGGCTCGCCAATTTATTTTTAGATGAAGTTAAGGTATTTAAGAAAAACTTAACAGTTAAATTCATTAGGTTTAATAAATACATCTTATGTTTGAATATAATTTATGATATTTTACAATAATACCTTAAAGCGTTACGTTAAATTCCGTTTTCATTTGCATTTTTATGTTTTGTGTAAGTAAAAAAATCTGATTAAAATTTTAATGTTTCTTGTTTTTTTATTGTTACTAAGTATAATATTACATAATGCATCAAATTTTGTTGACAGTATCTTACTTACAAATGAGAAAATAGAATTTATTGCTTTGCTAAGGTAAGTTTTTTGTAGAGTTTTTTTTTCTAAAATTTTCTTTAAATTTAAATTTGAAATTTATAAGAAAATTACATTTTAATTTGTTGCTGTGTGCATAATTACGTGTTACTTGAATTTTTAGATGTTACTTCATTAAATATTTTTTTTTAAATGTTAACAACTTGGTGTGGTTTAAGTGCAAATGATTTCATAGATGTTTTAAGGTAGTTGTTTGCATGCTCGAAGTGCTTAGTTGTGGTGAACGATCTACTCTCTCTGAAAGTAAGTGCTTTTCTTCGTAGCGGTTTTTCTTCTATATTCTGGTTTGAAGCAGTTGAAAACAATAATTGAAAATAAGAGCTACTAGGAAACAAGTTTTTGCACTTAAATAAAAACCGTCAAATTAAAAATGCTTTATTTTTTGGATTCCTAATCTTTGATTTTTGACTAGTTGCCAGCCAAAGTTTGAAAAAAAAAATTTTTTTTTTACATTAGAATAATGCGTATTCACTTGACGGTCAGTAGATTAAAGAATGGGTTTTGTGTGTACTGTACTAAGAGTTAATTTGTAACAAAAGGAAAAACACTCTTTTATTACAAATAGACGCTGCAATTTAGAGTTCCATTCCTTTGATTAAGAGTTAATTGTTAAAATTATCGCGTGTGCCATTGTTCAACAAATGTCATTGCATTACTATGGCACCCCCTTAAATTTTTTACAATAAACTTCGTAAACTTCGTACGACATTATTCAGCTTTGTACGTTAGCAACCCCACAAATGTTTCATAATGTCCAACCAATGCTTTAATTGGCAAGGTAATTATTTAATATTTATCTGTAGCTTTACATTAGTTTTAGGAGAAATAAATTTAATTTATTTATATAAAGGACCTTGTAATTTCAAGATCAATTCTTGAGTTTACCCCCATGTGTTTATAATTTATGGATTAATGTATAAATGAACATTCCTTTAAAATAAATTAATTTAATAAAAATTAAAAATAATATAGTTTTTACCCGACAAAATCCTCACAGTACAAATGTTGAAGGTAAGCCACGTACGTTTGGTGTTCACTGTATAAGTAAAACTTACATTATCTTTCATCTTCAGCTAAAGTGTATGTATGCAGTACTCAAGAAAGAAACATGCGATTTAAGCAAATAGAAAACAATGTATGCAAAAAATTGGTACCTTATTTGAACTATGCACATGATGAGTAACTTGTCCTTTCTATATTTGGTGATCATTATTTTGACATAAAAGGAGTATTCACTTTGAAAATGATTTAGTACGCTTTACTTAATTTGAAAACAATGCAGTCACTATTCAATAACTTCGCTACCAATAATATTAATCACTACCGCTTATGTCCCAGATAAATACTAACCGTTAAAGTCGTGAACTTGTTTGAAAAACTCTTCCATAATTTCAATTAGAATTGGTAAAAGTTATTCGTAACTAAAATATCAGTTAGTATGTCGATTTGTTGTTAACTCGGTTTCTAAACATCTGCGTTTAAATTATACGTAGGAATTTTCTATACCAGCAACCGGTTATTTATATTTGGAAATTTTAGCACGGGAACAAGATTTTTCTTCTTCTCGGAACTGTTTTTTCTTCTAAACAAACTGGTCTTGTTAGTATTAAAAATTACACCAACGCATCACGTACTAATTAACAATCAATAAAAATTAAAAAAATCATTAACACAAAAACATGAAAAAGTCACGTTTTCTCACTTAAATCATCTCCTTAATAGCAAAAATGTTTAAGAAATTTTCAAGTGAAAACATTTACACCGTTTTATTGCATAGCTATTTGCTTATCATCTATGATGGATGTTTTTCTCGCCTTATTGAATATTTTGTCTTGTGGAGTTAACGCTAATTAGTTTATACAAATGCACATAAAATAGTAGTAATTATGTCTAATTAAATGCAAATTACAAATTTGTACTCGATATGTTGTAATATTTTTTTTGGCCTACAACTTTCAATTTTATCTTATGATTATAATCACCAATCTACATTTATTTTTTAACCAAAAGTTTCAAAATAATTTCAAATATTTTAGTATTTGATTTGTCGTCGACATTTCGAAAATATAAAAAATAACTAAAATTTTATTTAAATTTTATTTAAAATTGAATTTTAACTACAATATTTTGTAGCTTACGTCTTTTTTAGGAAATAATTTAACATTTCCAGGTGTTATCTGGCCATTAATTTAATAGTTAGGAATTGCACACGCAAATGCACATTTTAGTTATTGTAAGACCAACATAATTATGACTACATACCATAATTTCAAGAAATATTAAAATATTTTAATAAAACATAAGTTTATTTTTAATACCATCGACCTTAGATGTTATTTTTAAATTGTGCAATTAACATTGAAAACATCTGTATGCACACCCAAAAACTTTCTACTTGTAAATATTTAATGCTTTTTTGATAAGATGATAATATAATTGTTATTACGCCTAATAGATAAAAAAATACAACACCATAAATCATGCACATAAATTAAGGTTCGATTAGTTGTAAATTAATGCGATTTAATTTTTTTTTGTATACGTGGGTTATTATTTATTAAATATTTGAAAAAATATATACATTTATAATCACATTTTTGATGAAAAAACTTGCCGATGCGTATATGATTATAAAGTAAAATGTATTAATTAAAGTTAACCGTAGTGATATATGTATATATAACTTGAAAAACCAGAAATGTAAATTGTCAAAATTGTTTATTTTTTTGTTAATAATACAATTATCGAAAGAAAGTTCTTAATTAAATAGTAATTGTGGAACTTTTTAAGTGCATTAATTTATTCGGTTGCATTTTACTCATGAATAATACATATACGTGGGTAGCGATCCTATCTTTATGGCATTGTCGAAATTTTACATTTTTGTACGTATTGTTTTCGTAAACAATTTATCTTGCTTAGTTTTTAATTAACATACTGTTTCTTTACGTCAGTTTTAAATACAATTGATTCCCAATTGGAATACGTATTGATAATAAATAATATTTAAGCGGCAAGATTTTTTGCTCAACAACGCGTTTGCAAAGTTTAATTACAATTAATAAATTATGTTTGTATCTAATTAAGTTTTTAATTAACCCATATAGATATTAAAATTAATTAATATGTTTGTGTGAAGTTGTTTCAGACGTGATTAAGCAACAAAACTACTAGGCAACAATATAAAAATTAACTTCCTTCAAAATCGTTGTAAATTACACTAATTTAATTACGAAACTTGTATAACCAACAGTGTTTATACCTTGATAAAGTACAACTTTGCAGTACGTATAAAAGATTTATTATACGCAATTAATATCGCAATTTTTTTTGCTATTTTTACTTGCAAGTGTTAGTTATATCACTTACTTCTGATTTATAACATGTTGTACACATTATTCTTTAAAATTTCACAAGATAATTTTTACATTCCCAAAATTAGAAAGAATAAAACTAATACGATGAATATTCTTTATTTGTTAGGAGAATTTGACAATTATTTGTTTTCTATATTTTAATAGTTCATTATAACTTTCTATATGAAAGCGTTTAAACAATTGTTACAGTAGAACCTCTAATAACGGACACATCTCTTTAACGGGCATTTCTTACTTCCTAAACGTTTAATATTTAAAATTGTATAGAAAACACTTCAAACAAACCCTTTGTATAACGACAAAGGGCACTTAAAATTATCATATTTCCGTAAGGACTATCCATAACGGAATCACAAAATATTGTTTTCATTTTATTAAAAAAGGACGATTAAAGAATTCTAATGTGTAAGAATACTTGTTTTTACTTTCAACAGTAATAGGTATAACAGTAATATTCTGTAACAAGGTTAGAATGAAAATTCGATACGAGTGGAAGATTCCGATCGCTAACGTTAGCGAGCTTAGGAACCACGAGTAGATCAAATTTTCATTCTAATCGAGTAACATTTTTTCTACGACCAAATCTTAATTTTTCATTAAGTTAATAAAATTTAAACTAATACTTGCCTCAAAATTGGCATTTAGATTTGACACTGACAGTTCAGAAAATCATTGCTGTATAATTATTTTGTTGAGGATAATTACAGAATATTCATTCTGTTACTTGTTATTGAATAGAAATACATTCAAAACCGACAAGAAGAAAATGTTTTAGAATAAATATTCTATGTCAAGGGCGAGAACTTTTTATTTTTTTTACTAAAAATTATTTCAGAATTACTATGTTTCACTAATGGTCGTGGAGAAATTATCTTAATGACCTGTCAATCATTAAAATTTCATTTTCTCCTGTTTTCAGTAGATGTTTACTTAAAGTGGATTGTTAACTTGTAGCAGTAAATAATTATGCCGACGTAGTTTTAATTTACGTGCGATATTCGGTACACACGAATGTTTTTAGCACTAGAATAGTGTTCTACTAAAATATTAAACATAAAAATTTTATGATATTAAATTTTTCTCACTTACTAATGAACATCTTTTATAAAAGACAATATCTTCTATCTGGTAGAGTGCAATCAAAACCTTAAGACATCAGCCCAGAAACGCATTTTTGCGGTAATATTTGAAAAATAAAAAAAATTACTACTGTGCATCCTAAAAACATAAGTTTCTAGCTGATTGCTTTGTTTATAGCTTTTTTGTATCTGCAAAGTACCAAATTTATTTATTAATTATTCTACAAAACAGTTTTTTTAACTATTCACGCCTGTTCTAACAGCAGACACAAATTAATTGAAAGTGTTTATTTTTGAGTTGGGTTTTACACTCTGACGTCACGTAATTCGCGTACCTTGGTGTCTTCCGATGTTGACCTTACTCTAGCTATCTGAGTGGTTTTACTGTATTCTACAACAAGATGATGATTTCTTAGAAAATTTATTTTGAACATTTGGACGCTGATCCTTGATATTACTAACAACTAAGAAAAGTGTGATGCTTAGTCCTGTAAAACATTGCTATTTTGTACATTTTGTAATGGGCATGGAGTTTTTGTTTGATAGTTTTTGGCTATTACTATTATAATATTAATTAAAAATTTTGTTTTTTAATAAATGATGCCATCAAAAACAACAGCAACATTTCATGTTCTAAGTTATGCACTTCATCAGGTTTCCACTTTATTTGAACACTATTAACAACACGAGATTATATAAGATGCGTTAGTGGATGATAATGCTGTTGTTGTTATGCATGATTCAGTTAATGGTTTTATTTAATCAACGATAATTTAAAGTTGTTAACCTTCTAAGTGGAAGTGGGGTTGAAAATAACGGTCTCAAACTACATAAAAGGCCGACGTTTTGCTCAAACCTGTGAGCGCTTTATCGAGGCTAATACGTAAATGAAAAAAACCGCGCTGGTCACAAAATTTAAAAAAATTAATAAGTTTAAAATCATCATCGATGTAGATGATATCAACAACTAATACTAAAAATTAATAAATTATATAAGACACACAGTAAAATAGAACGAACAGAAACGAATAAATATACAAGAATATTTTTTGTATATTTATTTATATATATGTAGTTTGAGACCGTTATTTTCAACCCTACCTCCACCTAGAAAGTTAACAACTTTAAATTATAAACTTAATTAGAGGAAAAAAATACTTTTAATCAATGATTTTTAGCATTTCATTACAAAAAGTAAAATTTTTGGTAACTCGGTCAACTCGCCGGGTAGTATTAGATACATTAATAGTTATTTATGTATCAAGGGAATTATAAGGCTCATTAATTCCCGTGGTACATAGATAATTTTATTTCTGATCGATTTCAATGGCAGTAATTTTCAGGAAACATTTCAAAATTGTACATTTATTATTTGTAATGACGCGAATAAATAAAATACGGTTCAGTTTTCATTTCATAAATATATACACATATATGTATTAACATTTTTTATTTTATTTTTACTTGTGAAAGATAGAGGAACTTATAGAATCTATAATGTCCCAAAGGAGTTATGACCCTCTTTATTGATAGCGTAACTCTGATGATATAAGCTTACAATATCCGGTCAGAAATAAAATATATTTAGTTTTAAATAATTAAACTTAAAATATCGACATTTAACTACTTACACTATTTATACTTAGATTTTGAATAATCAATACCTTATGACTTACACGGTTTACACGAGGTGACCTCACCATGTTGCTTTGTAGTTTAAATATTATAGCCCAGGAAAGTTAGGTTTGAACTTTAAAGAAATTAATGTAAAGCTAATGTTGGGTAAGTAATAGTTTTTACCTACTTACAGCATATTAAAATTATTAAAATTTCCTGTGCCCACTTCCTTCGCGGATTTTATGACCTCACAAAATGGCGACTTCCGATATTCAGTTAAAACACTAAATCGATTAGATGATCTTATACGCATTTTGAAAGTATTAAAAAGAAGAATATTTTGTTTTGTTAATAGCTCTAATGATTTTAATGTTATTTCAAGTAATGTGTAAATTATTAGAGGTTTTGACACATTTTGAAAAAATTATATCAAAACTGCTTATTGACACAAATAGCTTGTTATACATTCAGTTTTCACCATTTTATTAGATTTTTAAACTGTTTAAAATTTTTAAATTTCGACTTAAGAGTTACCAAAATATCAAGGGAAACGTAAAAACTAACATAGGACATCATCTTCTTCTTGTGCAATTTGCATAACATTGAGGCAATTGATGTCTTTGCAGTTGACAACACATGTCATAGAATGCTTGATTTAATTGTCTGCATATGCATTTTGTTTTGCAATTGACTTTATACTTGCACGAGATGAGAAAGAGTAACAAATCTGAAGCAGGGTAAGAATGGTTAACGATTTCCCAGTGATACGCCCCCAGTCTGTAGACGAATAATTGTTTTCTAACGGTATCTGGATTTTGCTTTATAATACTGGTATTATTTGTATTGAATAACAATTCAATTACTTGCAGCTATGCCCTGAACAAATGTTGACTTATGGTTATTGTGGTAGATGGAAGAGTAGTACCGTGACCGGTATAAATGCAGATTATTGTAGTCAAATTGTTTACGAGCTGGGTATAGAACACGGACCTGCTTTACTGATGTTTCACGAGATGAAGTCCAATCAAAGCAAGAGCTTTGTTCATTTGCAATACTTTGAACATCTTCTTTTTTCTTTTTCCATAAATTGCAGACGTTTTGTCGCAACCAGTGTTTTTGGGACTCTTCAGGAGTAACGGAACTCGAGTGTAAATTTACTATTGTACAAATTCAAACGCGCTGCCGACTATACAGCAGGAGATTTGATATTGTTATTTTTGCCAACACTTAGTTGGCTATAATAACTAAAGAATCATCTTATGTAACTGCTTACACATCTGTCGACAGAGTTAGTTTTTTGTAAAACTATTACTTCTCGTTATTATTCATTATACAACGAGTAAGATTTTTTGCGACTTGCGTTATTTATTACCAAAAAAGTTAAAATTAATAATTATTTGTTGTTATTTATAATTAATAATGTGTCAGAATATATCAAATATTTTTTCCGTCGACCTCATTATAAAATTGAGTTTTTACGTACTCCCTGAATAATCATAAAGTAACACTTTTTAACTGTAATACTTTTCGTCCGCAAACACTTTTCGTCCGCAAACACTTTTCGTCCGCAAACATCTGTCAATGTCAATTATTATTTTATGTCAAATTAAATAAAGTCGAAGTAACCAGTATGAAAACCCATTATTAAGAAAGGATGAATTTAATGACTACATAGGATATTACAGTACTTTAGGTACAAACACGGTCTATGAAAATGATCAGTTTGGGGTCGCAATCCGCCAAAGCAGTTACAGTCTAAACACAAACATTGTAGTTTTTACGATCCTCTATTGTATTCCCAGGTAAGCTTCTTAACAATTACAACGGCTTATTTAAACTGTTTACTTCAGTAAATTTTTTAAAGATTGTCAAAATAAGCATTTAAATTAGTGGAATTGAAAAGGTAAATGATACATTAATTACGAAATATTTAATTTAATAGGTACGCAATGCACATAATCAAGAATTAATTCTATATTTTGAAATATTTAGGTGAAAATGGTTACAACATTTACATTAAATTATTTTCCGGTTAGTTTCTTCAAAGGAACTATTGGATAATAAATTTTTTTAAATTAAAAAATTGGATGAAATGCGCAAATTCTATGTTAGATTTATTTGATAAAGTAAACTTAAAATTTGCTAAATTCATCCAATTTTTGATCAAAACATTTTTTTCAAATAGTTGCTTCGAAGCAATCGGCTGGAAAATAATTTAATGTAAATGTTGTAACCATTTTTACCTAAAAATTTCAACATATATTTTTTTTCCAACATAATTTTATACTACGAACTAAAAAATAATACAATAGGAATATGTAAAATTTTGTCTCATTTGTTTAATATTTAGTATAGTATCCATTAGAATTGATACATTCTTCTAAACGCCTTCTCATACTGTTTACAAGATTGTCACAAATTTGGGAATTTCTGAATGATTCCCACGATGCCGTCACATGATCGGTTAGTTCTTGTAAGCTTCTCTCTCTTACGCCATTGAAGCCAACGTCGTTCCAACTTTTCACCATGGCAGCCCACAGATTTTCTATCGGATTTAGGTCGGGCGATTTAGCTGGCCATGGTAGCAATTGTATTTCAGGGTGTTCGTTAAACCATTCATCCACAATTCGAGCGGTGTGGATACTACAATTATCCTGTACCAAAACAATATTTTCCATTTCTGCTTCCGGAAATATTGCTCTTACGGACGGTAATAACACATCCTCTAATACGCGTATGTATTCTATTGAATTAAATCTAGGTGGAACAATTCGAGTAATTTCCCTGGACCATTTTTACTCATCCAACCCCAAAACCCTGCATTAATTCGACCACTCGTTTTGTTAGGAAGGACGTTTTCTACGTCATAGCGCGTTCCATTTGCTCGCCATAATTGCACGGGGGTTTCCTGTGATGTCGAAAATGATTTTTCGTCGGTAAATATAACATTTGACCAGTCTCTGTCAATATTTTGCTGGCAGAATGCTAATCGTGCAGCAGCATGGTCAGGAGTTAAAATAATTTTTCGGGCTGGTCGCCGATTATGCATGCCACCCTCATGTAGCCGACGTCTGATGGTTCTAACGCTACAGCCCAGTCCTAGATTTTCTTGTATTTGGACTGACGATACAAATCTTAGTTCATTCGCATTTTGACGAATGGCATCATCTTCGGCTTCAGTCGTTACACGAGCTCTTCCAGGACGAACAGTACGTAACTCTCCGAGTTCACTTCGAGCAATCCAACGTCTAACCGTATGTCTCTACGAGAATTTAATAAAATAATATATAAAGAGAATGTGTAAATACGTAATAATAAATAACTTATGACGTTGAATTTTCGATAACCAGCAGATCCCTACTAATTTTTCTAGTCGTGACAATCACTATACTTTTAACAATTTTATTAAATAAAATCGATTTCTAAATGAGTAATGTAATAAGTAAGAAATAAATAGCATCTTCATATACAGAGTGAATCAATCAAAGTGTGCGCACTTAGGGCAGATATTTTGCTTTTGATTTTTAATACAAATGTCGATCACAAGGATATTCATTATAATTTTAACAAACTTTTTGGCACATAAAACTATTATTGCACTTAATTTTGATAATTGTGCAACCATACTATTCTTATCTTCCGAAGGCCACTTTTAAAGACTGCAAATATTACAAAATAAACCAATGAGGATCATATTACGGTGTAGTAAAGTGAAACCAGTATGGCAATGCTAAATGCATTACTGTGGCTAAATTATTTTAAAACGTTGATATTTATTTATAAGATAATTAATAACACATAACAGATTACTTGCAAAGATTTAAATAGTTTGATGCTACCTTTAATTAATACAACAAAAAATATGGAATTTTTTAAAACTTTGAACAGTAATACGTCTTTTAAAAATTACACCCTTTGACGCATTTTTCAAAAGAAAATATACTGCTGAAGCTTCTTAACTAACTTACAGAAAGATCAACATCTTCAGAAATTCTTCTTGTGGACCAACCAGCAACAGCTAGAGCAGCTATTCGGGATCGAATAATCAACGAAGAATCCGCTTGATTTGGTCTTCTTGGCATTTTCAATTTATAATAAAAATTCGACACAGAACGCAGTAAATACTAAAATATCACAGTAACCTCTTGGCAGGTAAACCACTACTAAAGTGTAATTAACAGCAAAAAATCGCGTTTTCTAAATTCAAGGATTTTCATTACTTAAGCCCTCTTTGTTAGTCATTAACAAAAACGTCTATTGTCTACTAATTGAATCTATTATCTTAGTATTTTTCAATTTCCTGTACTTTCACCCCCACAGTATCGTATTATATTAAAATTGTCTCATGTTTAGATGTGAGGTAAATCTGCCAAGTGGATTTATTATTTGTGGTCATTTTTAGCAAAAATATATTTAAACTAAAATACGTTTAGCCCGTAAAGTAATTAGGTAATGACAAAACCCTTAACTTAGTAAAAGTTTTATTTAATTTTCGTAATCATTATTGAAATGATAATTAAATTAGATATCATTACAAGAAGTAATTATTTGATGTTATGAGCTAACATTGATATAAACAGTTTAAATACTTCAAAGGTTTGAGTCTTACTTCGGAATATAAAAGATCACAAAACCTGCAAGAATGAATAAGGTGCAAGCATTGTGTTTAGACTGTAACTGCTATGGCGGATTGCGACCCAAAACTGATCATTTTCATAGACCGTGTTTGTACATACTGAAACATTTTAGATACTGCAGAATATTGTTTGTTTACTTCCATTTATAACCTCAATTTCTCAATCCCACACAACTTTGAACAAAAACAATTTGTTGTTCAAATTACAAGTAAATGATTTTAAGTGCTTCGAAATGTTATTAATAAATTGTTTATAGTTTCTACAATGTGCGAAGCATATAGAAGAGCCTGGTTGTAATCTCACAATACTCGATACATTGTTTTCAATATGTAACACTTTAACTTCTTTAAAGTTATTCATTTATAAGGTAAGACAGAATTCATACGACTTGAGATTGCTTTAGACAATTTTATTAGGTAACATTTTGATACAGAAGCGGAGTTCCGATACAAAATTTTCACGATCATAAAATACAAAAACTTACAGTAGAAGTGAGTTAATTATGGGTACCTTTCTATTACTGTATTTGATTGATGTAAATAAGTAATAATGCTAATGGAAAACACAAGAACAGTAATTACTTGTGAAAAATCATTTGAATATTGATTCTGTCGCAGGAAAAACAAAAATAGAATCATATAAGCCATCAACATTACTGGGTTCAAGATTTATTCGTACACAAAAACAAGGTGATTTCACAGTTTTCAATAAGCTGAAAGAAGATTATTACATTTTTTGAAACATTTTCGGAGTGAATCAAAAAACTACGTTTGTATACTTTCTTAAGGCCAGACAATATTTTTATTGAATATAAAATGATTATAAGTCTGAACACGGTACAAACTCAGTCTTATAACTATTATATGTCCAATTAGTAAGAATCGACTTTAATGTGTTTAATAGGAGAAACTTCATTACATCTTTGATCATAAACAATTAAAGAAATGTATTAATTTTGAGGGTAGGCTTCCAACTATAACTACATTTTTAAATATACTTCAAAATAACACTACCTAAATGTAATTTTTATTATTTTAATAAATTATAAAAAAGTACATGTTTTACCTATTACCTATCATAATCAAGTGCTCTTATAAAAATTATGTGATTGTTGTAAACAAATGCTTTATTGGTACAATATTTGAACGCGGAAAGCTTTTATTTCCTTTAATAAATTTTGACACAAATGTTACAATACTGAACGGTGAAGTGAACATTAGGTACAGTAAAATCAGAACAAACGTAAAATTTTTGTTTAAAATTACTAAACATTTTGTTTTCAGTAAACGGTAATAAATAGAAAATTAATTAATTTAAGGTCAACGGAAAAAATTAATATGTACCTCGGAAAAAGTGCTTTTTAATAACCTCGCCTGTTTGCTTGCCTCGGCTAACGCCTCGGCCAGCAAATTCAGTCTCGTACATAAAAGTGCACTTTTTGTCCTTGTTACATAAATAACTATTTTGTTCATTATTTAAAAACAAAATCAGTATTATGTACCTATACATTTTATTTATAACTCGTTTACACATAAAATCGATAAAATTTGAAATTTATGGTATTATTTGAGCAATCATTTATAAACAAATTAGTTTAAAGCGGTACAGGTAAAAATGGATGTAAACCAGGTTTTATATCCAAAAGCAATTAGAAAATAGTTAATATGGTGACCTTTTTTTTTAAATTTATTACAACTAACATCTGTTTTGCTGTAATAATATTAATACATGATATTTGTGTAAAAATTTACAAACGCATTTATGGTGATTAAACCTATAGCGTTAAAGCAAGGATAATTGTTCTAAGAAATATACGCTATTGATATTCTTCGTACGAAGCTTGATGACCAAATACCAGCAGTACCTTTACATAACTACAACTTAATAAGGCAAAGAATAATGTGCTATAAAAATCACTTCAATATATACTGACATTTCTAAACTGAAGATTAAACGAAAATAATGGTAAATTATATAATTGCTCAAACATGTAATCAACAAGTGGATGTTTAAGGTTTTACAACATTTTCAAAGGAGGTTTATGTATTGCCGCCAATTAAAGCTTAATTGAACTATTCCAGGAGCTTTGAAAAAATTGTTCATTGCTAAAAATTCTCGACACTCATTTTGCGCAAATTCCAATCTGTTTTTATGTAGCATGAAAGAATGTGTGTGCTTCTGATTATGAGATGTTGTTATTGTGGTTTTGTTTTTCAAAATCTATTACCGAAATTATTAGAACATGTAGCTCAATTCGGTTAACTCGGAGTTGTTAACACAAATATTTAGATTTCTGAAGCTGCATCATTCACAAAATTGCATTTTCTATAAACAGTAAATCGGTATAGTAACAAAAATAAGTGTTATTGAATAAACGATTGTTTATTACGTTTCTAAGGTCTTAGGCTAAAAAAAACTGCCAAGGAAGAGATTCTAAAATCATAAAACTAACTTTTTTCGTCGATGACGGATAATCATTTCTCTTCTTTAAACGACAAAAAAAACTGTAAAATTATGCCGTTCTCAATTGGCTATTTATATTAGAGGCAAAGGTGAGTTTGTATGCAAATTTAATTATGGTATTTACGAAGTTGTTTTTAATTGTACGAACAAAACTCTCTCTGTGAAAATTTTGGCCGATCTAATTATTGTTTGTCTAACAAAAACTCATTGTGAATGATCTGCGTATTATATGTATTTATGAGCAAAAAGTAATACAAACCATGAACTTGTTAATGAAAACGGTACAAATCGATGTAAATTAATATCAGTCTTTTTTTGTAAAGTAATGCGCACGCTACAAAAATTCTAACTGTAATTATACACAAATTTCTCTTCCCAAAAGTAATTAAGCGTAAATAGTGTAGAATGTAAACGATGCTCCCACTGAGATATCTGTCTGTATTTGGTTTTCTGTAATGTCGAAATGTGCGAATAGATCAACACAAAGAGTAAAAATTAGAAATTGGTGATTGGTCAAATTATTGATCATTTAGAAAAAAATTAATTACATCGCATTTCTAATACAGAACGTGATATGACAATCTTTTTTATCATTAAAGTTCTGGCATCCATTTCTTTTATTATTAAATTGCACGTATTAACAACGAAATATTTTGTTTCAGGTGTCCCACAATAGTGCAAGATCAAGCCAGGTAAGAGTTGACCTTTTTTGCAATGAAACCGTGAGTTCACGGCAACAATAGAAATTTTATTTGTTTTTAAATTTGAATAATTTAATATTTTATGTGGTTACGTAAACGTTAACGATAAGACGCAAATCATGTAATAGCTTAGAAAAGAATCTTCTTGAGCTAAGAAACTTCAATGCCCACACGGATGTGATATTCCACATAATATGTTATAAATAACCACAATATAAAGAGATATTATCTTGCTGCATGGGCCGAGTTTATGAATAACTTAGCAGGAAATGATTGCATTAAACTGTCTGTTATACCTAAATTAAAACGCTCCTTGGTTGGTCATCCATTTCATCTTTTTAGTGTATTAACATTAACGTTAGTGTGAAGTTTGCATATAGTTTTGTTGAATTCGAATAGATTTCATTCTAACCGCAAACTGTAGACATGTATCATTTTTCTAGAAATTTACGCATCGATAAACATAAAGATAAAGGTTCAGATTCGGTTATTTATTGAGCTTTTTTACATTAAAATTAACTTTAGAACGATAAAACATCCGAATAAAAGTTTGATTTCACGCACGTGATTGGTATTTATGCTAAATAATTTTAAGGACAAACCTTCAGGACTTCATCTAAAAATTTTTCGTATACTAATAACAATCTTCTTTTTTTTTGCTTATATATAAATTAATGAACGCTTAAAATTAATTACAAAATACCAATTCCTTAAAAAAAATTAGAAAATGTTAAGCACGTGGCGAAAATACCTATGAAACTCCTAGAAGCCGCTTAAAACGACATTGATTAATTATTATTATTGGCGTACGTAATAGTTTTTGATTTTTATTATGAAAATATGCTTGTTAAGTGCTTGTTCCTCAAACGCGTCTGAATAGAAAAGAACAAAATTTTATATTAAAAATTAGATAACTGTTATTGATAATTTTTCTTCTTGGGTACGTTTATTAACCGCTATATGTAGCGGTGTGATAATTTTTCACACGGATAAGTTCGTAACTAATTAAACCTAAACATTTTGAGTTTATGCGTGTTTATACATTCAAATTACGGAAATAACTTAATCGGAACAAAAATAACCGGAAGTGACAGAGCTAAAAGTACCCATCTCTCTTCTAACAATAACGATAACAAATATCCAGGTATTTAAGTTGTCGTTCGATGCACTATTATTTTAAAACTCTTTTATCAATTTTTTTTAAAGTAAATTAAGATCTTTTAAAGAGATAATTTTTAGTTGAATCTTTAAAATAAATGCGTGACTTAAAACTTGTTTACTTTCTTTATAAACGATCGAATCCGTAATTAAAACGTCTTTATAGTACCGACGTTTAACAACCCAAAATTAGACGATTCAAGATTAAAGATAATATTTTGCAATTGCTTCGCGTTAACTAACTATGTATCAAAAGATTTTTTCCCAGAATTAAATATAATTTGGTTTGTTTAACAATTGTTAATAACTGTAATTTATATTATGATATTTTGATATACGTAATAGTGCAACTGCGAAATGTTAACAAAAAAAAACACTGAAGAAAAGAGGCGAGATTAAAACTAATTAATAAAGCTACGGTCTGCTGCGTAAAGATGACATCTGAAAGACATCTCGTTATGGTCTGAGTTTATGAAATTTATTAAATGGAATTACGGAAGAGATAAAGATCACATTTTTGTTTAACATATTTTTTAAGCGTTAGAAAATGCTCAATTCATTGAAAATAAAAGACTTTTAAATTTGTTGAATTAAAAAAAAAATGCGCTTAATGGATCAATCATTATTAGAACCGTAGTTGCTCTTACCAAAAATGTTGATCCCAATTCTTGATGATCTACCTACGGTTTAAAAACAAGTTGTAGACACACGTACCACTTTTTGTTTTTTGGAGTTTGATGTTAATTAACCAAATTCGCCCACGAGTACGTAATCGTTTATAAACACGCAACATAAACTGATTTTGTGTATTTCTTTTTTAATGAGAAATGAAACATTTTGAATTTGAAATTAACTAAAACTTTAAGAAATACATACCAATGATACAAAACTTTTAAAGTATTTTCAACCAAACTTACCTACAGTTTGCTATTCTGTGCGGCGTCGTCGCAGTTGTCGTTGTATTATAATACTTTTGTGGAAATGCTCTGTTTCTCTTTATCCATCTGTGCTAGAAAATTTTAACGTTTTGTTTTGATTGTTGGATCAATATCAATTTTATACGTAACTGCATTTAACTTTATTTATGTTTTCAAAAATTCAAACAATAGTACATTATTTATACAATTCATACAGGCGTTTAATAACTACATAATTAAGAAAAATAAATACAGGAAATTAAATAAAATGGGCGACATCTGATTAAATGTACTATAATAATACCGAAATCTCAATGAAAAGTTCATACTAATGTTGACGTACGTTTATGAAAATGAATCCCGGCAGCTATTCTAAATGAGTAATATCCAACCTTATATGATTTTAACTATATCTCTAACAGTTTTCGAGATATCCGAATTTAAAGTTTGAAAATTTTTAAAAAAATTTTAGTTGCGAATCATGTGTATTTAGTATTTTACAATATTTCAATTCGAGATATTCAAACCAAACTTACAGTATTTTGGCTGTAATTTTGGTTCTGAGCCTTAGATTAGCGGCTTTTGGGTTTTTTTTAACAATTAGTATGATTTTTGCTGTTTTGACAGAATACTATTGGTTAAATACCTAATGTAATTAAAATTAATCAACTATAATGATTTATAAAAATTGATGTTTTTTTAAATTTAAATTTAGCATAAATTTAATGAAGCCGAGAAGTGTTACACAAAGTTCTACTTGAAATGTTATTTGTTAAAAAAAGCATCCAAATAAATTGTTGTTTCGAAATTGGTTACTTCCCAGAAAAATGAAAGGAAGCTGTTGCCAGTTTTCTCAAAAATTCTAGAAAAAAAGATTCATTCGATAAATTGAACCACTCTTTATTATCTGCCAAACTTAGATATTACGGTTTTAATAAGCTTGCTGTGTCCTTTTTGATTCTTATTAACCTAATTGTAGTGTTAAAAATAACTTGTCCTCTACTCAAATAATATTGTCTGGGGTCCCTCAAGGATCTATCTTAGGTCCCTTATTATTTATTAAATATACATCCGACATGTCTCAAATATTTGCATATGCTGAACGATATAATGTTAATACACTGTTTTAATCCACTTGAATATACAGGCCAACGACGGTATTAATGATGATCTACATAGAATTTTGGATTACTCAGCTAAACATAATCTAAGTATTAATGAAAAAAAGTCTATCGGTATGATTTTTAGTTCACAAATTCACCGTGAGTTTTTGAAAGGGCATATTATGATCAACATTAATAATCAGATTGTACCATTATCAGCTGAGGGTAAGAATTTAGACGTCGTCTTTGATGAAAATCTTAGATTCTCTCACTACATTAACAGCTTGCTTCAAAGGACTTATGTAACTTTAAAATCTTTATATAGCAACCGTTATATTCTAAATTTCAAGATACGCAAAAAACTCTGCGAGCCTTAGTCTTTATTATTATTATTATAAAACGTGAGTATATGTAAATTTAAAATTAAACTTCAAGATTTTGTTAAATAGTATATCGTTATAACTTGTATTTATTTTTTATAAAAACGGAATGTAAATAAACAACAGCCACAAAATTTTTGTCCCTGCAATTTTTGTCAATATAATAGAGTACTTAGATGTACTTTACCCTCTGGCTAGGTATCACTGTTTTTATATTCACATTTTATTTTTTCGAAAATGTTCTTGTGCAAAGATATCTATACCGTCAAATTGAGACGCCTATAAAATTAATTGTGATAATGTACACAATATTTTCACTTGACAGTTCACTTAACAAAATAAAAATTAAAATTATAGGTACGCCAATTTTAAATGAGAAATATCAAACATGTACGTGTAAGAATTTTTGAAATTATGTTACCTACTAGTCATTGTCGCCTTATGTAATCAAAAAATTTAACGGGGAGAAAAAGATTTTTTTTTTAATAAATGCTTGGCGAATTCAAACAAGTACGCAAATGCACCTTTCACAAAAAAATGTAAATTAATCAAATAGGTACATTACATAAAAAGTGTTTTAAAGATTCTTTTTAATTACGTAAATATTTGTCTTATCATTTAAAAAAAACAAAATTCACAATTAATGATGTTTATGAAAGAAAAAAATAAAATGTTTAAAGAAAACATTAAACATTAATAGAAAATATTTTTAGTCAAACGGTTAATATTATAATCACATAAATATTTTACGGTGTATAATTAATTTGTTCTGTTAAGATATGTGCATTAAACCATTCATAAACTTTAAGAAAAAGAGCTTCCTTTTATTTTAAAGTATTCTTCTACAATTGATTCGAAAGTCTAACTGCTGTTGAACATCTCGAAAAATACAGATTAGATTAAAAAAACATAAAATGTGTGTTCAATATTTAAAATTTATCAAATTCGACCACCTACTCAAACTCGTGGAAGTTGCTTAGAATAAACATTTATTTCTTTTATTTGCCGTCATCGGTGCTTACAAGAATATTATTCTTATGTTTTGTTTCTACCGGGTGACAACAGAAAGTGAGTATCTACATTTTATTTTTTATTGAAATTGTATTCTGTTTGATAAAAAAACCACTGTTTTAATTTTTTAAATTAAACATTGCATTTTTGACATCGATTAATTTAGCTTAATTTAATATACGTCAGGTGTCTAAGCTTATACAATTCTTTTGTAGCGCTCATCTCAAAAAGACGTAATTAGATAAAAATGAATAATTTCCTTTTTAAATATTTGATTCTTCTTCGAAGAGGAGCACCTAAAAAACAGAAATATTTATTTACTATTAAGTGTTAATAATTTATTTTTTCTACGATTGTGCAAAAAGTGACTACTTTTTGCACCCATTACTGTGCCAAAAGTTTCATTTTTTGCATCAATGCAAAAAGCAATTTATCAGTCCAAAAAGTAAATTATTTTTTGCACTAGTGTAAAAAGTAGTTTTTTTATTTTTTATTTTATTTTATTTTTGTTTTTTTGATCGTAGATTCAGTTTTTTGATCGCATATTTGTTGCACTAGTTACACAAATAACTATTGTGATTTTAAAAATTTTATGTTGTATCATAGGAAAAATTTAAGTGGGGGACTTTTTTTTGTTTTAAAGGCCATATGAAGTACACACTCTAAATACAAAACCAAGCCTGATAAAACTATTTGGTGTTTTTTTTTGAATTTTTTTAGCAAAGAAGAATCAATTTTTTAAAAAATTTAGTACTCAGTTGCGGTCGTAAAGTACCACTGTTCTGTACTTACCTGTCAACAAAAAATTTGTTTGCTGTACAGGATTATTTACTATAATTACCCACCTTTTATTATTTTGAATATAACAGTTAAATATAGGAACTTTCTCTGCTTCACTATAAATGATTTTGATGATTTAATGAAATGTCAATTATCAAACACAACATTTGTCATTTACATGACTTACTTTGACGATGTTAATAATTCCGTATTAAGTAACTGTAATATTTTAAGATTAATAATTCAATAACGGCTCAAGATAAAGACCACATATGATACATTCTTGAAAACAGAAAAAAAAGATCTCTTCAAAAATCTAATAATATACAGGTTGTTACATTAAAAAAATAGATTATATTTTGTTTCGCCCTGTAAACGGCGAGTAACTGAGAACTATTGATAGCATTTTAAGAAAATTCACTTAGAACTATACAACCTACATGTATAACTTTTTTTTTCTACGAGCAATAATAACGATAATAAGGGGTGAGTAATTTATAGTGAATAACCGTGTACAGTGAATAGGACCGAATGAAATGTGTATTGCTTTCAAAAGTTGTACTGTTGTCATAACATGTTAATTCTGAAATTGTTGAAAATATGTTGTTCCATGACATACTTAAAAACAGACGTTTCTTCTCTACAAATAGCGAGGAAAATTATTTTTCTTCACTAAAAAATGTTATGCTGTAAGAATGTCGCTTGGAACTAAATTTAAAAAAATTAATTTTTGTTACACAAATAACTATTATTATTCAGTCACTTTTGTTTAATTTAGTATCTTATATTTTGACTTTTAAACAATGTTACTCTACATTTATTGGTTAGAATTACGCGGCTAGCAATGTTGCGTTATGACAAGTTAAGACCTTACCGAGAATAAATAGGCCAGACCATTGTAACCCTCCGATTGTTGACTATTGCTTTTACCTACAAAATTGTGACAAAATCCTGTAACAATATGCTACGTTTACAATTAATAGTTGTTCTTTCATTTGGGTTGGTTGGTTGGTTTTTGGGAAATGTCGTGGAGAAAATGTTGTGTCTAACACATGAGGAAAGCCTTTTTTCCGCTCTCACTCGCTACGCTTGTGAGGCAACTCGAGCTAAAATGAAAAAAGGATTGCTTTCCTTACTTGTTGGACAAATAACTATTTTTCTTTACAAAAGTATAAGATTTTTGAATTGTCAGGAGTCTCTAAAATTGACACTTTTGTATCAAACAAAAAAAAATGATACCTTAGAGTATTCATTTTTAATCCTAGGAGCTAAACTTATCACTTTTAATCTTAGCAGTTAAAGTTGTCATTTTTAATTATTTTAAGTTTTGAATGTTTCTTTCCTTGCACTAATTGCTTTTTCTTGCTAACTTTTCACATTTTTTTGAAAAAGGTTTAAAAAAACCTCTTTCGCATAATCAGTATCCGCTAAATCTTTATTAGTTCTATTTTAACAAAATAAACCACAAATAATCACAACTTAACTAAATTAGCAATCATATTAAAATTAGAAACATGTCTTCATCAGTTTGACAAAGTTTTCCTAACTACATCATACTTATCTACTTCATTTAATTTAAATAATTTCAAATCAATTATTAATAGTTAAGTTGGTAATTTCGCATGAAGAAAAAATAGAGTGTTTTATTTAGATTAAAAGTGCCGAAATTTTGGTCATCACGAAAAGTTATCACTTTTAATCCTAATAAAACAATCAACTATTTTAGGCGCTTCTTCCAAAAACAGACAATTTTAATACTCATTTACGGCCGGAAAGTAGTACTTTTTGTACTCATCTGACAGAAAAAAAAACGGGCGTTTCGCTAAAACCTAGTGGAATCACTACAGTGATTCGAAAAATTTTTGCAAAGTTTTGCCAACTTAACATTGTTTTAATTAATATTAATAATTTTTATAATCGAATAATTTATTTTTTCAAAAATTGAGTAAGCACCTAAAAAACGTTGTGTGCAACGCGACTGTAAAGATGTCCGTCATTCACGGACTGCGCGTATTTACTTAAACCGACGACGTCACAAACAAGATCAACCTTCTTCCCAAAATAGGAATCGCGACAATCACCGCAATCTTCGACTGTCTTTTAGACTTAGACATTTCCCCCGACAATTGGAAAACCCCGGAGATCTCAAAAGCAGGAAAAGACTACACGATGCCTCAGAAGTACAGACCGATCAGTATTCTCCCGACTCTAGGCAAATTATTTGAAAAAATAATTGTCGCCAAATTGCAAAAACAAGTCGATAATCTTAAATTAATTCCACACGAATAGTTTGGTTATTGTAAAGCTAATCTACCATCTAACAAGCTCTTTGCGTTATCGAAGAAATTACAAATGGTTTCAACCACTGCAATGTCACCGGTAGCGTTTTTCTCGACATCGAGACACCGCGGCTTGCTCTACAAGATGTATCATCTTGGCATCTCTACATCAATGATTCAGATGATCTCCAATTTTTTACCCAAACAGGCCCTTGCTGTAAGAATTAGAGCCACCAAATTTACCTTACCCAGCATGCACGGCAGTGTCCCGCAGGGCTCAACGCTGTCACCGCTGCTGTACTCCATCTTCATCACCGACATCCCAAAAATCAATGGGATGCCGTATGCGTTATATGTCGACAAATTAACAGTCTTTGGTATTTTACAGTTTACCACACAAATTAGGAAAAATCTTCAACTCTCGTTCGATGATTGGCGGATTAAAGTCAACGCTTTCTAAAGCACGGCAGTTTTCGTCGTCTTTATTTCAAAGAGAAAAATGCTTTGGTCTGACCTTAGACAAGAAATTGCTTTGGAAAGCAAACATTTTCCGAAATTTGACTACCACCAATTGCCCATTGGCAAACCTCAACTTAATGTTATGCCTTACCAGACCCGTTTCTAAATCAATAACAAATTACTCATCAACAAAACCCCCATCCACCTCTCCAGAATGTATGTGTAAGTTTTTCAAAACAAGATTCTCCAAATTACAGCGGTCTCTCCTGGTTTTCCGTATCGATCGTCTTCAACGGAAACTGTAGACACCTCGATTGGTAGAATATGTACGACAATCCGCGCTTCACGTAGTACTCTCGGCATACCTCAATCTACTTCTTTAGCGGCTTTGAGAATACGATTAAGATGTCATCTGAAATTAACTAGATTGGATTGTCAACCCGGAAGAACCATGTTTCAACTGACGAGGAAACTCCGATAAGATAAAGGTCAGAACATTATTTAAAAACCGATTCATAAAAAAGATGGAGAGTTAAACATTCAAATAATATAATAAATTATACAGGGTGTTTCATTAAAGCTGGCCACCGGCCATATCTCTGAAACTGGTGGACATAAAAAGTAGGGAAAAAAAAATTTATTATAAAAGTGGCCATTAGAAAATCCTGGAAATTATTTTTATGTTCCGTAATTCATCGCAAGGGGCGCAATTAAAAATTTAAAAATAAAATTCTAAATGTCTCTAAAAATTCCCACATTAATTGATACCTTTCGTAACATTGTTAGGAAGCTTAGACAATTCTTTATCATTTTGTTCTAAGGCTTATTGGCGTACCGAGCTTAGTAAGAGTGGGGGACGCTATTGAAAGTGTAATCATACGGTATAATTATGACATCATAATTAAAAAGTAGATTAAATTTGAAAAAAACCCATAAAACCTCAACTTGATATCTTTGCTTGTTGCCCAGATATTGCTCAAAAAAATAATTTTTTGCACTGCAATACAAATTTTTTGATTTTATCCAGAAAAATTAAATCATACGGTATAATTATGACATTATAAGCAGAAAGTAGATTAAATTTGTAACAAAAAACCTAAGTAACGCAATTTGATATCTTTATTCGTTCCAGAGTTGTCGCGAAAAGAAGACTTTATAACCGTTTAATTGAATAGAACGGTAAAAAATCGTGAACAACTGTTAAAAAACAAGTGAAAATGCATAAATGTTCAAATTGGGGGCTGTTTTGTAAAATACAACTATTAATTCTTCTTCTCGTACTATAACAACATAGAAAACTTCTAAGGCATAATTATAATGTGGTGCGTTTTAAAATAATAAACTAGTTAGCTGCGGAAAAAAGTCGGCTCATTTGCATGGAGCTAAATAAATTGAAATAATTATCAACTTACTTAATTTTGATAGATGTTGTGTTGTCAAAATTTTTTCCTTCAATAGTTTTGGGTTTCATTTTGCCTAATCAGAAATTAGTGCTATCCTTCAAAAATGTCGTATACCAATGCCGAGGCTTACGACATGGAGTGTAAGTTTGCTTGCCTAATCTTTTAGAAGACATTTTCCTTGACGTGAGAGCATCCATGTGGTATCAACATGATAGATGCCCTTCACACTATTCCCGAAGAGTCCGTGATTTCTTAAATGTTAGATACCCAAATTGCTGGATCGGAAGGGGTAGTTTGTTTTCGTGTACACTTAGATCCCCGGATTTAACTGTATTAGATTTTTACTTGTAAGGAAGAATCAAAAATATTGTTTAGGAAACGAGACCAACCACCCAAGAGAACATGCTTCACCGAATTGAAATTGCAATAAATTCAATTCCACGAGCCGAAATCGAAACAGATGTTCCTAGTACGAGAAGAAGAATTAATAGTTGAATTTTACAAGATGGCCGTCAATTTGAACATTTTTAGGTCTTCTTTTTTAACAGTTGTTCATGATGTTTTTCCGTTCTATTAAATTAAACGGTAAAAAAGTCTTCTTTTCGCCATAACTCTAAAACGAATAAAGATATCAAATTGCATTACTTACATTTTTTGTTACAAATTTAATCTACTTTCCGCTTATGATGTCATTATTATACCGTATAATTTAATTTTAATGTGTAAAATCAAAAAACTTGTATTACAGTGTAAAAAATTAATTTTTTGGCAATATCTGTGCAACAAGCAAAGATATCGAGTTGAGGTTTTGAGGTTTTTTCTTGCAAATTTAATCTACTTTTCGATTATGATGTCATAATTATACCGTATGATTTAATTTTTCTGAGTAAAATAAAAAAACTGGTATTATTACAAATTGCTCCCTGTAACAATTTTATTATAAATTATCGCGTACCAATGAATATGACATTTAAAAGTACTTACCTATCTCTTCTAAACAAGTCTAGGTTTACTAAAATCGGATAAATCGTTTAAAAATAACAGCGATTTAAATGATTACACTTTCAATAGCTTCCCCCACTCTTATTAAGCTCGGTACGCCAATAAACCCCAGATCAAAATGATAAAAAATTGTCTAAGCTTCCTAACAATGTTACCAAAGGTATCCATTAATGTGGGAATTTTCGGAGAAATTTAGAATTTTATTTTTTAATTTTCAATTGCGCCCTCTTGCGATGAATTACGGAACATAAAAATAATTTCCAGGATTTTCTTGTGGCCACTTTTATAATGAATTTTTTTGCCTCTACTTTTTATGTGCACTAATTTCTGAGATATGGCCGGTGGTCAGCTTTAATGAAACACCCTGTATAAGACAATGTTGGACTAAACGAACGAACGATAAAAGGAAAATGTGGATGAGAAAGAATTAGCCATGAGAAAGCCAGCGAAGAAATATATAAAACATCGTTAAACGTTAATATTCTTTGTAATTTAATTTCTAGATTTTTATTTAATTGTGCAACGACACTTCGATTTATTCTAATTGATCCTTCTGATACTAAAAAAAAACAAAAATTCCGTCAAACAGTAAACACAACAAAGAGTTTATTAATTTAGCAAAATCATAACGGCAATATATGGGATATGTTTCTACGAAACCTTTGATAAAAACTGCCGAGATAAACATTTCTTTAAAGTTTAATTGTGAGAAAACAAAGATAAAGCATTTTACAACACCACGTCTGATTTAAAAAAATATCATATGACAAAACATAACAACTATTGCAGCAAAAGTGAATATGAACAAACATACGTGTTTTATCAACACAAACAAAATCTACTTAGAATACAGTACAACCTACTTACAACGAACACTTTAATAAGACCAAAATTATTTAGTTATCTATTTTAGTTTTCAAAAACTAGCAAAGGATAATATAAAGACAATGTTCTTTCGTCGTCAAATTCATAGAGTATTTTCTCACTGTTATCGGTTGGAACGACTATGGTTACTATGGTAATAATGCGAGTTGTTAATTTACATGTGATTTTTTCTATGCCGTTCTATTAATTGTGTCTATCTGACAGTGTAAACTGTAAATCAGTTGTAAATTGAGGTTACCTCTATATGAGTTTAGGGCATTTTTGGTGCTATTATCTTTATAAATTGACATTCATTACTTTACATGGAAACACTATATCGTCATATGAAAACCATTAATTAACATCTTGCATAAATTTTAATGCTAATCCCTTGGTTTTGCGTATCGATTTTAATTTCCTTGAAATTTAAAATGGTACTTTATATTCAAGTACCTTAAGTGTATTAAGTGATTTTACGAAAAGAAAAAAAGAAATTGAAGTTCACTACATTATTTTTTAAGATCTGAAAGCTAGGTATAAATTAGGAAAATAAAAATTGTAGTTTTGTATATTTAACATACAAAACATTTTTTTACCCTATTTTTTACCAACAATGCTTCAATATAAAACTAAACCCACACAAGTGTATATGTACTACAAATACGGAATAGCTTTGGGTGAAAAAGTTCCTAACAAAGTATTTCCTTCAATTGTAATTAAAACTTGGTTAAAAATTTAAATTACTGAAACGATAAATTAATAATTTCATGTAAAAGTACAGCAGTTAGTTTCAATAAAATTTTTGAATGATTATAAAATGTAGAAGACGCAACCTGCTCTTATATAACAACTGTGGGAGCTTAATTATACCATTGTTGGCAAACCGTCTACGTAATATTAGTCTGGTCTGAATCTGTTTTATAAAACAAGGTTAATATCCTGTTGTACCTAAAAAACTAAATGTCAAATTTCTATGGTACCCAAAACAAAATGTATTAGCTTTCAATTTTAAATAAACAATAGGTTGTGCACGAACATTATTAAATTAAAATTAAAAGAAATTTCTCTTAAGGATTGTCTCTTACTGCACATGCACCAGAATATAATTAAATTAATTGATCAGTCATGAATTAAAAATTTTATTTTATTGCTTAATTAGTAGTTAGAGAAAAGACACCCCCCCGTTGGTTTTTAAAACTTCATTAGCAAATTACTTTTTCTTGGCGCAATAAAAATTTTAATTTTTAATTTTAATATCTAATTAGACGACGGTGTGAATTTTCTTTTAATCACGAATATTCCATCAAATTAATTTTACCGATGATGTATTATCCTAACGGGCAGCATTGTGCGACGACGTCTTAATTTTCTGCTTTTTTTTAAATAAGTAATTAGTCGTATTTTAATTTAAAATTTATAGACTTTTGTCGGCACGCTTTTAATGTCATGCATGGGTGTTTTGAGTCTGAATGAGCGCCAAAACATTTGACATATATATACATAAATAATGCATTAGTCTAACACCTTGCAGGTCAAATTAGAAAAATAATAAAAGTCATACATTTGAATGAGTGTTTACACACATCTTTGCACACCTATTCTTCATGGGCTTGGCATCTTGTAATAGGAACACTCCTTGCTTTATTATAAGCCGGTTTAAATGTTGCTTCAGGATGCACTTGCTATACTTTATGTTATTGAAGTTTGATGCGCCGCGCGGCCGTAGAAACAATACCTAACGTTTAATACTTCCTTATAAGATGTTTTTTATAATAACTTCCATTTGTTATACATTCGCGGACAGGTAATTATGTGCGTTTTCGTGTTGGAGAAAATTTACATTTAGTTGAAAACTTGCACCGAGAGAAAAAATAACGTTAATAAGGCGTCTCGTTAGTATGGGTGTCGTGAATCTCGCCTGCAATAAATCAAATTGTGACGTGAATTTCTTTTTAAATTGGCACGTGATTATGATCTTGAATTTTTAGATACTAATATTATATTAAGTACTTTAAGCGGCGTTCTTAAACAATTTTCTCCAATATTAGATATTCAGCGCTTGTTGATGTTTTTATTGGACTCATTAAGTAATTTTTCTAGTATTTTGTTTTTAATTTAGTGTTTGTATTTTTAACCAAATTTATTTGAAAATAAACTATCTTTGATTGTTTTTATGTTTTCTTTTTCAATTTTTGAACGTTTGGTGCCCTGATTATTTAAGAGTTTTTTGAACTGGCACAATCGTAATCGTATATTGTGAAAATGTAAATATTGTTTTAAAAAAAGATTTTAAATTGGCGGCTCATTAGTTTGGAAGTTTTAGTTTAGTAATTACTTTTTATAATATTTCCTAACAACTAAAATTTTAGCTTATAAAACAAGAATCTGTCGTATTAAAATTGTTCATTAAATTTTTTACCAGCTTTCAAAATTTTATTATTCAATTTGATTATAACTAAGCCAAACTTCTATGGAAGAATTGGCAATTAATTTATTGAAATAATTGTGATAAAATGAAAATAAATATTTTATTTAATTAGTTACAATTAAAAAAATCAGTTAAAATTAAAACTTGCTTAATAATTTAGGACGAATAACAGATCCTTCTTAAAAATGTAATAAAAGTTTTGTTTATTTTCTAGAAATATGTGGAAATAAATACATACAATTTTATATTGTTCCAAATTACAATAAAGCTATGACTAATTTAAATGATCTATTTTTACATTAATTTCAGAAGAATTTTATGAACCGCTGAAATATTTTAATATAACCAATTAATTTAAAAAAAAAATTAGCTAGTGGTTTTGTCAGTAAATTAAACACTTAAAGCTATTGTTGAATAATTATTAGTTTTTTGTAATCAACCTACATTTAAAAAATCGAAATTTAACTGCTATTTATGGAGTTGGTTTGGATATCATAATTAAAACTACCTTTTATCTATTAAAGAAACAAAACGGATTTAGATGTTTTCATTTTTTTTTATCGTAGCAGTTTGATGAAACAATTTTTTTGACTTTTGGACGCTAATATACAGTTAAAAAGAAACTTTCCCTCCTAATACAATATATTGATCTCAAAGTCAGTTGTTAGTGCAATGTATATGAATGACTTATTAATCCTATTGGTTGCAAATAAAGTCATGTTTAGTGATTTGGCCAATGATATGTTAAAGCACTGATCAACGTGTTTGATTTAGTAGATAAAGAGTTTAAGGTTTCAGAACAACAAATTCTACTGTCAAATATATGGGGGCTGTCGTTTCACTAAACATTATTTTTCTAAGGGAACCACTTTGTATATTATTGCTGTTTTAGATTCATCGTAAATATTTACAAAAACTTTAATAATAAAATAAACTGTTTATATGGCAATCTGATGTAATTTACTCATTTCTAACAGACATCTTTGGAGGGCTATCAAACGGTTGAATGTGCATGTGTCATCTTCTAGCAATTTGCCTTCACACCTTCGGGACCCAGATGTGGTTCTTGATTATTTTGAAAATGTATACAATAACGCACGTAATGCGTCTAATGATCTGGTGCATTTTTATAATAATAATATTAAGGATGGAATCATAAAATCTTTTTCTTTTTATTTAGTTTCAGAGGAAGAAGTTGAAGGGGTCATACGTAGTACCAAGTCAAATTCGGTTGGACCTGACAATTTAAATATTTAAATGATTCAACTATGTTGTCCTTCAATTGTCCCTGTAATAACACATCTGATAAATTCTTGCTCACTTGACTCTGTTTGTCCTCAAGATTGTAAGACTGCGCATGTGTTGCCAATACCAAAAATAAAGAAATGTGAGGACTTATGCGATCTCCGCTCCATAACCATTTTCTCTCCACTGTCTAAAATCTTAGAAAAGAAAACTGCAAAGCAAATTATTTCTCACCTCAATAGATTTAGTATCCTTCCTAACGATCAGTCTTGGTTTAGACTGAAGTATAGTTGTGCATCGGCTTTAGCTTTTGCTACTGACGACATAATTTCGGGATTTGACTCAGGATCTTATACTGCTTTGATTCATCTTGATTTCTGGATGCACTTTGTAGGGTTTGATGCTTCTTGTATAAATATTTTAAACATTTCTTAAATAATAAAACTCATTGCATTAAAATTTGTGACAAGTTATTAAAACCTTTAACAGTGCCATGTGGTATTCCGCAGGGATCAGTGCTTGGACCTTTATTATACAATATATACATGTAATATTTTTCAGTGTATAAAGTTATGTAAATTTCACCTGTATGCCGATGATTCGCAACTATACTATTCATTCAAAACGTGCCACATGCAAACAGCTTAGCAGTGCATTAACAACGATCTTTCTAATCTTTTACGGATTACTTATGACCACTCTCTTAGTGTAATTCTTAATAAATCTTCTACACTTTTGTTCTGCAATAAGGCTGAAAGAACAATCCTTGAGACCAATATTACTATTTCTCTGGATGATAACGTCTTAACGTTCAAACATGAAGCAAAAAATTTAGGCCTGATTTTAGATGTGTATCTAAGGTTTGGGACTTCTTTCCGATTAATTAGTCTTAAGCCACTTCTACTTTTGCGACACGATATATGGACATTGTCTGGACTGTAGAGTGATAAACCGAATTCAAAAAGTACAAAACTGCTGTTTAAGATTTATTTATGGTATAGGTCGCTATCAACATATCTCTCCAGCTCTTCGATCAGCTTGGTGGTTGTCCATGAGTCAAAGGAGGTTTTTGCATTTTAGTTCGTTTGCTCATGCAATAATAGTTTATAGGACTCTGCCTTATTTCTTCGAAAAAATCTCCTTCCGTACCGATGTTTATAACTTAAATCTTCGTCATCGTGGATTAATATCTATTCCACGATACGATAAAGCAATATTCAGACGTTCTTTTTTGTATTACATAGCAATAATCTATAACAAATTACACACGAAATGAAAGTTGCTGATGCCTCACACATTTAATAAGCGCATCAAGCATATCCTTTTAACTGAACAGCAAATCGCATGTTTTTTAACAGGTACTTAATTTTTCAGATATTATTGATTTTCTTTTTTTTCCTCTTTATATACAGTGCTATTGTGGGTTCCTAATTAACTATATGTATATTCCCATTTTTTCACTTTTTCCAACGTATTAGAGTAGGTCCTACCTAACAATAAAACAAAAAAAAATTAGTGGGGTAGCTCTGCCGGCCGCCCGTCTGTCCGTCCAAATGTAAACACCATATCAAAACAAGTTGAAAATGCAAGGCATTGTCGCAACGAACTTCGTATTATCCAAATATGGAAAGAATGGCAAAGTAATAATTAGCGCCAATAGACCGTCATTGCTAACTTTCTATTATCCAAATATGTGCCACACATTGATTTTGGACATATTTGGATTTTTGAAATAAACTTAATTTCCCGAGGGCATCGGGTATCTGTGGCCCGATTTTATGGGGATAGGATATTTCAACTCAGCTATGCCAGAGGAGTCTAAATATATGCCACACATTGATTTTGGACGTATTTGAAATTTTAATTTTTCGACGGAATATCGCGGGGGCTCGGCGTCCCCGTTGCCCGATTTGAATGCACATCAAAACTTAAGCTTTGGACACCAAGCTGAATCGATTGATGTATCACACAATGATGTCCGACCATTAGAAAGGCCTCGGACGGACGCACACACGGACGCACGGACGACAAATCGATTTCATAAACAAACGAAGTTCGTTGAAAACTCGGTCCGATTTTTATGATTTTGGGCACATTCCGTCTTGCCAAAATGGTTCTTAACCTACATAGTTTTCCGATACTTGGAATATTTAGTATACCATCCATCTTAACCATTTTTTCTTAAAATAATACTTGTTTGTAATTTAATTATCCAAAATATTTGGTTTGAGCTATTTTTTGATCAGGTAGCTAATTATGGGAAAGGATTACATAACAGCTAATCCATTCAAACTAATACCATTTTTGTATCATCGGTTCATTAAAATTATAAATACTGAAGACACCAGAGGATGCTAAAAGTTAATTTCTATGTAATTGAAAGATTCCTTAATAATGTGCTGTGTATTGCATCCATTTCAAAATTATATCAACAATATTTTCGACATTCATGTCAATTAATAAATATGCATTATAATTAAATAAGATAGGTGGTTAGAATTCCGAAATCTATCGGAACGGGAAGGATAATTTTTGGATTAACGTTCAGGTTATTTGTGATGCAAACAACAACTTCATAGATGTCGTTGTGGTCAGGCTCAACTCACGGCAGTACTGTATTTAATAATGCCAATGTAAAATGACCGTTTGAACAAGGTGAAATGTTTTTGTTGGGTTTGTATTCAGTAACCCCTGGAATGGAATTAATATATAGTGTGTCTGCTTAAGTTGGAAAAATATGGAAACAGTTTTAATTATTACTTTTACGAAAAAAAGTTATTCTTTGTAAAAAGTTCTGCATGTTCAAAAATCTAAATCACAATAATTATCAGATATTAAATTTTTTCAATCGTATACAAGATTTGACAAAAATTATGAGTTTGGTACATGAATAAAGTATACCTTTATTTGCTACAAACCATATCAATTATCATCGTAACAGTCATTGTGTATAACACTGCTAAAATTAGTCGAGAAGAAGAATTAGACTAGATGTTGAGTATTTTATTGCAGAAGAATTAGAACAACGAATTATTGATGATTAGATTCCATCTGTATCAGAAGCGACTTGCATGGTAATGCAAATATATACAGTAGACAATTGATTGAAACATTTTTTCTTGCTTATAAATAATAATTTGTCGTATATAATGTTATAAACTATTTAGAAACAATGTAATATATAAAAAATGTAGCAAATACACCAAGGAACTATATAAAATTGCTTTTCAGTCTTTTTTTTCTAAATAATATAAATAACCTTGTTCTTGACTTAACAATTCTTTCTCTCTGAGTTTTTTGTTAATAGAAATTCGTAGTTCATGTTTAACGTAGTCTCCTTTTCAAGTAGCAACTTCAAAATACTGCTTCGACAAAAATATTGTATGAACTGGCTGCACTGCTGCACCTGATAGTTTTGTTTTCCATCCTTTCCTTCAATTAGTAATGGTCCAGCCGTGCTCCACTATTTGTACATTTTAAATAGTTTAATTGATTTGTAATGTACCACAAAATCAGCATTTTGTTGTATAGTAAACTACTTTAGTAGATGAAATCGGGACATTGTTAAGTTTTTAGAATTCTTGTTATTCGTAATTTTAAACATAAATTGGACTTTAAATACTCTTTAGCAGATTCTATAACTAACTTAATTAAAACAATCACTAAAAGTACGAAAATTTAACATTAAAGGACACAGAAGCTACATACACTCGATCAGGATTGTCTGCCCCACAGACGCCATTTTGGCAAAAAGCGTTGAAAGGCCTTATTAACGGAGTATGTTGTCAAAAAATAACCTACAAATGGTTGATTATACCTTTACATTAGTTATTTTATTGGTATAAACACTAAACTTTAATATATATTTACTTTTGACCCAATTTTTCTTTTTCGATTAACGCCCAGGACTTCTATTGTTGGATCATTAATAAGAGTTTATTAAAAACATCAACTCCAGACCATAATTTTTTCCACTCTTGAACTTCAGAAAAAGCGTACTTAAGTAGTCTTGCAACTATAAAGGACTTCGAGATTTTAGTCTTTTAGCTGGAGGGTCGAATGCTCGATGGAGTAATATTACAAAGAACAGGAAGCCAATCGAGAGGATTGTTCCACTAATTATATGCGTAGTGCAATTATTAATTAATGTCACTTACTAAAAGTGATACTTACGAAAGTGTTACTTTATATTATGTATATCGGTGCAGTTAAACCTAAAACGTTTAAAGAGAACGAAAGCGCGGCGTCCTTAAAAAATTAGGTACATAGGCCCGTCTTAAGGTTATCCTTTGTTGAAACAGTTAAATTTATCGTTTCTCTTTTATTTCCCTTAGGTAAGTCGCGACGCATTTTGTATACGCCGTTAGCCGTTTATTTCATTTTTCTAGCGAAATGTTTAATGTCGCTGCATACTTTTGATACTCTTTTATTCGTTTGATAGTATCGGAAGGAAGTGGTGTTATACGTGAAGCACTTGTTTCACTAAACATGTATTGAGTTCTGTAGTGTTTTTTTTTTGGTTTTGTAGCGAATGTTAACTGTTAACCTCAATCAAAAATAAATACATAACATTTTTTATATTAAACTTGCACAAATAACTTCAAAAAAACCTAGATAGTTCATGTTGAAACTAAATGTCGGTAGTGCGCAAGGTTGAGTCAAATCTAATTTTAATAGAATTTCATTCATTCATTCGATAAGCCTAAAATATCGCTATCGATGTAGATAATTGAATTCAGTATGAAAAATAACCACTCCGCTTGAGAAAATGAAGTATTAAAAAATTTTCCAAAATTATGTAAAAACTTTTTAATGGGTAAATTACATCTATTATTATTATTTGGTTATATCGAACTATTTGCCAATGCTTTTGAAACTCCAATAATATCAGGAAAACTGCAAAACGATACGCCCTATATATAACAAATTAACTTTACATTGTGAATACATTTGAGTACATTTGATGAAACTTTTGTTTAAATTTTATTAATAATCTTTTTAACTCCTTTTTAGTTATTGAGGAAATATGCTAATATTGTCGCAATTATTAACTAAAAAAATTTAAGAATGTAAACAAAATTAATATTGTCCCTATCCTCCAAGTATTCTTTATCGACTCTAGTCTGATTCCACTTTCAAATAAAATGAATTTATTTAATTTTTACCAAATCCAACATTTTATCAAGAAAACTGAAAGCTTATTTTAGGAAAAAAATATTTTAGTTAAGTCTCAACAAATAAATTTATAGAATTTTGTAGCCAATTTTTGTGGTTATTCAAATCACTTTTTTTTACAAAAGTATTAATTACTACGATTTAGCAAACAACATCTCTATTATTTTGTAGAAAAGATTTAATTGATCGAAAATTTAAGTCGAGGAGTAAATCAAACACACACTTTACGGTGTAATACTGACGACGTTTCGTGCTGTTAGGGTCGCCATCGTATGGTGTGTGTTTTTGATTTGCTCCTCATATAAAAGCTTAAATTTTCAATCAATTCACTAATCGAGGAGGAAATAAACCAATCACGAAAAAGATTTAATTATTTCGTAATAAGTATATCGTTGTTATTTACTAAATGAACAGGTTATTATGGCAGCCGTGGCATAGGAAAAATCATTGAAATGGTAATATATCTTAGTTATTTGATATTCAATATGTATTGAATAAATATTTATTTTAAACAAGTCAATTTTTATTTGTGACGTGTATATTGGTCTTGCGGAGTGTTTGATTTTTCTTTACATAGGCAACATTGGCATACTTTTTAACAAAATTGTCCCACCTGTATCCATCAGACGATCCTCCCGTGAAGTTTTGCATTCTACTGTGTTTTTTAATTTTACATGGAAGCAGGGACTAATAGACTACATCCAGTGTGGCCCAGTAATCAATTAATTTCAGAATCAACAACTCAATTGTAAACACACAGTTATTTGCTGATGAGCAAGAGGAAACCAAGAATCAATCCACAAACTTAATATAGCATCAAAAAAGTTACTAAGGATATAATATTTCCTGTTATAAGAAAGATTATGTTCAAAATAAAATAAATATTTTAGCTATGCTTGTGGAACGATAATAATTAGACACCTGAAATTCACCACTAACAAACATTTAAATTTTACAAAGTTATGGCAATTCCTGTGTTAATATCTGGGTCAGAAAATTGGAAATTCAATTGTTAATTCACTCGTGGCGAGATACACACTTCTAGATCAAAAATCTAGCAACGAAATACGTCAAGAATTGAACGTTTGTAATTTAATAGAACAATATAGAACTTAATAGCGAGATCACCTAGATAGGATGGACGGCAGTCATATCCCAAAATAACTACTGAAATAGCGACCGACCGGAAAAAGATATGTAGGACGTCCAAGGAAACGTTGGAGCGATCAATTTTAAATAAAAAAAAGCAATAAATTTCATGAAATCAAAACAAAACTTGAAATAGATCATGATGATTATGATTTTTAATTAATAATATTTATTTTTTTATGTTTTTACAAGATGTTTCAACATATCTACAAGCAACAGCTAGAAGTATTTATGAGAGTAGTGTTTGAACTTTCAATATTTATTTTAAAAGTTAAATAATGAAAAGTTTCTTTTTAATCAGAAAATGGATAAATTTATAATTTGGAATAAAATGCTGTAATGTTCAAGTTCAAAGGAACAAAAGTAATATACATAAGTAACTTTTGGATGTTAAGGAAACATTTTTCGTGAAATTTCTCGAAGAATTAGAGTTGCTAGCATATATGAAATCGTTAACTGAAAAAAATTGAAAAGATATACAACGCATATGAATAAAATGTACCCAAAAAATTTCCTTGACATGTAGATGGCTTTACCATCGATTTAACCCTATTCATTAACAAACGACTTTGCTCTGACCGACTTTTTTTTAACGACTGGTTGACTATTGTTAAACGCTAGCGTGTTCTAACTACTTTGTGATGTTTTTACTCAAAATAGTACGATTTTACGAGCATGCGTGTCAATGTCACGGCTGTCAATGTTTTTGCGCTTTTTTGTAATTTTGTTTGCGGTCTTCAGTATTTGTATGGTATGTGTTTAAAGATTTTTCAGATTATTGTTATCTATACAGTGCGCGATATTTCAAGCAACGTTCCAACAACACATGAAGAAACGTGCTCAAAAAAAATTATCGCCGAATATTTGTTTACAGGTTTTTTTAATAAATCAACATCACCTAATTTTACCACATAACGCGTTTTTAATTATTCTTTGTGGTACTTTCACGTGAGGCCACATTAAATAAAATAAGTCAAAAGCTCATTGCCGATCCAACATATAATTAAATCAACAAATCAAACGGATTGCTAACATCTCTTAGCAGAGCATGTAAGAGAATTAGTAAAAAAAGGTAACAAAGTTGTGGGGCAGGTGTGGGGAATTAGAGAGAGAGAGAGTGTTTTGGGCTAACATAGAAAAAAGAAAATGGGTTTTTTCAGAAATTAGTGAGGAGTGTTATGATGTACGGTGCGGAGGTATGGAGATGGAAGGAATGGGAAAAATTGGAAAAAGTACAGGAAAGGATTGGAGGTAGACGTTGGGGCTATAAAAGAAAACACCGTCATATATAGTTGGAGAAGAAATAAAAATGGAGAAGATAAGAGTACAAACTGGTAAGATAATAATGAGGTACGAAGAAGAGTTAGAGAAAAGAGAGGAAAAACAATTCTAAAGAAATGTTGTAAAAAAGTGGACAAACAGAGAATAAAAGAGAAGAGAAGAAAGAAGAATATATTACGAAAAGAGTAGGATATGCCAGAGAAGAAGTAGAGAGATTATGACCGAGAGATTAGCAAAATATATAGCAGAAAACAAAAGTTTAAAAGCGAAAAGAATGATAGGGAGATTTAGATGTGGGAATGGAGAAAATGTAAATAGATATTGGTTAGAGGATGGAGAAAGAAAGTGTAGAATGTGTGGGCAAGGATGGGAGGACTTTCAGCATTTGATGGAAGAGTGTGAACAGATCAGAATAGAAGAAAGAAAAGACGAGTAATATTAGGAGAAAAGGGGGAAAGAAAGGAATGTATAAGAGAAGTAGTAGAGAGAAGAAAATTTTTATGTGGAAGAAGTACATTTTAAGTTTTGGTGTCAGGTGTTTTAGAGAAGGAGTGTTAATAGTAGTTTTTAGGCAGTTTGTTAGGGATGTAGTTTAAGTTAACAGGGTAACCAAACCGTTTGTAAAATGTTAATTTAGACAAACTAATAAAAATATCTATTTACGAGTATCTATCTATCTTAGCAGGGCATTTACTTGTCTTAAACGATACCTACAAAATATCTGCTTAGATCAGGTTAAATTATTTGGTTCTTAATTACATACCTAGTTTCTAATTCGTCTATTAGCCCTTTCAATTATTTATTTTTATAATAAAAAGTTTCTTTTTATGTAAATAATTGTAATAACGATGAATTATTTAGCCTAGACAGTAGTTGAACCTTAACAACTAATTTTAAAAAGTCGTGTATAAACTACTTTATATCATCGACGACCTTAGTCACGAAACAACGTTAAACCGACGATAGAGCCACCTACAGGTCTAAGCAATATTTAGGGACATTTTATCAGTGACTATATATTCTAGACTTTCAACCGCTTTAATTGGGGAAAGTTTAGGATATATAGTCACTGATTTTATTCAAATGCTTTGCGTATCCAGATTTTTAAATCAACAATTTTATATATACTACCAATTCTAATTCGTCGAAAAATGTCAAAAATATTATATTGTCAACATTTTCTATTTTATTCTGCATTTACTTTCAGGTTTCATAAATTTTATTACCATTTTAAACGTGATTTTATCTTTTTTTAATTTCTTTCTGTAATGTTATTTTATTTTCTGAAGACTAAAATACACAGAAACAAAATGCTTGTTAAGAATTCAATCGATCATATATTTGTTTTATAAAATTCTTATTCTAGCATTGAACCAACCTTTCCAAAATGCAATCTACTCAATACTTCTTAGCAATTTTTAAGTTTTAATTTTTTAAGTATAGTCCATTAATTATTCGTGTTCGAATTTCCTGGGTTATTTGAATATTTGAATTTTAAGTTTGAACTGCTCTTAGTTAATGTGAGGGTTCTATTTGAATTAAGTCTTAAGACATGTCAAATTTGCAGATTTCTTAATCTTTGACACGCTGAAGAATATTTCAAAGAAGTGAACGAAAGGCTTGCAAACTAAAACCAAAAACTAATTATCTTGCATTTTTGGCATTATTGGCAAGTGAAAGAAAAATAATTAAATTATAAAATTGATTAAAATTTATTTACTACAGTGTATTTGTTACATACCAATTTCCACACCTACGACATTAAGACATTTTATTTGAATCTCCTATTACATACCCATTCCCAACTATAAATGATTATGTTTTAAAATGTTAAATACATTTCCTGAAAGTTACATTAGTTTAAAAAATGTTTTGATAGATAACTTTTATTGCGTATCGGTAAATACAAGATTAGTTCTGACATCAAATGTATTTTCTCTTGTATTGCATGCTTAACAATAAATTAATAACGCTTATCTTTCTGTTAATCAATGCAATACGATACAAAATTAATGCTTGTTCTAAAAAATATAAGGAAATTTATTTAAAAACTGTTGATAGCTGGAGTTTAGGCAACATTTGATAATTAATATTAGACATACTTTTATTACATTCTAACCGTTTCTTTTATTTTTTAACACCATTCTGGTGATAAGTTGTACTATGTACTATTCAGAATTAAAATAAAACAATTATTATTTTAAAAATTAAATGTATCAGTTATAACAATCTTTGTAGGCCGTTGCACAACAACGCACGCCATATTCATACCACGTACTTATTAATAAAAGCTGCTTCATCCAGGCGCAGATTTTAAATACAAAACTAAGAATGTTCTTTAGAACAAAAATAAGGCTATTAAAGAAGTATTCATGCATATTTATAACACATTTACTTTACACTATCATATTAAACCAGATAATCAGAATACTTTTATAAGTAAACCTGAACTAAATGTTAAATAACAGAAGAACACAAAAAGGGGAAAATCATTGTAGGAATAAAATCAAATTAAAATACACATGTGTGTGCCTTCACAAGATATGTAATCTTTATTAAAAAAAACACTCGTCTTACACTCCAGAAACGTTCATATTTAAATCGGGTTAATAAAATAAAATTTGTAGTTGTAGCTTATGGAAATTGTTTTCTAATTTTAATTAAGGTTATTTCAGCTATTAAAAAAAATCTTACTACAAATTTTAGTGATGCGAAATATTGATGAAGAAATTACAGCGTTGTAAATCATTGGGCCATTAATTTATTTAAAACGCATATAAAATTAATATCGGTAAATACTACCAATAAAAAAATTAATATAAATAACGAACTGGAAAAATATTGAATTTTACCGATAATTATCAATCGTCGGAAGATTTACATCTGTGATTGATGAAAACTTTGTTGCGTTGTGACTATTCAATTATACGTGCATACAAACAATTTATCGATTAAAGTAAATCAATTATTAGTTGTAGTTTTTTAAAGGTAATTTGCGCAATGGCATTTTCTCATATTTTACATAACATTAGGAAATTAAATGATGTTCGAGGATTACTAATTCATAACGTGAAAGTGCTTTTAAAACTAAACGCTAAATTAGTGTATAGTTTCGAAATGTTTAATGTCTACATACGTGTATGTACGTACACAGGTGGCAGAGTTAATAATCATTTATTTGATTAATTATTTCTATTGCTTGATTTAATATTACTAAATAATTTGTTTATAAATAGAGAATCCAATTTTCTTTTAACTTACATCAATCACTTTAATTACTTGAAATGAGCTTTGATTACCTACATACCAAATACTGGTTTTTAATACAAGCACGCACCGGTTTTTCTACATTACAATTTTGCCATGCACTTTAACAGGTGGACAAAATTTTTGTATTAGGTATCTTCACAAAAACTAGGCAATTAATTTCATTAAAAATTCGGTAATAAAAATTTATGAAAAATCCATCACTATACAATCAACTAAATCATAATTGAAAAGTTTAATTATTATTATCGTATCTTGTTTGTGTTTTATTGAAGCCGACACAAATTTTTATTACAAGTAACTATTGTAATTACAATTTGGCAGATGAAGCGTAAGAGATTGTTTGCACGTATCTTAATTAACTAATTCAAATACCTGATGCATTTGATACGCTTTAAAAGTTGATGAACTCATTATAATGCTGTTTTTAAATAACTGTCTTTTTGTTAATTGAGTATAACGTTATTGGCGAGCATGCAAAAATGCAAATAAAAAAGGCATTACGATTTACTGTTCGTAAGAAAATTAAGCGTAGACGTACTCTTGTCATACGAATTAAACCTACATTTTTTACAAACATCACGATACGTTTTCGTATTACTAACTAAGTAACTGTTAAGTGTCTAATTTAAATTTAAAAAAAAAATAGCTAAAAATGCAGTAAAACCATTTAAGGTTTGGTATACATAAAATAAAAGGTATTAGATTAGTATACCGTGTGTCCCACGGAGAAGTTGATAGGAGTTTTGTATGTTAAATTTAAAATTAATAAATATCTTTTTTCTGGCACAATTTGAGCACAATATGCAACTTATTTTATTAGGTAGAACAAATTTGTGTGGTAATGTAAATATTTAAAGCGTATTTTAATTTAATAAAAACAATAAAATTTTTGTAATGATTTACGCGAAAAAATTTAGGTTCAATCTCAATTGTCATAATTTTTTTATTAATAAAATTATTATTGATGTTATTATTAATTCAATTTTTATAAAATAAATTTAATCTTTTTTCAAAAGTTAAATTCACTTTACAAAATTGCATTATATCGGAATCGAACCAAGTTAGAAAGCCGAAAAAATTCCTAGGCAACAAATTAACTAATTTGTCTACGAAAGCCTCTTAATAAATAAAAATCTATTTGGTTAATAAACAAAATTTCACAAAAAATAACTTATTTTACTAATTTTTTAGTAAAATACGTTTTGAATATTTGTTAATATCACATCAATGTGTTTTTTCCACGACAAACTTAGAAAACGGACGTTTCTTTTGTACAAATAGTGAGGAAAATTCGTTTTTCCTCACTAGCGAAGAAAATAATGTCGTCTTACAAAAATGCTTCTTTAAAAGAAGTTATTATAACTATATCCTCCTAGTACTTAGTTAAACAATTTAATTTAGTATTCAATCAGGTTTGTTCAATTTAATATCTTATATTTCGACTCTTAAAAATTAATACCCTACAATTATTGGCTAGAATTACACGGTTGCGCTATGACAGATTAAGACCACACCGATACCACAGAATACTGTAGCGAGACTATTAGGACCCACCTATTGTCAACGTTTGCTATTACGTACGAAAATGTTAGGAGATTCTGTAACAATAAGTTACGTTTACAATATTACTTCTTTCAATAGGTTTTTTTTTTAATGTTGTGGAAAAAATGTTGTGTCTATCACATGAGGAAAGCCTTTTTCCACTCTCACTCTCGCTACGCTCGTGAGGCAACTGCTCGAGTGGTAAAAAGAATCGCTTTTTCTCATTTGTTGGACAAATAACTATTATTTTCTGTATCCAACACAATCCTATATAATAAAACGCGTATTTTTTTCATGTCTGTCTCCGAAATTAAACGTGTACTTCCAGACGTCGTAGAGCCTTGAAATTTGGCATGCCGATGGGTCTTGCCTTCAAACCATCGGGAAAAATCAAAAAACCCGAAATTTACATTCAGGGGCAGGGCCAGGGGCCTCTCCTCCGCAATAGGTCTAGCATTATTAAATTCATGTATTAAAATTTGCCCTTCAATAGACCGGCTTTTAATCTAGTACATTGTTATATTGTGTTCAAATTGTGCCAGAAAAAAATATACACATTAATTTTTTATTTAACATAGTAAATGCCTATGTCAACTTTTCCCTGGGACACACGATATAAATACTATAAGAAATATTGATCTAAATTTTTACTCCAAAGATTTTGTTGAAACTGTATTATACAGTGTGTCCAAAATTCGATGCTCACCATTGGTATTTTGGAAACGGTAAGAGTTACAGGGTCGGTTAAATGGAACAATATGGAGGTATTTATCTTACCTCTTCAGACCTTCTCTTGTTTTTCCAAAGAAATGCGTTGCCTACTAGATATTGCAAAAAGTGAAAATCGGCATTTTCTTTAAACTTGCGTAGAATCCACACTATTTATCCTATCAAAAATATGTAAATATAAAAGTTGTAGACATTTAGATATTGAATAATATGCGTCATTAAAATATTTTTTGCTTGCATCAGTAGCGAAATATGACCCAAAGTTGCATTTTTTAAATGGAAATGATAATTTATTTTTATACAGTTGAATTACTTGATTTTTTCCTTTTCAACGATATAAGGTTCGAGCTATTTATCTTGTGTACTTTAGAAGATATAAAGAAAAATCATTTTTGAGGCAGATTTATAATGTTACCAAGTTGTAAGCAATAATAACAAAAACATAACGGGTGGATAACATCGTAAAACGAATGAGTTTTCCTATAAAAGATTCTCAATAGTGCGGCCATTGACTTCTAAACATTTTGTATAGCGTTTTCAATATTTATTCGGCAATTCATTAATTGACGGACGCTAACTGAATTAAAGGCCTGCATGACGCTCTGCTGCAAATCATTAACGTTCTCATAATTGACAACGTATACTAAATTTTTATGTGTCCCCACAGGAAAAATCTAGTATGGACAAATCTGGTGATCGCGCAGGCCAACGTATGGGACCGTTTGTTCCAATCCAACGGTTTCCAAATCTTGCTGATAAATATTCAGTGACGATCCTGGAATTATGGGCCGGGGCGCCGTCTTGCTGAAACAAAATACTTCTTTCTTCTTGAATAGGTAGCTCGTCCAATGCATCTTCGACTTCGGCTTGCAGCAGTTGAAGATATCTAGTCGAATTAAGCGTTTGATTATAAATAAATGGACCTATCAAACGATTTCCCAAAATACCGCACCACACGTTAAATCCGAATCGTTCTTGGAAACGCGATTCTCGAACTATTTTCGGATTTTCATTATTCCAATAATGATAATTATGCCGATTGTAAATGCCGTTGTTTGTGAATCTACTTTCATCGCTCCAAAGAATTTTTTAGAAAAAGAATTATCGTTTGTAACTTCATCCAGGTACCATCTACAAAATGTAACTCTTCGAGCATAATCATTCTCTTTGATATGATGGCATATCATTGGCTTATAAGGATGAAATTTCTTCTTTTTAAAACATAATGTACTGAACTTCTTGCCATACCACTGTCATTCGAAATTTTTCTTACTGAAACGGAAGGCTCAACATTAACAGCGGCTAGAACAGCTATTTCAGCATCCTCATTGTCTTTTGATAGGTTGTAGGACGAATGGCGGTGAAGGATCCACCTTGTCGAAGATTTTGCTCGAGTCGGGAAAACAAAGTTCTGTGAGGTTGCCTTCTTTCGGGGTATAAGTTGTGATATTCATTTGCTGCCGCAGTTGAATTACGATGGCATCTTATGTAGACAACAAACATGTCCGTTTTTTCATGGTTTGAAAACTGCATCATCAATTTTGAATATGAATAGCTTACTACAACAACTACAAGTTCTGACACGATACTACTGTAACAATATTATTGACAGATTTGATGTGCAGTTGTTTGTTTCTTAAAAATTTGCAATCATGGATAGTGTGATGTGCTTTAAAATACATCTACAGATCTCAAAAACGATTTTTCTTTATATCTTCTAAAGTACACAAGATAAATAGCTCGAACCTTATATCGTTGAAAAGGAAAAAAATCAAGTAATTCAACTGTATAAAAATAAATTATCATTTCCATTTAAAAAATGCAACTTTGGGTCATATTTCGCTACTGATGCAAGCAAAAAAATATTTTAATGACGCATATTATTCAATATCTAAATGTCTACAACTTTTATATTTACATATTTTTGATAGGATAAATAGTGTGGATTCTACGCAAGTTTAAAGAAAATGCCGATTTTCACTTTTTTGCAATATCTAGTAGGCAACGCATTTCTTTGGAAAAACAAGAGAAGGTCTGAAGAGGTAAGATAAATACCTCCATATTGTTCCATTTAACCGACCCTGTAACTCTTACCGTTTCCAAAATACCAATGGTGAGCATCGAATTTTGGACACACTGTATACTATACTTAATGACATGTAAATTACCTTTTTTCTCTCACTTAGTTGCTTTATTGTTTTGTTAAGCTGTTGCCGCTGGTATATTCTTGTCCTCCAACATCTGTATTAAAGCTTTTTTACGAATTTAATTTTCCTATATCAATAGTTTCGGATAGACATGTGTATTCATTTGAAAAATCTATGAGTCAATTACTTTTTCTGATGTTGACCCACTTGTACTTGCATTTAATCAATTGACGTTGACATATTTAGATAACAATTTTTAGTATAGGTAGTAATGTTTGTTTTAAAGTTGTTGCACATGCAAAAGTTTTTAAACTTAAAATACTTGAATTTTTGAGGTGAAAGGAGATGCAAACAAGGTGAAAGTGGAAAATAGATAAATTATTAATAAATAGAAATACTTCAGAATGGTCTACACTGATATTTTGAATAGGCAACACACCATGCTCAGTAGAATACATTTTCTCTTTTTATATTTTTGCTATGTTTTTAATTTTAATTAGAATGTTTTTGCAAATACATATTGATCACCAACAAGTGCTGTAACATCTAGTGTCGTAATCTGCAACACTTTGTGGTCGTATATAATGTTTACTCCTGTAAGAAATATAATCAACAACGCACATTTGTACAATAGTGAACTTATACTCGTGTTCTCTCACACCTGAACAGTCCTAAAAGGACAAAACAGCTGTCAAGTGATTCTCAATGTTTGTTTGGTATTTTACAATCTCCTGCGACATTACAGCAGGCGATTCGAGGTTGTTATTTATGTTAACACTTAGTTGGCTATAATAAACTTATGTAACTGCTTACACATCTGTTTATGTAGTAGTGCAAATTTACTCAGATTGATTAGAGAATTTCTCATCAAGAACACCAGAAACCGAATCATTTTTCCAGTTTTGCCTGTTGAATCATATAAAAAATTGTTGTGGTTTTATATGGTATTGTAACAGTTTGTTCGTGCTAATGCTGTTGATTGTAATGAGCAACTTCATTCTTTTTCAAAACTAGTAACAAAAGAAATTGGTATGAAAATTGTTGAAAAACTTAATTCAGATTTAATATCAAGTTAACATCTTTCTAATAGTAAATACCGCTGTTGCAGTTGCTCAAAGCAAAAGTTTTAATAAAAACAATTGATGGCAAACAAGATTCTGCTAAAACCAAGTCTGAAGATTTCAGTAAAGTTGAATTAATTTCATCCAAGGTGATCAAAAAGGGTTAAATATTTGTCAGCTATGTAGATAACAATCTCCTAAGATGTTAAAAGAGACTGAAAAATCAATTAAAGTAACTTCATAAAGTTGCCCATTGTTGTAGTTTCAATCATGTTGCTCTCTTAAGAATACAAGTTGTAACTGAAGTAATCAATTCATGTAAACTATTCTGAAACGGATAATAGTTAAATTTTAGAGTAGGGCATATAAATGTAAATCGATTTTAGTGTTTTTGCAAGACTTTTTACACCTGATGAGATCCTAAATAATTTGCTGTCTGTATCTGACTTTAATTTAGTTCTACCAGATTATACAATTAAGGGAGTAGGTTTTTTTGTAATTTTATATATAAGGTCTTGTTAATTGAGTTCAACAGCACTACTAAACTGTAAGATAGTCGAAGTTAAAATTAAGAAAAAGTCTTAAAGTGACTAACTTAGTGCTTAGTCAGAACTAAAAATTAACAAGGTAAAACTAACAAATAAATATACAAGGTGTCCCGATATTCTGTGTACATAGAGCCACTGTAGATTTTTGGAACTAAAATATGCCGTTTTAACCCAAATTACCTTAGTCCAAAAGTTGATAGTTTTCGAAATATAGAACGTCAAAGTAATTATTTTTTACTAGTTTTTTTTGGATAATTTATCAACTTTTGGACTAAGGTAATTTGACCTATTTTAGTTCCAGAAATCTGCAGTAGTTTTATGTACACGAAATATCAGGACACCCTATATATTCCTTAAGCACAAAATACAAATTGCAGGAGACAGTAAAACAAGCGGACTAAACAGAAGAATAAATCACACCTGGGCAGTGTATGGAAGACTTCGAGAGATCTTCAAAACTAACTTGCCGATATGTTTAAAACAAAAAAGTTTTTAATCAATGTTGCAACAGCTAACAAGCTCAGAATAACTCAGAGGAAGATGGAAACAGTTATGCTTGGCGTTTCCTTAAGAGACCATATTAGAAACAAAAACTTGAGACGAAGAACAGTCTTGACAGATGTGTAATACGAATAACCAAATTCAAATAGAACTGGGCAGGAAATATAGCTCGGATGACAAGAAAAAGAGATGGGAGATAGACGAAAAGACTGCTTAAGATCAAAAGCCGTTAAAAAAGCAGATGCAGACCGCCCACATAATGGACAGACGATATCAGAAGAATAATCAGTAATTGGATACAGGCGGCTAAAAATAGAATTGGGTAGACACAAATGAAAGAGACCTATGTCCAACAGTGGACACAAAGGGTAATTGATGATGATGATGATGAGGATTATGATTTAAACTAATCACATTTTTCAATTTTTACCATTAGTCTTCTTATCGGAGCGAGAGTTTTAATTAATCCATCTACCACTCTCTCCGATAAGAAAGCCTTAAACTTAATTTTGACAAAATTAAATTTAATAATAACAAACTTCTAACGAATTGAATTAATGCTTTCGCATTAAAACTTGTATATTGTTCGTTTTGAGTAACTTAATCAATCTTCAATTGTGTTAGTTTCATACAGCGCTAGTTTAATAAACTGGCCACCGCCGGCGCCCTGGTTCAATTTCAGTGAGAACAAGAGATTTTGTCGAGCCAATTTAGAAGGTTTGCTCCTACCATACTTCAGAGAACACGTTAAGCCGTTGGTCCGGGTTACCATACTAACACCTTTGGTAATTGTTAAAAATATATCACAGCCACTTCCAACCCGTCTGACCAGCGTGAAAGTGTTCGGCCAAACTCCCCTAATATACACCTACAAAAGAGCGGTAAGCTGTAGAGAGCATGCATACTGCTCGCAAAAAACCGCACAAGTAATTGTATGTGGATGTTAGTAAGTGGATAGTAAGGCAAAAAGTGAAGAAACGTATAGCTATGCAAAACTTGTCTAAAACTTACACCGACTCATCGATAAGCATGCCTTTGTTTTGACGAGAGCATCCTGAATTGCACATTTGAACAGTGAAGTCTATTTATTCTCTTATGAGATTAGGATATGCCTTTATAACTACAAACAAAGGACAAAAATATAACTGAAATCGGAAAAGTAATTTGCCAACTGCGTCATTTAAGAGTGCTTATGGAAGTAGTTCTTAGATGGTTTGTGATTACCTACAAATAGACCCTGTTTTCATCTGTACCTGATACAAAGAAATTTTAGCAGTTCATGTGGAACATTAAGTCGGCTACATTAGAGAGAACTTTATTTTTTATGCATGACATAGCTAGGAGTCACATTGCAAAAGTCGCCCAAAATAACAATACAGAAGTCGGTTTTCAGTCATAGTAAGAATGGAATAAGCCACAACAAAGACTTTGTGATAGATAGATACATCAAAATTCGTTTAAGTACTTAATAAAGCTTTCAAATACCTGTTTGAGTTACATGTCCCTGTAATAACCTGAAGTCAAAGATGTACTTTATTATTAGTTATTACTTATTACACTAGTTGTTCAAGTAAACAAAACGAAAGGAAAAGAAGTTCTAAAATTCAGTGAAAATATTGGAAAAAATGTAAAACCTAGGGTCTTACAGTAGTGGGTCAGAAAATTAAAAATACACTGAGTTGCTAAAAGAATGAAAACGGTCATATTTCCCGATGTGAAAAACAGTAGAAACAAGAAAAGGTGTTTTTCAAGTGCAATAATGTTGATCGAGCCACATTAGTAAAAGTAAAAAACGCAATAAAATGTTTGATTTGATGGAATTAATCCAAATCTTTTTATCATTATAGTCATTATCATTCAAATAATAAAACTAATATAACCTCCAGGCTCAATCATTTTATGTCAATGTAACACTTTTCTTTGTAGTAGTGTCAATTAACTAAAAGTTTAATTCTATTTATAAAACCATCTTCTTGTTCTAATATTAATAAAATTCATTGACTTTCTAAATATTTGAGAGTAATTTAAAAATCCAGATAATGTATTTTTATTTTCTAGACTTCTAGATGAATGAAAATAATTCGGTATTTGGTAACTAACTATCCTAAACAGTTTAAAATTTTTTTTTTACATTTTAACTTTGTGCTAACAAATTTTTGAGTAATACACTAACTAAATGACACGGAATAAAGGAAAACAAATTTTAGTTCTTTTCTACATCGTAAAAACTAATTACAGAGTATCAATTAGAGTTTTGCAAACATTAACATACAAATGTTATTTAAGAAAGAAGTTGCTCATTACTTTATGTAATTAGTGTGGACATTTATGAGTTGCTTTCAAAAAGAACAACATGAGAAATTTTGTAATGAATATTGACACAATTGTGATTATAAAATTTTTAAAACTTTAGTAGATTGTTATAAATCTCTCTTTGCTGATTTTTATAGAGATTGTTATTAAGTGAGATTTTAAAGACAAGATTAAAAGTTTTGTACGTTCGGGTCGTTCACTTCTGAGATAAGGGTTTCCAAATTTTTTATATAATGAGACTTACGGAGATGAGATGTAATACAAATGGTCAAATTATCATTAATTTGGTCGACACTAATCCCTAAATTGATGTTATTAATGGGATGCCATTACATTTTAATTTCGTTGGCTAAAATGTAAAAAATGCCAAACGATAAAGATAATATTTCGAAACACAAATATAGAACAAAATTTTTTACATAATAAAAATGAAATAAAGGGTTCATATATGAAAATCGTAAAATAAATTTTAAACATGAATCAATATGAAAATATCTAAATATTTTAGGCATTAATTGATTTGAATTTGGATCCAATTCCTTGCAGATCGGTAAGTTAAACATTATTTAAATTTTTAATGACAACGAATTATAAAAACTCAACTTTATTATTAAAAATTTTAAGAAATTAAAATAGTTACTGCAAGGTATAAATTTTTGGTGTAAATTTTTGTCAGTCAGATTAACTTGTAGCTGTTGCTTTTGGACAACCGCAATCCAGCAAGATTGTTTTATTATAAGTGAAAATCTCACAATCGAGTGTCGATTTCGGGTCGGTGTAAAGGTGTGGTTTGCACGTTGCGCAAAAAAGAAAAATGAATATCTTGCATGCCACAGAAATCAATAAATGTACAAAACATATACCGGGTAAATCGAAGATAAATATATAGTTTTCACAACAAAATACGTACACTAACTTCGTTTAATGTAATAGGGAGGATTAATAAAAGATAAAACTAAAGTTACAACGTAACAGTTTAGTAATTTAAATTAAATCTAAAAACTTGAGTCAGTGCACATTTGAAACATTATATCATTTAGAGTCGTTGTTGATGCGTAAAAGAAGTACTTAGTGGTATTCAAATATTATAGCTACGAGTCTTAAATTTTGTGTTAAATTTTTAACGAAAAAATATACTTGAAAAGTTTTTAGATACAAGCATTAGGTATAAATTATTTTTTCCACTACTAGCTGTGAAGTGGACAATTATTGCGTCTCCTAGCCAACTGAGAAGTTGAATTTCTCTATTAGTGGTTAATAATTTTTTTTATTGTTGACCTAGGTTAATAATGGACAATTTCAAATTTTTTGAGAATCTAAGAATAGTTGTTTAACAAAAACGAGTGAAACATAATTTTGTATATCCAGGAGATTATCTTTAACGTATTTGCTGCTTAAAATTACCTAACACGATAAAATTATTTGAATAAAAAATGCCATTAGTTTAAAATTCGCGCCCCCATCCCATAACCGCAAATACATAACCTGAATTTATTTATTTATTAAATATGATGGTAGAATCAGTTTTTTCAGGTTTCCCAAAGGAGATTTAACCAGGCGAGTTAAGTTACACGAAGAATTTTAAGTAAATTACAAACATTTTGTTGTAAGTGTTTTGAATGGTTAACAGAATGTGGAAGGTCCGATCTGTTGCATAAAAATGTCGACTCTAAAAACTTAATGAGTATGTGGCGAACACTTGCCATTCCTAAATGAATTACAAGTGTCAATTTCTGAAACCCAATATTTAAATGATGCAAGGTATATTGGCGAAGCAATAAATGCCCGTTAACATCTCTAGCTATACCAAAACTACTCAAGCTTGCAGCTCAAATACTCTTAGGTAAAGAAAATTACGGAGGAACATTCTTAAATTGCAACGTGAAAAGAAAGCACTTCAATTGAAGTTAACATCTCCCAACGATTACTTACCGAAAGCAGAGCACAAATTGTGACAGCCCAAGTGGACTTAAAAAATAAACCACTAAGAAGCAGGAGACAAATAGAGGAATACATACAATTTTCACTAAAATTATATTTTACGAGCCCCAAAATGTTAATTTTAAAGTAGGTTTAAAATTTTTTGCCAGCTCAAACTGCTACGTGATTATGGTTAGAGTTATATATAAAAAGTTAAACAACCCTTGTGCTACATCTTTACAAATACGATATGCAAAGGTGACAAATTGAAGTCGATAGTATTAAACTGCATAGAAAAGCTACAACTACAATGCGGTGCCAATGTTAGGGCAGTAGTAAAATTTTCGAAACCTAAATAAAAGAATAGATGTATGACCAGAAAAACCATACCTTCTCGTAAACGATAAGAAAATCTATTATGTCCCCTATTTATTGAAGTCGGTGCAAAATAACTTGATTAAATACGATATAATCTTTAATAACAAAAAACATCTTGGAAAGACATTAAAAATTTCTACATGTCAGACAATACTAAACCGCTGTGATTGGTTCCTAAATCAACTAATTTACATATTACTCTGAATAATTTTCAGAAAATGAAGGTGAAATATACCACACAAGTGTTTAGTGAATCAGTTGCAGTTGGTTTATCAACGTATGTAGCTTTTAATGCTTTTTGATTTATTTGCATTCCTGTGCTATTTGATTTTTACAAGAAAAATGTTTATTTTTTATTTTTGGCTTAAATTTGGCTAGTAGTGGAAAATATAGTATATAAACCATGGTTAGAAGTCCATTATTGCCTACGCACCTTATTTATTAAACTGGTGCTAAGGCAATAATGACAGACTTCACAACCTTGGTGTATAATATACTATTTATGTACCAGAAAAATTTATATTTATTTTGCAATGTTATCTTTTATGATTTGAATTTTTTTTCTTATGTGAACTGATAAAATCTCGATTTAAACGTCGAAATAATTTTGAGCGTTTAGTTCCTCATGTTGATTAAATTATAAAAATAATAAATATTAATTAAAACAAAGTTATGTTGGTAATATTTATTGCTAATTATGTCAATCTGTCGCTTTCCGAAAATCGTGTGAATCGCTATTGTGATTTTAACGTAAATTGCTTCTTTTTAAGATAAGCGCCTAAAAAATCTAGTGAAATCAAAATTGCGATTCGCAAAATCTCTAAAAACTGACAGATTGGTATTGCTGTTTTTAGTAATAAATGTGTTACTAAAAATAACTTTATTTTAATTATTATTTTTATAAATAGAATACTTAAAAGCCGATGTGTGCACTAAAGCTTAATAATTACACCTACAATTGTATTATGAAGACAAATTTAAAATTAAATTATTATTATTATTATTAATTAATTTAACTAAAGGCATTGGGGATTTATTTTTCTGTAGTTGGTACCTATTTATAATCACAACATATTTTGTTATTGCTAACCTACAATCTAGAAAATTTTAACAAATATTTTTTCTTGAAGCATTAAAACGGCTAATTATTAAACTACTGGCAGACGCTATAAAAGGGTTTTCTATTATCTAAATATTAAAAGCAACAGTTTTTTGTTTTTACAACTATTTAGGTTGGTACCACGGTTACAACTTATCATTACAAACATGACAGTAAGGTACCAAACTCATTCATTGAGAATAAAAATTCACTATAACACTCTAGAATCTTAAACATTTGAGAATAACATGTAAAAACCAGCAATAAACACTTGAAGATAAAATAGTATGGGTATTTCAGTTGGAATTAAAAATATAATTGTTTTGCTGACTCGCTTAACACCTCATCAGTAAACTTTTATCCTCGACGATTATACCAGAAATACATCATCTCCCGGAATGATTCTATATTTACATATAAACTTCCCAAAGTTGCCGATAGGTGGCGATACGTGTTGCATTATTATAATATTTTAGTTTTCTGTTATTTTCACACCTAACCTAACACTTAATTTAAAATTAAAGATTAATTCAAACAAACTGAATAGTATATCTTAGTAATATTTATACAAATGAAATATTAAAAACTTTAAAAAAATCTATTTTTAAATTATTGCGTTGTTCCGTCGTGTGGGAACATTATTTCGCAATATTCAATCAATGACGAAACCGGAAAACCAACGCATAACGCCATCTATCGGTGACTGAAGGAAACAAAGAACTACGATCGTTGAGGGTTACTTTGATCAAAAATATGAACATTTGTCACTAATCATTCTGTGGTTACAGTTTTTAATGTCATATAAGTGTTACAATAATACTGATATCAAGCCAGAGATGTGTTTAACAAGTTACTATGTGCAAGTTCAAAGTAAATTTTGTTTCAAGTTCATAATTTTTTTTTCAATTTTTGAGCCAATGTTGTCCTTTAAGAGGGTTACTTTGTCATGCAGATTTCCTTAGTAGAAATAAACGTATATTTAAGTATTACGGGTTATTGTAGCCTCTCTGGCAGGTTAAAAACTAAAACACTAACGTTAGAAGGATTCTGTGTAGAAGTAGATGTAATTTTCATGGAATATTAAAACAAAATCAAGTTTTTAAATTAGTTTATTTATAACTAACGATGAAATATTAATGAAAGATTCAAAAATCAATGTGTAGTAACAAACCTGCAAATCTATAGTGCTCAGAGACTCCTCCACATGTCTCAACTAACATTCAAAATAAATACGCATTCATTATAAAAAAGGATCTTAGCAAACAAAATTCTTATTCAGCTATTTAAGTTATTATTCTATTAAAAACTTCATTTACAACCATCCGTTTCTGGAACAGAGAAACAACCTTTCTTTATAAACTTAGGGACTTGAATTTTACAAATTATCTTTTTCTAACTGTTAAATTGTTCGTCTTTGATCATAAGCCAATGCCTTTTCTCTCTCTTTTTTCATACATTTTACAAGAGCTCCTTCTTCATTTGTAAACACAACTTTTCCAGGATAGTTACGCATTTCCCATGTCACTAGAACATAATCGCCAGTAATAATATTTATAAGCGAGTCTCTGGTAACTTCAATGCTTCTAGTAAGCTGAGTGTGTGGCAACTGCTCGTTTTCAAGAGCAGGCAATTCCTGTTTTTCTTTCGTGCCTTCTGCCTGGTCAACCTGAAGAAATGTTTCCTCTTGAAGAACAACTGAATCTTGAATATTTTCAGTATTTTCTGCTAACTTGGTTAGTGATATCTTTCCTTGGCGAACAGGTAGGTATTGCCTGTCTTCATTGTTATTTATAGGACCAGTTTGCACCAACTCTTCGATACGGAGAACAGGCAAGTCCTGATCTTCTTCAACGCTGTTTACAGGCTCAGTCAGCATCAACTCATCAAAGTGAAGAGTATGTGAAGTTTGCACTTCTTCGTCGCTTTTGGTGTGTTTAGACTGCAGGATTTTCTGTTGAAGGTTATTTTGTCCAACACTGCGATATAACTGATCATTGACTAACTTTGCGAGTGGAATAATAGTCTTCTGCAACATGGTCTTCAGTAAAAGAAGCAAGACTGAAGTCTGAATCACTGCAACTTGTTGATGAAGGGACGGAGCGTTGTGAGCGTTTCTTCGCCACTTTTTTTGGCTTTGCAATTGTAATTTGCTGCAAATTGGACAGTCCTGTTTCTGTAAGATCAGAAGCAAAGATAGATTTCCCAGGAGGCACATTAAGTTTTCTTATCTTGAAAATCTTTTCTTGACAGGTTTCAATACGAGTTTGTTGCAACTTTTGTATGAAAGAATTTGCAATAAGATCGACATTCACAATGCGATCCTGTCTTGGTAATCTATTCAAAGGCTCTTCTTTGTCAACAGGAAATATCCCCGTTTTTTGAATCCAGCAATTAAATTTTCCTTAGCATTGTTCAAAGTATTCAGAGCTTTTTTAACAGGCAAGGAAACTGTTCTTTAGGTGTTGTTGGCAGCTTCCTCCTACTTTGGCTGCTTTTCCAGTCTAATAATATTTGCCTCCATTTACATTTTAATGGTCGAAAATAAGCGACATCGAGAGGCTGGAGAATATGTGTTGCATTGGGGGGTAAACATACAAAGCTGATGTCGTGCTTTTCACACTCCGATATCACTCTAGCATTTATATGTGACGAAAGATTGTCCCCAATTACAACTTTGCGGCCATTTTTTTTTCTTAGAATTGGTAAAAGGTGACTTAAGAACCAGTCTTCAAAAGTCGCACTATCTATCCAACCATTTTTTGTTCTATTATAACGAGCACCTTCTGGACCATTTTCGGTCCAAGTAGACCAAAGATGTTCGGATTTATAAACGATGAAAGGTGGTATGGATACCCCCGCCGCATTGCCACAAAACATGACAGTGAAGCTGACTTTCGTTGAGTTAATTATGGTCTCTGGATATTTGGTTCCTCGTCTGCAAATAACAGTCTTTCTTCCGGGATCGTCACAGAGATTGGTCTCGTCATAATTATATATATTTTCTGGTGGAACATTTTCCGTTTCTTTTCCGATATTTTTGATAAATTCTGTTATTACATCTTGGGATACATAAGCTCGAACCCTTTTAATATTATCTGCTAATCGTCAAGACAAAGCTTTATGTCTTTTAAGAAAGCATTTTAGCCAATCTTTCCCTGGAACATTGTTTTTAAATTGTTGTACAATTCTACCATGTGACATAAGATAATCTCTGATAACCATTTTGAGGTCAAAGTCTGTTATGGAAAACCATATTTTGAAAGTGCGGTTATATGAGCAACAAACAGTGTTTCTTCTTGCTCCGAGAAAACTGTTGGTCTACCAGGTTTGCTGCCATATTTGTTCGCCAATCTATTTTTTATTGTACTGCGAGGTATCTTGTATTTTTCCGAAGCAGCTCGTTGAGTGAGTACTTTTGATTTGACTGCAGCTACACATTCTTCCAAATCCTCCCTTGTGTAATCAACATACCGACGGCTGCCTGGTTTTCTATAACATTTTGATGGCATCGCAAGTGCTGCAGTGTGTCCAATTATCTGAAAAATAATACAAACGTGTCATGTTATCGCAATATTTAGACGAACTAAACAGCCAGGCTACTTTGGCCCACTGGACATAGTTACCCGTAAACATGGGACAAAGTAAGGCACCATTTTGTTTTCTTAAAGATTGTTAATAAACTTATATAAACTTTTTTAAATTTACTAGTGTCTCACTCCTACGTATATATTTAATAAGAATAAATACAATTATCATTATAAACTTACCAGGAATCACAGTTTCACAAGAAAGTTTGCTCACATCAGCACAAATGGGGATAAAAACATTGAACGGCACTAGTATGTTATCACATGTAGATAGGGGAGCCAAAACCGCTTACGCTTGCGCTTATACTGCCATCTATCAACTTCGCCTGATACTACAGCGTTTGATGAAGCCGTTACGAGATGGAGTAAAGTTCAAACATATTTCCGATTTGGGTCAAAGTTACCCACTAGGGCTAAAGTAACTCTCAACGACGGTATAATCGTCTTGAAGCGTGGAAATTGGTATTTAGTAATAACATTATGAGCAAAATTATACCTCATACAAATGAGGAAATAAATCGCTAAACTTAAGAAACCTTAAAGTATCTAATCAGAATTTAAAAACATCGTGGTCCAATGAGTATGGAATAAACATTTGTCATGCTACTATGACTTTAAAACGATTTCAATTTTTTGATAACATGTTTGAGGTTTGATAATAAAAATACCAGGGCTGAAAGAAGAAAGGTTGACAAGTTTGCATCAATCCGAGAAATATGGAATATGAATATTTTTATAGAGAATTTAAACCATTTGAAATGTGGTTAGGTACCTCATTTAAAAATTTAAATTTTGTGTTGAGATACCATAATGAAATTTAAATAATATTAAATTAAACTAAATGCAACAAAACTTATGACCAGAACAAGCGGCAGTGGTTAACAATTCTCTTTTTTAAAATTAGAATATTTTGAAATTTACTACTTTTATAGTAGATGTTTATTTTAAATTTTTCGGACTATTTAGTTTGTAAGCTAAAGTACTTTAGAAACGCGATCAGTTTTTATCCAATGCTATTTCATCTACTTCTTTTTTGGCTGTACTACTGCATAAAAATCAACAATTATAGAAGTGGCCTTTTCTGCAATATCAACAGCAATATTTTGGATTTTCGAATAGTCCACATGTCTACGGGAAGACTTGCACGATTTTAAGAAATCTGTGAGGAATTTCGCTCTATTTCGTTTTATTTTATTTTTTTACACGTATAATCTATTGCTTAGTGCAAATAGAATTAAACGTAATTTATTTTTATATTTTTATTTGCATTGTTAAAGAGTGTAGTCGTATAATGTAATTCCTTGCAGTTGTTATCAAAACGTAGACAAATTTTGTTACTATTTCAACACGGTCGCCTTGAAATTTAGTAATTTTTTACATAAAAGTTGCAAAAATAAATGAGAAATATTGAACTGTAATGATTAGTTCCATTTAAGATTTTAAAATTAGAGTTGCTAAGGGCCCGAGAAATAATTATGTATACACGGTGGCCAAGAGCGGTGGGATTATTAATTTACGGTTTAGTTTGAAAAGTTATGAGAAAAATGCATTCATACGCAAAACGAGTTTAGATTTTTTTGTGGTTGAAAAATAAAATTTTGAAAAATTGTTCCTAAAAATCTAATTTTAAAGTAAAAAAATTAGTATGTGCAAGACGTTGTTCAGCTTTCATTATTATATTTTTTGACACTCTTTGCATTTAAAATCGTAGAAGAGCCAAAGATTAAGATTTCGTATTATTTATACAGCAAAAATATTTAAATATTTTATTATGTTACAAAAAAAATGTTAAACTTGTTTTGTTTATTTATTTAATAAGACATTTAGTTACATTATTCCGTATTATTAACGTGTGAATTCTGTTAAATACTGCGGTTATTAAGTTTACAATGGGTGGTTACTATTAAAATGAATACATACAGTAAATATTTTCTATGCAACTTTGTTTATATTTTACTATGTAATAATTTTTTTATATTATTATATTTGTTTATTACCACAACATTGTATAATATAATTTTCTCCGATACAAACACAAAAGCGTGCAAGAAGTAAATATAATAACACGCTTTGCTTTAAAGGTTGCTAAGTAATAACTTCTTTAGGGTACATAAATTTTCTTGTCATCGCAATACAGCTTTCAATGAATGTGCAATTTTGAAACACTTTTTAACAGTAAAATTAAAGGTAAAACATAAAATTGAATAAAACTGTCTATAACATACTGACAACGTTGCTCATAATAGTTATTTATTACGTAATCCCATAAAGGATCATTTTACCCATCATTCGAAAATTATTATAATTTCACAAGATGGTTAAGAAGAATGATTCTGTATCATCTTAGTTCAATTTTGCTTTAACTTGATACGTGAAAATATTCGCCCAAAATAGCAATGATAAGAAAAGCGTTAAATCATTTAATAACAGACCAGATTTAAAACAGCTCTATTTATACCAAAAATAAAGTTTTTGGTAAAAATTTTTTTTATTGTAGGTAATCATGAAGGTTGAATTAATCAATTGGTTGATTTATATAGAAAAATATGCTTCCCAATTTGAGGAATATAATATTGAAACATGCTGAATTTTAGCGAACTTTAAAATTTTTTTTTATCTATTTTACAAGAAACAAAGAAAAAAAACAATCGGTCATTTTATAGATTCGGTTCATAGAAATTGTAAAAAAATTAGGTAAAAATCTTAAATGTGGTAGCATTCCTCTTAAAGGATCTTTTATTTTGTCGTGGATAATACACTATTTTCTTCCTATAGTAGATTTAAAAGCTTTGATTTTATTACTGATTTATTATAATAACAAAAATTTGTTGTTATAAAACATTTAAATAACTTTTATTCATTTACGATTGTGATAGAAAAGGTAGCTAATTAGCTGTTGCTTTAAAATTACAGTTAATATATGCGAAAGAGGAATTGTTACAAATTTTTGTATTGCTTAGTGCTAAAAGGACAACATTTCAAAGTTGGAATACATATTGACAGAGTAAATATCAAGTTAATTATTAAAGTAATTGCGATGTAGAAGAAACAAAATAAAGGCTATAAGTTTAAAAATCAATTTCTTTGAGCGGAATAATATCATTAAATTTTTAGTGGATACCTCAGATATTGGATATTTCTTATTAAAGTTTGATATTGCAAGAATTATATTCAATTTGTTTTTCTAGCATCAGCATCTAGTATATGATTTTTAGACGACCTCCGTGTTGCAGGCTTGACTTTACCAAATACTTGCCACAGAGTTAGGATCAATCAATCAATAAAACTTTCTGTTTTATGATTTTTTTTATTATATTCCTCTTCCTTTCTTCCTTCCATCCATCTTCTTTTGTTTTCTACCTCTTGCATCCATTTTATACCTTCTCCATTCTCCCCTAGCAGAACTTCCCTTCTCACTTCCTCTCTCCTTAATTCTCTACACTAATGTACCATCTATAGCGCAGAATCATAGACCCTCAACGAAACAACAACAAAAAGGCTTGAAGTATTCGAAATGTGGCTCTATAGACGTATATTAAAAATATCCTGGACGCAACACGTTACCAATGCCACCGTGTTACAGAAGATGAATAAAAAGAGTGAAGCCATAAAAATTATAAAAACTAGCCACATAATGAGAAATGGAGAGCGATATCGATTGCTTCAGCTCGTATTACAAGGAAAAGTATTGAGAAAGAGAGGTCCAGGAAGGAGAAGGATATTGTGGCTCAAGAATTTAAGAACATGGTACAATACCACAACAACAGGACTTTTTAAAGCCGCGATAAATAAAATACCAATAGCCAGAATGATCGCTAATATCCGCTAACGGATCTGCACTAACAGAAGAAGAAGAATCTATCATGTGCTCTATGTTCTCTCAATTTGCTCCACACATCCTACACATTCTTTTTTCATCTTTTCTCCAATATTTGATTTCATTTTCCTCTTTTCCTAATCTATACCTCGCTATCATACGTTTTTCTTTTGTGTTCAATCCTCCTGTAATATATATTGGTATCTCTTCTCCCATTATGTATTTGTATAGTGTGTTATACTTTGTTTCTTTTATTTTCATCTATATTTCTTTGTTTTTGGTTGTCCTTGTCCCTTTGTATAATCTCTTCTTGCATCCGTCTCCCTTCCTCCCTCAATCTTCTTACCTGTTATGTAGCGTAATCCTCTCTTCCATAATATACTTTTCTCTCTTCTTCTCTATGTTTTATTCTTTTTAATTCTACCTCCTTCCAACATTCATATAAAATTTTATTATCTTTTCTATCTTCCATCCTTTCCACGTATGTCAATTACTTGAATTCAAATTAACCACTAACATACTTTAAGCTAAATATTAACCAATGAAAATCGAAATATCAAATAAAATAAATAATACCTACATGTACCGTATTCAGATTAACGCGCAGGGTATAAGTGTTCAAAATGAATGTTCAGTTCTAGTGAGGTAAATAAAGAATTACATAAGTTATAGAGACTTTTGTTAATCGTTAGTATGGAAATACCAAGAAAAGTTTATTTTAATATTGTATAAGAAATACTAGAAAAGAGGAATTTGCATATCAAGGTGCTAGACATATTCCGGGTTTTCTGTTTACATGGTAGGGCTTGAGAATGTTCGTCTATCTTACCACCATGTTTACAAATCTTCTTAAAATTCCAGTAAACAATTTTGTAATTTTTAATAGCTGATCTATTCTTATAAATATTGTATATAATAACATCACCAATTATTTGCAAGAATTAAACTTACAAAAAAAAAACTTCTTCAAAGTTATATCAAATTTTACTTGTAAAAGGTTTGAAAAGTTGTTTTTAGTATTATTTTTTAAGTTTTTCACCATATCTCTAAAAAATCAAATTTTACATTTCGAAATGGTTAGTAGCTAGAACAACTAATATATGAACTCTCATAGAATCAATATCCATATATAGATGCGAACGTATTGTTACACCGTTGAAGAAAATAGATAAATCATGTACATTTTATTGTGTTCCTAAGAAATTTTAAGTTTCTAGACTCATTTGTACTACTAATATAAGCATAAGAAACACTTATTTCTAAAATCGCATGTAAAAAACAAGAGTTTTATGAAAAACTCCACATCACGTGGATACTAATAATAATTAATAAACGTGTAAAGCGTACAAAAAGTTTTGGTTAGTCAGACTACCCAAAACCTTATGAAACCTCCAGTATTATAAAAAAAATCTACATACTAAGTTTCATTAAAATCTTAGCAGTGGGTTTCTTGATATCGTGTTACACACTAAAGAGGATATTTTGGTATGAAAACTTTCCATTATCCTCATCTTAATTATAAGATGTGAAATAATTAAGTACTATTTTCATTCGTTTTAATCCCAAAACTAACCAACACTATATTATTTAAAAATTCTATTATAATTCTTTAAAGAAAATTTTAGCAAAATATTTAAGGAAAACCAACATTATTCTGATGATGGAGGTAGAAAATAATGAACATGCGATTTCTATTCTTTTACTGCAAAGTTTGCAAAAAATCTTCTATTTGTTATTATTCTGTCACCGGCAACTGCCATTAGCCGTATACAGAATAGTATACAAGGAAAAAAAATTGGAGAATGACTATAAACCAATAGGGTAACTCAACTAAAATATTTTCATTCTTTTGACACTTTCGATTGTACCAAAAGTCGACATCAACTTTAATGTTTTAAATGGAACACCCTAAATAATTTTGCATTTTTGATTCTACGTCATATTTTAGGGTCACTTTGTATAACATTCCCTGTAGTTAGGAGTTATAGATTTCGAGATATTAATGTTTTTAGTAAAATTTACACAAATGCAAAATTTTACGGAAATATCTTTTTGAGAACTCCATATCGGGTTAATTTTTAGTTTATATGAAGGCAGTGGACTGTAGCAAACAAAGATGTGTTCATAGTTTAAAAAATGTAATACTAAGTGTTTCATATTTGTTGTTACATTTTGACTTCTTCAAAGAACAATAACTTTTTTACCTCAAATGAAACACCCTGTATTTTTTTAGATTGTCGGGTCTAGGTTAAAATGCTGTTTTAAATAAGCATTGTTAAGATTAAGGCCACTACATTTGGAGATATTTGAAATTTTCTACTATTGGGGCGTACCAGATCTGTAATCAAATTGGCCATGATTAGTATTATTTGAGAAACATAAAACGCGTGAATTTGACATAACCCAATAAATTTTCAAATCATTATTGAAGGTTGTGATTCCAATCATGCCGGCACGTTAACAGTTAACACAACAGATCTACTACGCCCCAATAGTAGAAAATTACAAATATCTCCAAAAGTAGTAGCACTAATAGTAACAATGTTTATATGATTGGAAAGAGAATTTTAACATGCACACTACAGAGTAAAAAAATACAGGGTGTTTCATTGGACTTAAAAAAGTTATTGCTCTTTATAGATGTCAAAATGTAACAGCAAGTATGAAACAGTTAGTATAACATCTATGGACCCATCTTTGTTTGCTATAGTCCATTCCTTTTATATAAACCAAAAATTAACTCGATATGGGGTTTCGAAAAAGTCACAGATAATTTCCGTAAACTTTTGCATCTGTAAAAATTTTACTAAAAATATTAATATCTCGAAAACTTTAACTCCTAGCCATAGTTATACAAAGCGATCCTAAAATTTGACGTTGAATCCGAAAATGCAATAATAAATACGGTGTTACATTTAAAATAACGAAGTTGATGTCGACTTCCGGTACAACCGGAAGGGTCAGAAGGCTGAAAATATTTTAGTTGAGTTGGCCTTATTGGTTTTAATCATTGTTCAAATTTTTTCCATGTATACTTTTTCGTATACGGGTAATGTCGGTTCCCAGTGAGACACCCTATACCATACTAGATTAAGCAATTACAGATTTAACATCTACCTCCGTTGCATAAGTGCCAAAGAAAGTTTTTCAACTTTAAAGGTTACTAAAATTAGACTAGATTTTAAGTATCTCCTAAGAAAGTGTATAAAAAACTTTAAGCCGGTGGAAATAAATTTTAATGATGTCATTAATATTATTGCTCAACACGGTACATTTTAAGTGCAAAATTAATTTACAGACTAATATCTTAATATAGATTCCTTAAAGTGGAGGGAAGAAATAGCGTCACCACCTTTGATTCAATGTGCCGACGCTTTGCCCGACCTATGCGGGCTTCTTCAGGGCTTCTTGAAATTTAGAGCGTGACAGTCACATCTAACATAATATTTAAAAAATCAACAAAATTATACACTAAATTAATAACCAAGATTACAAATTAAAAGTTTATAAATTAAATATATATTAATAAGACACACTATAGTACGAATTGAATCAAGGGTAGTGACTCTATTTCATCCCTCCACTTTAAGAAATCTATATTAAGATAATAGTCTGTAACTGTAATTTTGAAGAATAAAATTAATTCAATTGCAAAATTAGTGTTCTAGACTTGTGGTTATTCTAATTTTTATCATTATTAAATCTATTTAGAATATATTTAAAAATAAATAGAGAACAAGATATTATTTTATGGGGTGAGACGGTAACCATTTTTTTTAATACAAACTTTTGAAGTCAGTCTAAGAATTTGTAGAACTTTTTTTGATGACTTGTTGTTGTGTAGTGGTTCAATTTTTAACGCACTCTCTCTTTTTTAGACATCTTCTTCTTCCAATAGTAACCGTTTTTCTTTCTAAGACTATTAGAATAGATTTTATTTTGACCATATGTTTGGAACGTGTTTCAAACATTTCCGATGTATTGTAAGTAACTAATTAGTGTGCTTCCTACTCCGATAATTCTTCTTTTGGCGGCGCCTCTGCGGGTGGTTAAACTTACTCAATTTTGTTTTCTCGCTTAAAAATATCTAAGTCAACGCCCTCCCTAATCCCTTTTACTGTTGCTGGTCGTCCTTTAAAAGACCTAAAAACTCCTACTTCTGCTTGGAGCGTAAAGAAGGACAAAAATTTAATTCCAATAGTATTTGTGTGTGAGCTATGCAATTCTCATGTTTAGCCTAGGTTTACTGTACTGTACTTATATTTTTATACTTCAAAAACATTAATTAATTTTTTGAAGTCTTTCACCAATTCATATTTTCTTCCTGTATTTTAGTGAAATAAGAATTATTTTATACCAACTATTACTTTTATTATTGTGCCGATTACTACAGCTTCAGAAAAACAATTTAAATTTTTTTAGCTTTTGCAAAATTCGTAGTTGTGTAATGTTTCTTTACAATACAATCAAATAGTTAACTTTTTAATGGAGAAGTTTGAATTCATGGGTACGGTGAATCGCAGAGAAGGAAATAAAATCAAAGTGTTGTCAATATCCAACTGTGCAATTAAACTATTTAAAATAAACTACCCTCATTATTTCCTTTTCGTTATTTTTAAAAATTGTCTAAACGCGTCAACAACACGGAAAACATGAACAATATTATTGATAACTTGATTATTAAAATTTCAAACGACATTTATATAAAGACATGCCTCATCTGATGGAAGCGAAACGTCGGCAAAGCTTCATAAAAAGGCAGTGTTTTTTACCTCCACTTTGGGAAGATCTTAAGAAGGAATAATTCTTTATACAACCGTATCGGAGCAGTCATACCCACTTTATTCAAAGAGATTTTTACAGTGTTTAACAATAATGGCGATATAGTTTTCCAGTAAGTTAAATTAATTGTAAGTTTTTATACAAAACAAAACTTAGCTCTAACTTAAAAGTTTTGTATTTTAGAAACATTAATAACAAAGAATAAAATTTGGCACTACCTAATAGTGTCAATTAGGTGAGATGAAATGAGAACGGAATGTGTTTCTTTCAAACATTCCTTTAGATAAAAAGGTAATTACAGTCACATATTCAAAATTATTTCGGCAATTTATTTTAATCTGCAATTATTCGTATTGGTTTATCCGGATTTTTTTATAAAGAAAAATCTTTGGTTCGTTTCAAGTAAAGTTCAAGCGGTTCTCATTAATTTCAAAATTGCTTTAAACTTTAGCAAACGTCTACTGTATAAATAAATTAATTTTTTTAATTAAATAATTTCCTGATATTTACACTCTTAAGGTGCACTTAAACACATACGCTAATGCCATATATCAATAGTACAGTTAATGTAAGTAACTTGTAAGTGATTGATCGATTTCTTGAAGTTCCGCTTCCTTGTGTAGCTCAAAAAATCTACATCTGACTATAAGAGAAAATGAAAGTTAAAACTTAAGAATTTTTTGGTAGGGCCCACTGTGCGTTTAACGTTCGTATTCTATAGAACTAACGGTTGTTGCATGACGAAATTGCACACTTCACGCAATGAATTGCTAAAAATACTCACGGTCAACAATGACTGAAACAATTAATTAACGTTAGACCAACGTTTGAAAATCATAATCCGTAACTGTAAGCACGAAAAAATACCGAACGCTAATTTTCTACGACATTTAAAGATTGACGACGCTCTATTATAACAAGAACTTTTTACCTTAACAAATCTGATGCTTTTTGCAGTTATATATTCTTGTCTAAGTCGAGGAACATTTCTTGTTTAGATTCTTTGATAATGTATAAGTTAGATTGATGTTTATGTCAATCGATATCTCGATTTGCATTTTGTTGTGCAGATCATGCATATCGTATTTAAAAGAAAAATTATTTCACTGCACTGTAAAGATCTAATCTAATTTTTTTTCTCTTTCTTTTTTTAGAAACAACAAACGCTTATTTTTGCATGAACAAAAAAGGAAAGCGTGCCAAAATTATCATTGGCCTACTAGTTACTACTTAACTCAACGGATGTAGATTTCCCGAGATGTACAATTAAGTGAAATCAAAATTTGCATATTTTTATTTATAAGTTTGTTCAAAAGTTCTAATTTAAATAAGAATATGAATAACAATAAGGTATAACGCGGTAGTTATACAAATTGCTTTCTGTGTATTAATTAATTTCCACGTATCTAAATTAATCAACATTCCACCTACACTTACTCATTCAAACGTTTTATTAATAATAGCAAACGCGAAACTAATTTTGATACGCAACAATTAGCACTGAAATCGTATCTTAGTTTATTATCGTGCCATATTTTACAAACTACATTCGTGTAAATCACAACAATATAGTGTTGGTTACGTATTCTTACTTAACGTTAGCAATAACCACTAGAATTTGAGAATTATATGTCTTATTTGACAGTTTATTTCGTCCAAGATATATTGTACTTTAGACAAAGGCTATAAAAACATAAACTTTGTGGAAGCATTCTAATTAGTAACGGTAATCCAGGTTCTAATTTGGATGTTAAATATGCACGTTTGGGTTTGATGTATGGGCAGAATTTTCTCAAACTTGCTTAGGTTTTCAGAAAATAATTATTTATTTATAAAAGTAGTATGTAGTGTGTCCCAATCTGAGTAGTATTGTATGTGTTCTAAATAAAGATAAAGATTCGCTTAAATGGGCAGTGTTGTAGTACAGCTTTTCATGCCGATTGAGATCTAAGTCAAAAATTTCGATCCGTTTCAAAGATATCCGGAAAATCCCTAAATTTGCCATTTTCAAAAATATTAATTATTTTACTTATTATGGCAGCTATTGAAAAAAATATAAAAGTTTCTTCACTAAAACACATTGTCATTTATTTTCACGAAGATTATCGCAAGAATGGTTTTAGAGATATTGACAGAAACTTTGTTATTTTAATTAAGCATTAATATATCTAAAATCTTTTTGAAAATATATTTCAGTTTGCTTTTATTAGTGAAGAATTTTTGTATATTTTTTTTTCAATAACTGTCCTAATACGTAAAATAATTGATGTTTTCGAAAATGGGATTTAATCGATTATTTATCTTTATTAATGACAAAGATACCCATACAATACCTACTACTCAGATACTAAATTATACACTGATCCAATAAAAAAACTTGTTTAAAATGGGACGCCATTAAGAATATTTACGTTTATTGATAGGTACAGTGAGACCATAAAGTTAGCAACTTTTTTTACAAAAATTCCTACAAAAATTTATGAAATTTTACATTGGCTAAACTGAATGCTACAGTGTAGTACGTTGTTGTTGTTGTCATTTTATAATTGAAGTTATATTTGCTATCTAGTTCTACTTACTTGTTTTTCTATTCTTTTCGTTTTTAAACTAGTAAATATATGTAAGTTATATTCAAAGCAAGCATTTGAAAATGCATTTAACTTAATAAAACAGCTATTTATATGAATAATAACTCTAGCAACGTCATTTGTCACCAATTATTAACAACAATTAATTTTGTTAGTGATACCAACAATTTTTTACTTTTTGAACCCTCTGTCACAGAGTACCAATATTTTCTGAGGAACAACTCTCGTAAATTGGGAAGGTACACGCATTCCATGTCGCGCATTGGTAGTCGCCATGTTTTAAGAGTAGATCAGACGCGTCATATTCGAATTTGAAATAAACATTCATGTGCAACTATGTGGAGGTGTAGATAGCCCACACAATGGTGGTAAAAACGTCGGCAATTACAACTAACTGAGTTGTTTTTTGTGCATCCCACTTCTACCTAAATGAACTTTATTAGAGTAGGTATACCTATTTATAAATAAATTTTGGATAATACTTACCAATATTAACGTATTAGTTAATGTTTTGTTGAAGTTTATTGACCACTACCAAAATTCGTATTTTTTGCTAACGCGTCTTTGGGGGTTACAACGGGCGCACGGGCTCGCGCGGTAGCTTCGACAGCCAAATGCTCCGTCTGTGTAGACGTGCCTTGACCTCACGTTGCCTCGGTTGAGCGTGCTCGGGGTCAAGCCGACGATTGTCGTTAAACGGGACGCGCTCACAGGTGCTTTAGAGTGCACTGTTTGTTAGATGTGGCTTACAGTTTTGCCTCGCGAGGCTATTCAGTTGTGTTGCTATTTGTTAGCAGTTAACTGTTATTTTATGGAAATGTCTCCGGTTTCCTTAAATCATTATGAGCACTCAAAAGCAGTCGATTCGTCGATATATATTACATACAAGATGTTGTGAGATCTCAAAGATCTTAAATATTTAATCAAAATCAGCGTGAAGAACTTTGGAGGCAAATTTCAGCAAAAATGCAGTGTCCAAGGCTTGGCTTAGATTTCCGGAAAAACTACAAAGGCTGTCTCACAAAGCCGAGCTCGTGAGCCTCACATCGGGGCTGCCGCGCGAGCACGTACTCCGGTGAGGGCGCGGCTATTTTGTGTTATAAAATAGACGTCTTGATCGTAAGAATTGGTTACTTTGGGAAAAAGAATTTTGCTAGAAATTGTTGATTAGAATGGTGTGTATGCGTATAATATTCAAATAAATTCATATCGACTTTTAAAAATTCTGCAATTTTTTGATGTTGGTCACCAACCTGGGAAGCAAAGGGTATTATTGCGTACATATGCACATTACAAAGAAGAACCCCCTAAACAATACTCAAAGTGCTATCTTTAGTAAATTTCGTGTACTGATGTGTTTACTTTTTCACATTACAGACTTGACTGACTGGTGTAATAAAGTGTTAGATGACACTGTATTTCTGCGTTAAATTTTTTTTTTAATTTCTTTAACTAAACTAAACTTTCGTTTCTGAGCTTCTACTCTCGTAAGCAATAACATGCTTGAGAGGGGATACTAAGAGTTGGAAAAGCCGGTTATTTCATAGACATAATAACATAACCACGTCTGTAAGCAAATGAAACTTTTGTATTGGGTAATAGCAGAAATACATCATCTCCCCCGGAATGTAGAATGTCCCATAGATACAAACAGTACATTCTTTATATGGGTTAGTGTTTCCTTCAGTCACCGATAGATAGCGTTATGCGTTGGCTTTCCGGTTTTGTTATTGATTGAATATCGCGATTATAGTGTCGTGATGGATATCGATTCAGAATCGATTATATTTCATCAAAGTTGGCAGCGCGCTATAATACGGAAAATAATATTACCACACGACGGAACAACGTAATAATTTAAAAATAGTTTTTAGGTTTTAATATTTTATTTTTATAAATATTACTAGGATATATAATTCAGTTTGTTTGAATTATTCTTTAATTTTAAATTGAGTGTTAGGTGTGAAAATAACAGGAAACTAAAATATTATAATAATGTAGCACGTATCGCCACCTATCGGCAACTTCGGGAAGTATATATGCAAATATAGAATCATCTCGGCTTTAAACATTCCGGGGGAGATGATGTATTTCTGGTAATAGGCAGTAAAAAATCCACAGAACAACAAGTTTTGCTGATCTGATTTAGATGAGTGCTGAACTAGTAATTTCCTAATGATTCTTCATCCACTCTTTAATTTATCGTATCCTCAAGCATACTTCTCGTTAATGCAGATGTAAATATTAAGTATGGACATGCGTACACAATATAAATATTTTTCCTTGAATTGACGTGGATTTTTAAATTGACTTAAAGGATACAATTATGTATTTCAATGAGCATGTCGTGCCTGATTTCTGTCAATCATTAAATATATTAAAATTTTTAACAAAATATGTTTTATTGTGACACTACGAATTTCTCATTAAAATGCATTATCTATTTTTAAAATTATTTTAATACTTAAAAGATTCAAACAAGTTACATTATTTTTTAAATTAAAATATTGGAAATAAAAATTAGCTAACTATCCAATATTCCATATATGATAGGTCGAACATACGAATGCCATAGTACAAAACCCAAAAAAGTTCAAGGGAAGTGGTTTCCTCCAATTTGGTTATGCTTTAAATTGTGCCTTGCTTATGGATTTAGGTGTAGGATATAAAAATCAATCCTTTAAGAGAAATAAATCAAAATTTTGCCCCTCGAAGCGGGAGCTTTATCAAGGCTAAGTTCTGTTGATCATCCAAAATTGATGACAGTCACATCAATTAAAATAAAAATTTACATATATTGCAAATCACACAATTTGTCACAAAACAAACAAGGTAATATTTGTGATCCAAGTACATTTTTATTTTAATTAATGTGACTCTTATCAATTTAGATGTCAAAAATATATATTTTTTGGACGATCAAGTCTTAACAGAACTTTGACTTGAAACGTCGCGTCGGCCTGTTTTTCTTAAATGATTTATTTTTATATTCTACACCTTCAACACCAAAACAAAACCAAAGAAGTTATTCTGAAACTTAAACATTTCTAACTTCTTTCAACTCCTGGAACACTAACTTTGAATACCAATAAACTTAAAAAATGTTTTATTACGGGATTGTTTATAGAGTTACTAAAGAAACAAAAAAAAACTATCATAAATTACACCAAATTATGTTAATTATAATAAGCTCTTAAAGCACATACAGCAATAGCGTATACAACCCACCGTACATGAAAGTAAGTAACATGTATGAACAACAATCTAAATTAGGAACCTTACCATTTTGCTTAATTAAAAGTTCCATTCATAAAGCTGTTCGACTAGCTCGTGTTATGAATCAATCACAGGTAATGCTAATAGTATAAGTACTTGGTAATAAAAAGAGAGATAAGCTCCATTTCAGAGTACTGTAAAAGTAATGAATAACTTTTTTCTGAAGTAAAGTTATACAGTGTGACTGCTTAAGTTGAAACCATATGAAAAACGTTTTTATTTTCTGTTTTTTGGAAAAAAGTTATTATTAATAAAAAGTTAATTTTTTTAGGCAGTATACGAGGTTTGTAAAAAAATTATAGATTTTGCTCTAAAGTAAAGTAGGTTTCATTATTTTTTACAACACAGAAGAATGTTATAATAAACAGTTGGTTTGAATTAAGAGTTATATCTAAATATGAAATTACAGTCTTAACAGTAGACTCCTACTAATTTATCAATGATGGCTATATCCGGTCGAAACGTCGTCAAACAAAAAAAGCATGGTTGTATAGTGATGACCCACCTCAAAGCTAAACTTCTAAAGAAGACCAAAGAATTAATTGGGTAGCCAGAAATGAAGTTATTTGTAGTTATAAATTTCAATACTGAATTTATCCATCTTATGTGTTAAAAATATGGTAACCTTTCCATTTGCTACTATTTTTTGACAATCTTGCAATTTAAATATATAATGAATGCTTAACAATTATATATTTTAGGAATAGAAAAATCCATACAAAGAATATTTAGTAAACAAACATCACATGTTTATACAGAAAACAAACATAATTAAATTTTAATTCAATGTACTAAAGCTTCGACATATCCACCTTGTCTTTGTAAACATTTTATTCTTCGTTTCTTGAACTTTTTATTACTATCCGTATTATAAATACAAACTCACACTGACATTCAGTGTTAAATATTTTATGATTAGTAAATAATCACCAAACCTGAATTTTTATGCTAAATTGCTCTCATTTCATATTTGAATGTAACATTTAATTTAAAACAACTTTTCCTCATAACATTCTTCTGTATTGTAAAAAATAATGATACTTTACTCTTGAGCGAAATTCATATTTTTTCACAAATCTCGTATAGTTTAAAAGAATTGATATCTCGTAGTGGCATTTTAAGTTTGAAACCATGCAAAACTTTTTATCAAAAATAACTTTTTTTAAAAAACCTAATAATAAAAAAATTTTCCATATGGTTACAGCTTAAGTAGACACATCGCCTAATTACGTATGGAAGTTTTTCATAATACATACAGTTAGTTGAGCAAAGCTTCATACGTAGCATCAAATGAATAGTAACTGGTGATCGCAGTCAACAGCTGATCGCATAAAAGTTTTTCGGTTGGGTTAACAGTCTTAGAGTTCATGATACGACCCAGGCATTTTTAGCATTCACAGGAATTGAGAATTTGTATCAAATTTGTCTTCTAATGAAATGAGTAAAGACAATCACATCTAAGTTTTGAACGTCCTTGGATCAACACAACATTTACAACGTAGAAGAAACACTAAAAAAGGAAAAATGATCCCCTAATGTTTAACACTAAAACTCGTGTTTTATCTTAGATTATAGAAAATTCTAAAGTTTATTTTAAAAAAACTTACTGATTTCTCCTACAATCTTCAGTTTTAACAATGTACTGAAGATGTCAGAATTTGAAACAAAAAATGAGAAATATTCTTTAAGTTAGCATATTTGATTGTTTAACGAGTGGTACCGAAAAAAACCTTTTAATTTTACCAATAGTCCGGGGAAATGTTCTTGACAAAGGTGGTAAGTGGAAAAAATTATATAGGTTTGTAGAGGGTGTTTGTTGAATATAAATCTTACTTTTTGGGATCCCAACCCTCCCCTCCCCCAGAACTGCACCATAACTGCGTAAAGAATTAAATTTGATCGGCTATAAATTGCGATGTCGTACTTATACAAACGATCTAAAGTCGTTTTGGGGAGAATTTTGCACGCAACAATTTTAGTCCTCTCGACCAAACTTGAAAAATTGATATTTTTCTAGATAAAAGCTCGAAAGTGTTTTTTTTTAGAAACAAATGGATTTGCTTAGGTTACTGGAAATCCACGGGTCCAGGAGTTAATGCCCCCTCTGTTCAGTTTTTGACATCCGACATTTTTGATACTACGTATTCTGCAAATTAATTAAACCGATATTTATGGTTATGGCGTCTCCAAAAGAAACATTTTTAAAATTCTTTTCCCGATTATTTCTGGCGTTTTTCTACACCATCGTTGAGGAAAAGTTGCAGGCGCGTTTTTTTTAATTTGGAGACCTAATCCACGGGGAGGGTTCAGTTTAAATATTCGTAATCACCAAAAAAAGCGCGAAAAACGCTACTTTGAAAAAATGGAACAGTTTTTGGTCCATGTCTTGAAAAGTTTCTATCGGGGTAAGAGTAATATCGTTGCCCTTAAAAAAAGCGCAATGTAAGTACGCTAGTGTGGCATTAATTCCTTCGTAAATAGGCGCGATAAGAAAATTTCAAAAATTTTCTTCTCCACGACGTCAAAACTCAAAAATTTCGGGCGTTAAAAACTAAACTAAATGGGCCCCCTGGACTACTCGTAGATTTTCTTCAGTTCAAGCAATACAGTTGTTTTTAAAAACTCCATTTCGAGCCCATACCTCAAAAATATCGATTGTTATTACACGCAAAATTGGCCACAAAACGACCACTACTTTGGATCGCTTGTATGATCATGTCATTGCGAGTTATAGTCGATCAAAGGAATTTAATCCTTTTCGCGATTTATATTCAGCAACTACTTTTTTCAATTTGCACAATGATTTCCCACTTAAATGATATTTTTCTTAACTACAATTAGCTTGTCAAATAGCCAATACTTCGTTTCTCTTGTTTTGTAGTGGCTAATAAAGATTAAATTAAAACGTTGGTTTATGATGCAAAAGTTATTATTCGACTAAATATAAAGTATATTTAAGAAAAGAATTACACCATTTTAAATATTTCTTGCATTTAATAATCCGGTTTTACTTTGTGAAGTGTGGAAATATAATGATATCGATGCACTCCCCGTTGTTTATTTCATTAATTTTTACGTTACCCAAAAATAATCAAGACTATCAATTAAATATTAAAAACTTTATGGTCGAATAGTACGATTACAATAAATAACTACTACCTCGTTGCATTTATTTAATTATCTAAAAAATTTAAACACATTTTATTTACTTTTTAATTTGCTATTAGTTGCATGGATTATCATATATGCAGATATTAAGCAAATGTTCAACAATATATAATCATAAACAGTTTCATCGGTTGTTTTTTCTTTCCTTTGCTTGTTTCTTTTTTTTTAAATAATGTATTTAAAATCAACGAACTGTATAGTAATAAAGTTACTGTTGCAATAAAGATTTTCACTTATTAATATAGCAGCATTTGCGCAATTAGATAATTTGCGCTAAGAATTTCTTAGATAAAAATTAATTGCTGCTTTTAATCAGTAAAGAACTAAAATTGCACATATGCACGTACGATCGTAAACATTTTTCAAGAAACATTGAAATTTAAAATTGTCCCAATTTATTACTTTTACTTGTTTATAATGGTTCATAAAGTTACCTGTCGCGCAATTACAATTATGGTTGTATTTAATAAATGTGTATTTGCAACACAGATATACAAGCATCTTTTTTTTCGTTGTTTTTATTTATTGTAACTGCGTTGGAAATTTTAACACATTTACTGTCCCTTTTTAGGGTTGAATAATAAGTGAAAATTAACCTTTTATTTTGTATAAACGATTGATACACTTAAAATTTTAATTAATTAAATTATTAACTTTTTTTGATTTAAATCAATATATGTATTTGCTACTTATTATTTAAATAAAATGCACACGTTTTGCTACACAATAATTATTATAAACAGTACGAAATAGTTTCTTTACATCCGCGTTCTAAGAAAACTAAATCATAACTAAATTATACACCAACCATCGTTGGAATATACGATGAGAAAAAGGAAACGGGATGTGAATACAAAGTTCGATCACGGCCGGCGTCAAGAAAAAGAGATTAGAAAACTATGATAACCTCGCAAAAAATAGTTATTTTCTAAATTAGTTAATTTGCTAAGAATGAATGCTTGTTAGAGTTGTTTATCAATCGTTAAACGACCACCCTGAAAGTTGTTAAAGACTCCCTATAGTGTAAACGTTAAAATGAAGATTCATATAATTAACAAAAGATGCTAAGATGAATATTCAACAACTTCTTTCTTTTACAATAATCATTCTTGAACGATTACTTTCAAAACGAGATGCCGTGTAAACGTTTCCTCTCGGTGTCTCCCAAATTTGTGGTTAAAATTAATTACTACGAAAACACTTTTATCAGTTTTGGCATAATGTATGACGACCTGAAGAATGCACTTTTTTGAAAGGATGTCACTTTTGAAACTGGGTCGTTCAACCAATAATTAATCCGGTCAATTCTTATTTTAATTAGCGTTCTCAACAATCAGTATTAAATCCGGAAATATTAGGTTTTATATAGCCGAAGAAATCTAGCTACGCGGCGTTACGCATCAACAATTTTACATTTCTTTGTATCAAATTCGAACTAGATTATTTTCTAAACATTATCTGGCAGTTAAGAAAATTAACAGTATTTCAATTCACGCCGATTTGAATACTTCAAAAAGCTAATATTTATGAATGTAATTATAATTTTGACAAGCGCATTCTAAATTCAATAACCAATATAAATTTTTGATCGTAAAACTTTCATGTTAGCGTTAATCTGTAATAAACTAATAAAATTTGATAAACGATCATTTCGAATTAAACATGTTAAAAATACGTTTCGCATAAATCCACATTTATAATAATTTTTACAACCGCACACTCGTGAGAAAGAATAAACGCGTTGGTTCAAATTTAAGTTGCCGCCAATTCTAAAGAATCTTTTACGTTTGAAATGGTAAACCGCTGCGATTTTATTAATTCTAATGCCGGTAAGGTTTTTTTTAAAGCAATAGCAATAATTCTTGTTTTGAATGTTTGGGTTTAACAACAACAAGCTGATCAAATAATATGGATGTAAGATAGTTTAAGTACAGTAAGGAATATGTACGTTATAAATTTAACAATACGTCTAAGTACCCATGTTGAGATTTAATTATCGCCTCACAAAGGCGAGGCATTCTTTCTTTTAATTTATTATAGTAACCATTTTGCGATGCTTTTCTTTTGGTCTAGATAATCTCATAACAGGACTCGAGCACCCGGATTTTCAATTAATCAGAAGCATTAATCAAATAGTTAATTATTTTGCACGAGCTATTTTTCTATTAATATTAAACCTTTTATGCTTGACTAGTAATTACTTTGAAAAAAAATAAAATTTTTGAACATCAATAAACATAAATTACACGTAAGTAATTTAAACTTTTGTAATTTATCGAGTAGAAATGTAAGTGTTTAGCTACTGGCACCCGAAATATAAGACACCGTCTGTATCATCTAGTAAAACTTCTTGTTTTTAGGGTAGTTTTATAAGTGCAAATTTTTTCGCATATTAATCCGTATCATAACTACAACAAGTGTAAGAAAATTAGCTGAAAATGTAATGTTAACATTGTGATGACCATTACATTTTATTTCTCCTTAGGGGCGTTTTTTAATTATTAAACTTTCTCGACTTTCACTAATTACTATGTAGCAAGATTCACCCATCAAACTTCTTACCTGTTATTGATCTGTTTTCATCTAATTTTGTTTACACAAAGTACGCAGTTTATTTTGGTTTTAGAAAGTTTTTTTTTTAAATTTTGATACTATTTTTTAATTTTCTATAAATGTTTTGTGACTTTTTTTTATTAAGTATTACGACCTATTCCATGAAGATGAATTCAACAAATTTGAAATTAAAGCAAACAAAAAGAATTGTTGTTGTACAAAAAAACAGTTTCTACATTACCACTAATTTGAGTTCTTCTATAAACGTACGCTCATGCTGCACAAAGTAGAATATAAATAAATTGCTTTTTGACAATAATTCAATGCGTGTATGTGTACCCAAGCCACAGTCATTGTAAAATAACATTGCCTGAAATGGTCTCATTAAACAGTAGTAAATTGTTTAGTGTTATCTTTTATGTTGGTATATCACTTATCTTTTTGATAATGCAATTGGAAATACGTATAAGCAGAAATACATCATCTCCCCCGGAATGTATAAGGCCCAGCTGATTCTATGAACTTTCCGAAGTTTCCGATAGGTGGCGACATGTGTTACATTATTATAATATTTTAGTTCCTGTTATTTTCACACCTAACCTAACATTCAATTTAAAATTAAAAATTAATTCAAACAAACTGAATAGTATATCCTAGTGATATGTATACAAATGAAATATTAAAAACATAAAAAAATATATTTTTAAATTATTGCGTTGCCAACGTATACAGTCATCTATCGGTGACTAAAGGAAACACTAACACGTATAGAGAATCTACTGCTTGTATCTATGGGACGTTCTACATTCCGGGGGAGATAATGTATTTCTGGTAAAAGTAAATTATGTTTTTATTTAAGTGTGGTGTGGGGAGTAAAAACAACTTTAAAACGTTAAAAACGAGACTGTTCTAAAACAATGCACCGCTCATTGCAATTTTTCAGTTGAAAGAGCATTTTTTTTGTCATGTGACAAATCCAAAATATTTCTTTATTTTTTATCAGTACACGCAAAATTGTAATGTATTTTTTGACTAGTAGGCGGCTGCAAAGTCGATTTTTTTCCGCCGGAGTTTTTGCTTTACTTAAATAACAGGATCAATATTTTTGAATTGTGGGGAATTACTTTCTCATGAAAAAAAGGAAACAAAAATTGGTATTCTTGAAAATTTCCCACTTCCAATTCTTTCAAAGCCGTGAGAAATTATTTTCTATTGATGGTAGAAAACAAAATTAACGTGACACTTTCCCATTTATAAAAGTTGCGTTCTTTTATGCACAGATCAGATCATTTCAGTTCACTTCACTTCCGAATGTTGTTTTTTAACGACTTATTTAAAAACGAAGATCTCTTACCTTTTCTTTTCCTTGGTTGCATTTCGTTGACGCCAAGCACAAAAAGGGTAGTCGTTGAGATGAAATCCACATGGTTCATGTAATAATTCAAGATTTGAAAGATGCAGTAAAAAAACAAGCTGGTACCTACTCCAAGTAAGGACTGAGGGCGAAAAAACATTAACATTGAAAAACTTGCATAACTTTTAAACCGCTAAATAAATTTTCAAAAAAATTTAGTTTTGGATAGGTTATTTATTATATAAAAATTAAGAAAAACAAAAAATTAATCAGACTTATCGTAATAAAAATTTTGAGTTTGTCGGAAATGGTCTCCATCATGGCTTTTACGGTAGTGCTCGACACTTTCTTGGTCGCTACGGTCCACATTTTTCTAAAACTTTCAATCGATTTTGTAGCCTTTTTTGTCTGCTTGAAGCTTCTTTTCACCAAAGCCCAGTACCGCTCGATTGGGCGAAGCTTAGGGCAATTTGGTGGGTTAGCCTCCCTGGGTACAAAATCGACATGATTCTTTTCGTACCATTTTTTTGTCTGCTTACTGTAATGGCACAAAGCTAAATCCGGCCAAAAAAAAGTGGATACCTTATGTTTACTCAGAAAAGGCCGGAATCTTTTTTGGAGACACTCTTTCGTGTAATATCGGAGTTAATGGTTCCATTTGTTATGAAAGATTGGCTTCTTTCACCGCAGCTACAAATCGCCTGCCAAACGAGATATTTTTTTGGAAACTTGGACTTTATTTTAGTTCTAAACTTCTTAGGAACATTTTCTCGTCCACAGGAAACATAAAACTCCTGACCAGTTAGTTGAGAAAAGTCGGCGAGGACGTAAGTCTCATCGTCCATCACGCAGCATTGACGTTTTTGGAAAAAATCTGCTCTCAACTTCCGGCTCGTTTCTTGGCTTCAATGTTTTCTCCGCATTACGATCTGGAGTTGTTTGAACTTTGTAGGACTTAAATCCACTCTTTTTTTATTTTTCGAATTGTCTTTTCCGACAAGTCGACTTTTGCAGCTAATTTCCGGTTCGATATCAGCGGATTCTTAACCATCGCAGATATTGCCTTTTGCACCTTTTTGGTGAATGAAAACCCTCTAGTCGTCCACTTCCTGGTTTCCGTGTTATGGTAAAGTCTTCCTTGTACCGCTTGATGACTTTTGCTGCCACTTGCCTGCAAACTTTTGCCTCCTTTGCAATGCGAAGGACTGACCATTGTGGATTCTCAACAAATTTTTAATGATTAATCTATGTACTTCCACTACTTTTGCCATTGTGAACACAATTTGACTCAAATAAAAATAAAAATTTGACGACATATTGTGCAATTATTTCAAAGCCTACTATATCAAAATTTTGTAAAAAAATTATATGGTATAAAAGTTATGCAAGTTTTTCAATGTTAATCTTTTTTCGCCCTCAGTCCTTACTGCAAATGGAACACACTTTTGCCGTGAAATTTAAACCCGACAGCAAATTTACAAATGCTTGCATTTTTGCAAGCAAGAAAGATCTAACAAGCAGTTGTCAGGCTTTAGATTAAAATATTTACAAGCAAGTAAATAATTTCTCAAGAAATGAGGGAATAAAGGAAATGTAATTTTTTAATTTTTTAAACCTAGTGTTCTGGTAGTATTCTAAAATAAAAAATTGCCTTAAAAACAAAGTATCTAAAACAATGAACTGGTGCTGTTTATTTTCTGCAAACTATGGAGATAAAACAATTCTTAAGTTTTAATTCTTTTATTAACTTTTTTTTAGTATCTACACTATAGAGTCTACATTGATCCAATATTTTTCCTTTGTAGTAAAATATTAAATATAATATTTGGAAATTGGGACACCACCCTACAATTCTAGTTATTAGCCATAAGCAGTAGAGACTCAAGACACAAAGAAACAAACTGATAACGAAATAATCATATAATTTAACTATAAAAATGAAGGGCCTGTTCTATCACTTGTGTCGCAGACAAAAATACGTAGCACAGAAATTTTTAGCAAGTGATCATTATAAATCGTATCACAGATAAATTGACTATAAATTATCTGACAGCACTATTGCGGGTTTTTAAGCCAAATAAACAATACACGTTTTGATAGTAAGTACCATAATTATTCTAATACAAATTTAATTCCAAGCAAGTTACGTTGACTTACCTAGTTTTGGCTGCTAAACCGTGAAAATGATGCCGAATATTGCCGCAAACATATGTGAAATCGTTGTGCCGAGAGGTCTCGCGCTCACAAAGTTTACCACAAAAAGCGCTAATTATTAATTAGTGGCAAATTAAACTAATTGGTTTCTAAACGCAGGCAACTACAATCATAGAAGTTTCAAAACTAAACGCATAAAATATAAACTATACATAAGGTACTTAGCTGTCAGGTTTTTCTATTTGAAGTGCGGGAACGACAGGTTCTTCAGATAAATTTCCTAATGACATCGATGCCGGAAGAACTAAAGTTGACTGATTGACTACTGGCTGATACGGTGACGACGGACAGGCGTTGAAGTGGAAAGCCGCCGGGGGTGATAAGGTGCAGTCGCCTATGATTTCTATCATAAACAAATGAATTTTGCATGGCTAAATCTACTTTTCAAATAAACATTACAAATAAAAAATAGAATTAGTAAAAGTTTGCTGTTAAAGTTTACTATAAAAAGTACAGTTTAATTTCCTTCGTTGTATAAATCTTAGTTACCTAGAATCTCCGAAACCATAAACTTTTATTAAGCCTATTCTTTTACTTGTAATCTTTATTTGAGCAGTGAATTTAGCCATGCGAAATACATTTGTTTATGATAAAAAACATAGGCGACTTGATTACCTTAAATGCGTTTTTCAAACGTACCACTATAATCTTTTTTCAATTTTTCGCGAAAACAAATAAAAATAAAAATATTTTATAAGAGACATAATTTGATCGTATACCCTGTATATTAATGTGCCAACACTGTTTTTTTAAGCCGGACCTGAAAGTTAGTATCACGAGATACCGCCTATTAAATGTTCAAGTTTACTGAAGGTAAAACTCCGAAAATTGTTTTTTTTTCTTTTGTGCCTAAACCGTGAAAATGAACTTTAGCTAATGTGAATTAATGAAAATCGTAGTAAGTTATATATTCTGAAGTTATTATAAGGCAAAATTTCTTTATAAATTTGTAGATGAAAAGATGATTATTATTAAATTTTCATAAAGTAGAGTGGTAACACTGGTACGCTTTTCGTTCTCTATCACTTCGTGGTAGCGGTTATATACATTTGTGTGTCTTTTAATTACAATTTTTATGTGTGGTTCACGTTCTTTCTACGCACAAAGCAAAAGAAAGAGAACCGGGTACCAACCTAAAGTAATTATATATACAGGGTACTATTGAAGATTTGCACGTTATAAAACTATGACACAACAAGTTTTATCGATTTTAATTGTTCAAAGAGCACAAAATTGACCGATATTACTACAAATGATACATATAGTCAAAAAAATGGTTTCTTACTTAATAATAACTAAATAAATACCTTTTAAATAAAAAATTATAAATATTTCATAAGAACTACTACTGTATTATCTTTACTTAATATGTATTTTTTTTTCTTAAAATACTGTTCAGTTCCAGGAGGTGAGAGTGTCTTAACTAGAAAGCTATATCCAAAGCAATAAACTAGTATTGATTTCAGGACTCAGTGTTGCTAATGTATTAAAGTACGTAAAGTTAAAATTTTAATATCGTAAGTCTTAAAATTTATAAAATGACTAAAAACTTTCGAAATAGTTATTTACATTAGAGTGTGGAAAGTAGGATAGTAAAATCACTTTACGCACAAAATTTATATAATATTTTTTGACCGACGATTATCATCAAAAAGTAAAACAGGAACAAAATTATACCTACTGATTTTAAGTAGGCTTGGCTGTTTAACCATTTTGACGTACACCACCTAATATGTGTTTAACTGACTTATAGATGGCGCTATCAATATCATCATCAATAAAAAAATTAAATGAGCCTTTATCGTGTCAAGTATGGTGTACCGCATAGTACCCGTACTTTACCGCATTGTGTGTAAAAATCAAGTTTCAAGAAGTATGAACAACTGAAAAATGTGCTTTACAGTTCAGGAGGCCAAAACGTTTTTTTCTTCAATTCAAACATTTAATAAAAAAAATCTTGCAAATATTGACTTATCGAACTTTAGCAGTAGAAATGAAACCAGTTTCATGAAACTTTCGTCTATCGCTAAAAATTGATCTTTAATTGACATTTAGATCATTTCTTAAGTACCACTTCGAAACGATACAGTTGATTAAGTATGGTTCTAAAAGATACAATCATTTCTTCTTCAATTAAATTTTTGTAGACAATTAATTAGATTACTATCATTTCTGTTTATTTCTATAACAAGCCGCTCAATTACTCTACCTATTAATATTTTCTTATCGATTAATGGTCCTCCCACGAAAACTCATTAATGCTACAAATTTTGTTATGTATATAATTTTTAGCAAGAACTTCTATTTTAAAATGAAAATACTTGTAACTTAAACGATGGTGATGATTATAATGACATCATAATAATAAACTATCTTGTTAGCTTGCTAACATATCAGGTCACTTAAAAAAAATCGTCTGTCAAAATAAGAAAAATTATTTATTTGTTTAGTGATTAATTGTTGAATAATAGCTTCAACAATCATTTATCAAAGTTTATTATTTATATCCTCGTGTCATTGTACTAATCTCTTTTATAATGTATTACTTAGTTTTGTTGAGAATCTTCGACAGGATGCGTTGTATGGGTATTACAACTGCTGCCTCGGTGTTAATCGCCTTAACGGCGGATTAGATATTCAACATCCTTCATTCGGAAAAAATCTGCTTAAATAATATATTAACCTAAATTTTTATCCAAAAGTTATATTAAAATTAAATACATTAATCGACAATTATTCAACGAATGACATTAAAGCGCATTATCGACGTTCTCATTAAAGTAAAAAGTTGAAAGATTTATTGCATGAGACAATAAATATAATTAACGTACCGCAAGGATCTGCGCGAGGACCTGTTTCCTAAATTCTCTTATTAAAACTCGATTATAGTATCAAATAAAAAAAAATTACCGTATACGATTCAAAGGTAGCAATTTAATAGTGCATTATAGCGGTTTCTAAAACGACATCGCGCTAATGCAAATATAAAAAGCATTTCAAACAAAAGTGCAACTTAATTACCAAGAAAAGCTTCGGACAATTACATAAGTTAATTGTGTAGGTAGTGTAAATAATGATTCTTCATTAAATACATGTTACAATTTTTATTCGTTCGAAAAATTATACTTCACTCATGATACATGTGTCTGAATTTAATGAATTTAGTTATAATTTAGTTTAGTGAATAATTAATTTCTGAATGGGAGCAAGAACATAAAGGATTATGACTCGATACTTAAATTTACGGCATTGCGCCTCTGGATGTAGGTTGCACGTAGTTTAGCGAATAACAATTTTTACTTTTTACGGATATGATTTATTCGATAATAAAAAATCGGCGTGTACCCAGAGAAAAAAATTTAAACAACAGATAAAATTGTCTTATACGCTGTAAATGTCACTACATATACATGCGTAAAGGCTACTTGAATCATAAGATCGTCTTCTAAGGTTTAATTAATACATTTTGTTGCACCACAATTTGCATTGGTAAAGTTCCGCGTATTTTTAAACAAATTTAACGCTGTTTAATTAAATATATTAGTCACACTCATACACATGAGACTTAAATAATTAACGCCTTTAGACTTTGTTATTTTTTATTTCACATAACAAACAATAGATGTATTTAATTAACCTATTGCTATAACAGGCATAATTAATTTAAAGCTTTGTAGACTCCAGAATGATTTATTGTATCGAAACAATGCAATTATTACCTTCATAGTTTCGGTAAGTTACTCACAGAGTAACCAAAAAATTGACCTAAACAATAATTAGGTTGTTGTCCCGAATAAATCTCAGTTTAACAATTAAACGTTTATATTTAAAAAGAAAAAGTCGTGCCTAACGACTAATAATAAAATATTCGTCGAATCATTCGCGCAATTGACAATAACACAAAGCCTCTTTTTTTCGACAGTCATTTTTGATTGTCGATTAGAAACCGGATAAAAGCTTTTGCTAACATTATTAAGCACATTCTTGACGAGAAGACAAATACGAAACGGGTGGTTGCCAAATTCCCAACGTAAAACATATTAAAAATGCTCCACTTATGAAAATTGGCAAACGCATGGTGTATCAAAAAATTTTTTTTTAAATCTTAATTGTCACGCTTTTAACACAAAAATGTATACCAATTAAAATTAACGCTTGCCCGAACCAACTGTAACTCAATGCAGAAGATTAATAAATGTTCTTAATATATAAAGTTAAAAAAAAAAGAAACGAAATAAGAACAACCTTATTATTTGAAACTAATTAAACTCAACAACAAAATGTTTTAAATGAACCATAAAAACCGCATTATGTGAATTCTTTCAGTGAAAATCGTCCGACAATTTAAAACCAAAAACTTAAAAGAACAATAATGTACTTAAAATTCTTTTCGTTTAAATTATTGGTTTCTTTCGAGCTGCTGCTGAGGAACGAGATGAGCCGCAATTTTGGAAAAACTTTTGTCTAATTCGAAGAACAAAGACTCGGTTGATTAATGAACAGGTTTTGTGTTAACGACTTATTTATGCAAATTATCCATTTGGAAGCTCATAATTTTGAATATTAAAGAGGAACTTTGCTGTTGCAATTCTAGCGCCTATAAAGTATTGTACATAAATATTTATTGCAGGGATTCATAAGCGGAAAACTTATTTCTTTGATTTACATGATTTCCACATTATAGGTGACAATAAGGATTCGGTTACTGTAGTACAAAACTTCATGTGTAATAAATTTTCATGCCGAGAATTAAGCAACAGGTTGCGCGTAGCCTATTTGAGTAAATTCAATAAACATTGCAATATACCACGTAAATGTTTACAATAATTTTCAATTATGGTCAAAACGACTAATGCACCTGTTGCTGAAGCTATAAGACACTTTCGCGCCACTTATTTTCTTTTTAGTATTTATTTTAGCATGTCAATTTTTCTCGTCAAAACCCATAGAAATTAAGTAAGCAATGTTTATGGTAAAAACGGTAAACTTTAATCATATGTAAGTGCAATAATAATTTTAAGATTATTCCATTTCCTTATTAACAATTTTGAATTAATATTATTTTTATCAATTCAAATCCAATTTCATCTTTTATAGTTTTAAGAACAAGTTATAAATTGTAGGTATAATATATACAAAAATTCTTACTGACGATCTTTATGAGCTGATAAAGAACTTGTTTTATTTTATTACAACATGGTAATTTTGCTGTTTTACTACTAATTTTAATTTAGGTCATAATTTAATATTTAATTATTTGATTACTAAACGGTGTAAAGTAAAGCCAGTTATCTTTTAGAATCATACTTTGAGTTACCGAACTTATATGACAGGTTTTATAGCAAAAGAATATCAATTAAATTAGTAAAATATTAGACAATTTTAGCAAATTGTAAAATATTCAAAAATTAACCAAGAAATACACATTCATACAATTAACCTAAATATGTTCTCTTCGTTATTTTCAATGATCTACAGATTATTTAGAAGTAATACTACATATAGCTGATGTTAAACGATTTGTTAAATTGAGTTTTTTACCTCTAACTTATCAAACTACTTTGTTATTAATTTGCACTACAATTTATTTTTAAAATACAAATTGCGTCTAAGTATTTTTTTTTATATTACGAAATTTGATGAACGTTTGCTGTGGTCTAGTAATTTTTCAATTACTTTTTCTCAAATGTACGTAAAATGATTATCGTGTTGCAGATGGCACTTTGAAATTTTTATTTTAATAATAAACCATGAATTTTTAGATATTATTAGTAACAACTGTTGAAATTACAGAATATTGAAAAACCTTATTAAAATTGTAATAATCTTTAATCAAAGTGTTTTACATTTAATTCAAGCAAACAGGTGCTAGGAGTATACTTGTAGCCATAACTAACAATTACTATACAAAATAAAAATTAAATTAATAAATTTGATTGAATAAGTTTTTATTGTAATGTGAATTTTAGTAAGCTGGATACAGTTACATATTATCTTACTAATATTTTTGTGTTTCGATTATGTTTCTTATGCATTTAACCCTGTATAACAAATAGTATATTACAGAGGCAAAAGGTGAAGCGAAATCTTAAGGTTGGGTTTGCATTAGAATATGTAGTTTGAGGTTATCCGGTGCAGTATTTTCTTAATTTTATGGTTGTTTCAATTACATTGATGTTAAAATTGTTAAATATTTATATTACAGTAAAGAACTGGTTTGCGGTTAGATACGTTATTTTTTGTGTTGTAATATGTAGATTAGTACTTCTTCATGTTTACTAATTACTTGAAATCTTTTAAATGTCTAACAAATTAAGCATTGTTCTGAACCGCAATATGCAGAAAACATTTCTAATTTATGCTAAATTAATTTAAATTAAATTTAAATTAACTTCTCTATCGAAGACAAAACTATTCTATAATAAATTTGCATCAAGGGTGAGTGTTTTAATATATTTTGATGCATACTATTAATCAGTTAGGTTAAAGAAAAGAGTAGTTCCGCAGTTGACATTTTTAGAGTTTAAAAAGAAATACTTGCACACTTAGATACATCACACAGCTATTACAAATGTTTGTAACTTATAAACTTGGAATGCGGATCTAGTTGAAGATTGAATTATCGGCGTAGACCCTAATGTAAACCAATACTGTAAAAACGTAGAGGCCGGTAGAGTACCGAATTATAAGCAAATTAATAATTGTTTTAGCGTGCTAATTTTTTTTTTTTTTTTTTTTTTTTTTTTTTTTTTTTTTTGACCTCCCTTTATCTCTTTCCAAAATTTGCATAGTAATTTGTTTCCTTTACTTGTACCTCCCTTTGTACAATTCCCTTTGACTCATTGTCTTCTCCAGTCATATTTACTCATCAATTTTAATCTTCCTCCTGGAGTTTCTCTACCTAGTGCTAACTTACATCTCCAGTATCTTCTTTTTACTGTATCTTCTCCAGTTCTTCCCATTCTTGCTATTCCCACTTTTTTTTTTTTTTTTTTTTTTTTTTTTTTTTTTTTTTTTTTTTTTTTTTTTTTTTTTTTTTTTTTTTTTTTTAAAAAATAAACTTCCGCCCGTTAATTACTTCCGTTTTCCATTAGTTTTTGAACAGTCCACTTTCTCTTGCTTTACTACGTCTTTTATTCTTTCTTCGATTCTTCATACCTGTCCAAAAATCCTTGTTTTGTAGAAGAGCTGTTGTTTCACTTTGTTTATAAAAATACTGCGATACAACAACAGGTTGATTTTTAGAAACATTTTCCTTTGCGTATTCTAACTCATAAGCTTGCCAAAACACAGTGTTCTATACGGATTTCTTTTTTCTTAAAGTTAATCGGTGAAAAGTATTTTTAATCTAACCGATCACGTTCGTTTATTCAGTGCATGACATTCCGTGCAAGCAATTACGAGCTGAACTGTCTTCTCCAAAACAGCAAATTTTTTGTCGAATAAAAAATCGTTTGAATAATGCATTTTGTAACGGCTTTTTCACATTGTTTATGTTGTCAAAGTGACAGTGTTTCAATTAATGTTAAAAAAAGAAATATGAGCTTTTCTTTGTTATACCCTATGGGCAATTCAAGTAGCCGAAAACTAAAAAAAAACAAAATCTGATTTATTAATATTTTTTCAGATTTATTAAGATACAATTAATTTTGTGAATCAAAGGTAAAAAATTTTTTTGTTATAAGTACCACTATCAATTCAGTCATATGTCATATCATTTTTATTTATGAAGCCAAAATTTGTTTTTTATCTTTAATCAATATAGTATGTACTTTAATAGTGTTTTTTTTTAAATATTTAGTTTTAATGTTTAGAGAAAGGTAAATTTTGTGTGATGTACTAGATAATAAATTTGGAATTGATAAAGCTGCAAAAAGCATTAAAACTTATAAAAAAATTTTTTAATAGGTCTTATCCCGTGATCCACACAATTGATAGTTTGATTTATATTTGTGCTGTATTCGGGCTTACCTCTTATTTAATACAGAAGTAGCTCTCAAATAGAATGTTTCCTATTTGGTTTGGATATTTGTAAAGTGCAGGCAACTTTAAATTTCTATTTACGGTAAATCTATCACAATTATAAATCCATCCTGGGACATTTTTACTGTTATTATAAATCTTTAATATTATGTGTTAAGTTAATGTTGGCAATGAGTTTGTACCTCACAGATTATTTATATGATAGTCATTGGTTAGCCATTTCTTATAACCCTGGCAACAATGTCCTAAGGGACAAAAAATGAGAAAAAACATTAAACAATTGCAATAATGGGAGTATACTTCAACAATTTTTTTCTATGATGGTCGTTGTAAGCCAGTTCTTATGATGGCAAAAAATTACCCCAAAGTGCCATCAGGAGACGGTAATTTTTTTCTAAGTAGAAAACTTTACCAGAAATATTAACAAATGCAAAAATAAGATTGTACTCCCAAAGATTTTTTATATGTTGATCATTGTAGGCCAGTGCTTAAGAGCCTGACAACAAATTACCCTAAAGTGCCGTCAGGCAGCGGGAATTGCAAAAATTTAGAAAAAACATTAAACAATTGAATAAAGGATTGCATCCCCTCAGATTATTTATATGTTGGTCATTGTAAGTCAGTTTTTATAATCCTATGAATAAATTGCCGTTCCTTGACGGCATTTTGTGGTAATTTGTTGTCAGGGTTATAAGTACTGGTTTACAATGACCAACATATAATAAATCTGCGGGGGTACTATCATAATTTTGCAATTGTTTAATGTTTTTGCCGAAATTGTCTACTTAGAAAAAAATTGCCATGTTCTGATGCCACTTTGGGGTAACTTCCTCATGAAATATCTTGCCTAACACTTTATTTGCAAATAGCAATTTTTGTACTTTGACTATCGTTGATGTAATCCTCAGCCACTGATTCTGAGTGCCAAACCCTGTGCTCTTTTATTTCTTCCACGTTGGCTCTTGTATTGTAAAAAGGTAGCTGATGCACTCCTAAAAACCCTGCTCTATATATAACTGTTTGATTTTTTTGCGTAATGTTGTACGGGCGCAGTGCAACTAACAAGTTTCCCTAATACGTTTATTATAAATAATTAATCAATTTTGGATTTGGTGTCTTGACAAGGAAATGTTTTTGTCATTCACCTGTTCGTTTTGAAAAAGAAGTGATATTTCTGAAATTGCTTACTTGACTTATTTCATTAAATTTGTGATTCTTTAATTAATGCTCGCCCTTGTATCTGTAACAAGTGTCACGATAAGAGTTTTATCGCACGAAGGCAAAGTTTGCAGACTGTCTGAAGGGTGGTCTGCCGATGTCTGAGTGCGACAAAAGAAGTTGTGACAAACATTTTTTCATGCTAGCTTCTATTTCGTAATATTTAGTTTAGATCAGGGTTAAATGTGCTTGGCTACGTTAATTATTAAAATTGATATAATCTCTAAAATACACAAACAAAGCTATAAAATTGCAAAATAGAAAACAAGCGTTTTGCGCAAAACTGCACATCGTTCTGGTACTAACAAACGTGTAAGAGAGTATCGAAAGGGTCCGGCAATAAAACATTTGACTCAAAAAATATAATAAACGTGTAACAGCCTCTAAACGATTGCACCGTGCGCACATTCCTTTTAAGACGGGTTGAAAATGCAAAAGAAAATCAAAATTGCGTTTTAGAAAAAAAGTTTAAACAAAAGTTATAGATAATGGAATTTTTTTGTATAATTAATATTGGAAAAGATATTGTTCAAGCAATTAGTGTCACGAGCTAGTCATATCTTACTAATTAGTGCATAATTAAATCATAAACAAATTTTATTTGAAAAACAGTAAGTAAAATTAATATTTTTAAAATTACATATTCCAAGATTTCGAAAATCTATGTAGGTTATCGGTTTTTTTAGGCTTGATCGATTATTCCCAAATTCTAGTCAGATTTTGCAAAATTATAAATAAGATTGATGTGCAAAGTTTCATACAAATCGGACAGGTGGTTTTCTTGATATATACTTTTATATTTATAAGATGTGGAGTAAAAATGTATTCGGTTTAGTAAAATTGTACAGATTTGTAAAGTAAAGTTCTAAAACCCTCCAACCACTATTTACATTATCGATTTTTCCACAAAGTTTCTTAGACAGTTCTATTTCCCAAACCAGTTCTTCTTTCTTAGAAGAAAAATTAATCTTGGTTTTAATGCACTATGCACATCTAGACTTAAACTTTTATTTCACACCCATTAAACGTATGTATTATCTTGTGTTTAGCGTAATAATAATAAATTATAATGAATGAAATGCTTACTTTTTGCATATAAAAGTTTAAAATTGGAATTTATATCGACAATTGTAGGGGTATGAATAGGAGCTATACAATGCATAATCTAATTAAGTGGGAATTTATTGTACTTTCTCACAACTTTCTACTAAATATATTTAAATTTAGTATACTGATGCATTTAATTAATTGCTCCACGAACAAATGATAACTAAATACTTACAGATTATACAGACTTAAAAAAACTTGAAAATATTGAAAATTAAACGATCGCGTGATAATTGATAATAGTAAGATAAATAAAAAAAAGTACTTAAAAAGAATCAAAACGTCTAAAAAACTGTGTCTCTGTTTTTTGTGGGCTCAATTGTAATTTTTGTTTAATTTTGTAAAACTTTTTATGAAAACTCAACGACCTTGCATGTCTTCTACGGTTTCATGTTCAAACCACCTACAAGTTTTTTTTTTTAATAACTGTTTGAAGAGCGCGAAAAAGTATAAAGAATTATGTGTATTCAGATGTTTGCAGTGGCCTCTATGATGTAAAAACGTTTGTTTTAGTTTTTTTCAAACTATGCTTGTTGAGAAGCAAAGTCAAAGAATTAGGTAGTAGGTGAACTAGTATCTTTATCTTTTTATATATGAACTTTAAACAATCACTTTTGTTTTTATTAATATTTATTAATACAAATTTACTGCAATTAATACTAAAATACTGATATACAATATGTCCCCCTAAGTTGGAATCATATGAAAAACTTTTTTATTATTAATTTTAAGGAAAAAAGTTATTCTTCATAAAAAGTTCTGCATGTTCTAAAATCTAAAATACAGTCATGAAATATCAATATTTTTTCAGTCGTATACGAGGTTTGTCAAAAAATATGAATTTTACCCAAGAATAAAGTACCTTTAAATTTAACAATATCGGAAAATGTTATCAAAAAGTTGATCAGAAATAAAAACTACGTTTAAATATGCAATTACATCCATTTACATTAAAAATTAAGATTATTTTATTTTTTAATAATATTTCTATTTTGAATGAACATTTATCTCTTGTGATTACGAAACACATGATAACCTTTTTTGGTATGTTGTGCAGCTTGATAATTTGACTAAAATATTATAATATACATTGATGATGCTGTGAGTCATTTTATTTCTACAGGGTGTTGAACTTTTATTTTTCAAAAATGTTCAATAAATAACATATTTTTTGACAAACGTCGTATAAGACTGAAAAAATTTGATATTTGATGACTGTATTTTAGATTTTAAAACATGCAGAACTTTTTATGAAGAATAACTTTTTTCCTAAAATTAATAATAAAAATTTTCATATGATTCCAACTTAGGGGACATATTGTATATATATAAATTATTTACGCTTTAAGTAATCCAATATTAGTATTTATTTATTATTAATTAACTAGTTTCAACTCAGAAATTATTGTGAGTCATCTTCAGAATTTAAAAATATTTTTCTACAAACGTTAAATATGACATTTGGTTTACATGGAAATTTAGAAAAATAAATTGGTTTGTAATAAAAGGTTTTTTAAAAAATATAAACTAGATATGTAAAATGTTTGAATCTGGAGTTAATTAAATATATTAAGGACATAAAAATTTGATAATTTAATGTAAGATCGTCAAAATTTGTTTGATCATTGATTATTAAATTTGGATTTGTTGTTTTGATGTATATTATTTCTAATTTATCTAAAATTTGTTTATTATAATTAGTTATTTTAAAAGGATGTATGAGTGAATGATTTAAATTTTTATGTTTGTTTTGGTTAATGTGTTTAGCGAAAGTTGATTTAATTGTATCTAAATTATAAGAATATTTTTCTGGTTGTTTAAGATATCTTAGATGTTCTTTTAAACGAATTGTAAAATTTATTTTAGTTTTACCAATATATATATTTTGTTACCAGAGCATAGTAGTTGGTATATGCCGCTTGATTCAAGACTATTATTTATATTTAATTTTTGTGAAAAAATGTTAGCTAAATTGGTAGGAGCTTTGAAGACAAATTTATAATCAGTTAATTTATTCCGATCTTTAATTATGTTAATAAATTCAGGAATAAAAGGAATTGAAATGTATTTATTTTTGGTTTTTCATTAATTGGAATTAATGTTGTTAGATTTTTAAATTATGTACATAATTAAATTTATTAAAATGTTTAAAATAATTTTGAATGGAAATTGGTTTAAATGAGCAATATGAAAAATTGTGTCTAATTCTTTTTAAAATTTGTTTCTGATAGAGGTATGTTGAATAAACGGTTGAAAAGAAAGTAGAACGCTGATAGTTTTTGTGAAAAATGGTGATTTGAAGAAAAGGAATTGTTTGAACTGTAGTTGTAGGTTTTCTATAAATGTCAAAATTAATAGAATTATTTGAATCGATACAAATATACGTATCTAGAAAAGGAAGACAATTGTTTTGAGAAATTTCTAAAGTGAAATTAATTCTGTGATGTAAATTATTTAAGTAATTTAGAAAAACATGAATTTCTGATGTAGAACCTTCGAAAATGCAAAGAATGTCATCAACGTATCTATTCCAGAATAAAATATTTTTATTAAAAATAGAATTTTTGGAAATAAAATTAACTTCTAAATTATTTATAAACAGTTCAGCTAAAATAGGTGAAAGAGGAGAACCCATTGGTAGTCCTTTTTCTTGTTTAAAAAATTGATTGTTGAAAGTGAAAAATTGATTATTTAAACAAAATTTAAGTAATTTATCTATATCTGAAACTATCAAGTTAGGCAATTCACTTATTGAAGGATAGAGGTTAAGGACTACCAATGGGTTCTCCTCTTTCACCTATTTTAGCTGAACTGTTTATAAATAATTTAGAAATTAATTTTCATTGCTTCTATATGATCTCTCCACTCAACCATGCGCTTTGCCCACCTATCGTGTTTTAAGCCGCGTGTCCGGCTCAGTTTTATTTAAACTTGGGTATCATTACACACGGTCTGTAATTTGTGTGCGTTGTCTAATAGTGGTATTACGTATGTTTGTTCTAAATGGATTCTTTTAATTGTCTTTCTAGTCAATGTTAATGTTTCGGCACCATATGTTAAAACTGGCAATTCACAGGTTGTACACTTTTCTTTTCGATCATACTCGGATATCTTTCTAAGGTTCCTCATACGACACCTATGTTAAGTTCATTCTTCCGTGCTACTCACGAGTTTGATTAGTTCCACCGATTGTTAATTCATTCCTAAATATTCTTACTGATGTATTTGTTGTACTTCTGCTACAAAGAAATTAATACAATAATTAAAATATCATGACAATTCTTTATTAAAATGAAAAATCAGTATAAATCTTAGAGTGCGTATAATACGTTGTTGCGTATTCACCACGATACTACACTGTCTGAAATCATAGACTTAGAAAGTAGCAAATATTAAAAACATTGCGGTGCTTCAGGATAATGTAGGGATAACATGAATAGAGAAACGGACTAACATCGAGGTAGTGCCGAGAATGAGAAAATAAAGCAAAATAATTTTTAAAAAACATTAAAAAAATTAGAATATCTAGGTCATGTTATGAGAGGGAAAAAATATAAGGTTGTAAATAATTTTGGCAATATAACGTCCACCTGTCCTACTTTTTTTTTAATCTAAGACGTATCTATGGCTTTGTGCAGCCTTACGGGAGTGATTGAGTAAAGATGTATATGTTTTAAGATGTTTGTGTATCTGGAGTGTATGCGACATTGTGAGAAAACTTGGAGTTTTTGCTGATTTTTTTGGTAATCGATAAATACCAAAACGAATCGATGCATTTTTCGATTCGTATTTTAGTCACTGATAAATGATCATTTGGACTAAAACCAGATCCAAAACAGGTTTGATCTACTGGTTGGTATAGTTCCAGTTTATTCCTCATTAGATTTGTTAATATTCTGGTAGAAGGTTTGTACATGGGTAGTAACAAACTAGGAGACTGCAGTTTTTTTTTGTTATTCCTCGACTTTAATTTCCTCTAGACTAATATCGGACAGGTCTGGTCTTTCTGGTCCATGTTTTCTAATAACAGCTATCTCCTCTGGTTTATCAGGTTATTTATTTTTATACATATTTTGATAGTCATTTCATGATCTCATGTTACTATTTTACAGTTTAATTAAGCAACTTTGTCGACAGGTATATATAATCAGTTACATAAGTCGATCCTTCGATTATTATAGCCAACATAAGCGTTAGCAAAAAAAAATCTTGAATCGCCTGCTGCTTTTACATACCTGTCGACAAAGTTGCTTAATGCGAACCATTACGTACGTGATTGCTAACACGAGTCGACACTAGATGTTAACGGTTAATGATTGAAGAAAACCGTTTTGTACTGATGACTCTATATGTTTTTGAATTATTGTTAAGATTGTGGTACATTATGTAGTGGCAACTAATTATAGTTCCCTATAAACTTAAAAAGATTTGAAAATTTGTACCGATTCCAGAAGTGAAGTTTTAGTACCTGATGAGTTTCATTTTATGTAAATTTTATGATGTTGGACTACTTGAATATTGCATTTTTTTAAACTTACTTGTTTTCTTAGATTCTTTATAGCCCAGGCAATTTATCAAAATTTAGGCCAAACCTCAAAGAAATTAATGTAAAGCTAATTTTTGGCTAAGTGATAGTTTTGACTTCCCTGAACAACATATCAAAATTTTCCAAAATTCCTGTGTCCGCTTCACCGATTTTATGATGTCACAAATCGATCGAAATACATCAGAGTTTGATGAACAAAAGCGAATTGTCAAGAAAGCAGTTGAGATTATTAGGGAGGATATTCGTTCCCACCACATTAAAAGGTGACGATGATCTTCCGGAACCACTCAAAATGTTTTTGGGAATTTTAGTTTATACCCATCGACACTACGGTTCAAGACAACTTATTGATCTACTTAACAGTTTCTAATTTAGTTCTTTATATAATGAAGTACTACAATACAAAAACAGTGTTATCCAACAGGAAACAGCTACGGAAAACGTTGGAAGTGGGGAATACGTTCAGTACTTTTTGATAATGCTGATTTCAACATAAGAACTCTGACTGGTTACAATACATTTCACATCTTGAGAGGCATACGATATACAATACCGTTTCCTGATATTATATACGCAAGGCAGTCCAAGTGTACTGAACATTACAGCGGCTGAAGCTACTGTGGTAAGCAGCAACATTGAGATAACTTGGTACAAGAAGCCACGCATAATAGGTTTAAAAAAAATAATAGTGAAAGAGCTTTCCAAAATTTCATCTGATACATTGACAGATTTAGAACGGATACGCGCTGTAAATTTTCTCTGGTTATGTAGTAATACTATAATATTTCGCTTAAAACATTGTAGAAAGACAGTTCTATTCTTCAGGGATAGAGAGCTCCTTTCTAGAGTGGATTTATAAGAAAGTCATGACTGGACAGGTGTTCTGCGATTCTACTCAAGTTGAGGTCTTACCGTTTATTAATCGAGATAGTAGCCGCAGCAGAACCTGGACTACTGGACAACATAATAGTTTGTTATGAAAGACATAAATTTTTTTGCATACACTGAACCTGGTTGCGACAAGACGTCTGCAATTCATAGGAAAGGAAAGAAGAAAATGTTCGAAGTACTGCAAATGAACAAAGCACTTGCCTTAATAAGCCGCGTGTTTAATTGCCCTACTTCATCTCCAGAAGGCATCTGCAAAGCAGGAATGAAATGTGTCCGTGCTTTGTACCCAGGTGGTGAACAATTTGACTGCATTGAAAACTTAAGACTACATTTATACAATCGTTCAATTGCTCGCCAACCGGTCACTTCTTCTGTTGAACACGTTACATTTCCACCTACCTCTGCGGCCATGAATTAACATTCGTTTAGGACATACCCACAAGTAATTGAATTACTTATTTAATGCAGATAGTATGAATATTATAAAACATATATTTTGTTTAGGTCCAAGAATGGTTGGAAACAACTTGTCGGCTACAGACTGCTTCCTCCTGCTCCAGATTTGTTACTCCTTCACATCTCGTGCAACTGTAAAATTGATGGCAAGATAAGGTGCACATGCAGATATTCAAGCCAAGCGTGTTCTGACATGTGTTGTAACTGCAAAGGCATCGTCCGGCTCAATGTTACGCATATTGCACTAGAAGAGGATAACATATTATGTTAGTCTTTACGTTTTCCTCGATATTTCGGGAACTAGAAGTCGAAATTTAAAAATTTTATACAGTTTACAAAGGTGATAAAATGGAGAATAATAAATGTTCTATAAACTATTTGGATACGTTTAGCAATTTTATGGAATCGTGTCAGAATGTGTCAAATATCTTAATAATAAACATATTACTTGAAATAACATCCAAAATCCACAATTACGATAATTTCAGTTATTATCAAAACATCTCCCGTTATAATACCTTTAAAATCCGTATAAGATCACCCAAATAGGTTCAGAACTTTCGGAGATACCGTATTTTAAGTAAATAGCGGAACCTGCCATCTTGTGACGCCATAAAATCGGTGAAACGGACATAGAAATTTTGGATAATTTTAATAAGTTGTTTAGGTGGGTCAAACTACTACTCTGCTAAAATTAGCTTTACATTAATTTCTTTGAGGTTTAAACATAACCAGCCTGATCTATTAGTATTGTACTTTTTCTGTTCTAGCTCTACATTCTATTCAATTAATCTTGTTTAGGTAAACAATTGTTGCCGACCACAATTTGTTCTCAAAATTAAAACAAGAGAATCGTGTTTCTGAAGTAATACAGCTCATCATCAGCTTGCCTTTTGTTTTAGGTCGTTCTTGTTTGATTTGATAAACAATAAATACTCTGAAAAATATTTTTAAATTTTTGAAACTAGCTGAGTTCGGTGAAATATGACTAACTTATTTTAGATTCTACGATTATAAAAACTACAGTATATATCATGAAAGTTTATTTTGTAGAAGGAAATAATGCTGTTGCTAAGATCAAATAATATTGATAATAATAATATTTACTGATATATCACAATATCTTAAAGTATTAAGTTACTTACTATTTTACCAATAAAAACATATAACTTATTTTTTTATATTAAAAATAGACCGGAATGAGACGTTTTGGCGCTAAGATATTTGGGCTCTAGGACTTTTTGGTGCCGAGTTATTTTAGTGCTAGAATATTTTGCCACGCCGCAAAAATGTTTTGAAGCGTGAAAGTTTTCGCGTTAACTTTGTTACGTTTATCGGAAGTTAATTGTGTATTAACATTTAATTTCTACAAATATAAATTTTTTTAATTTATGTGTTTATCAAAACAAATGTATGTGTTTAAAACTTCAATTTTTGCAACATCCTAATTAAATTAATTGATTATTACTTTGTCACCCATAAAGTCCGCTTTGTGCTTTAAAAATGATAAGATATAACATGCATTTAAAAAAACAAAGGACTGTCTGTAATAGTCTATTTTAAATTTTTCTCAAAAAAATTCAAAATGTATTAATGACATCTTTTGCAAACTGAACTTTTTATGAGAGTCATGAAAAAATTGGAATGAAAGTAACCAAAGGAAACCGCTTTTACATGTCAATAATTTGTTAAGTTGTCAAAGTATTGTCAGCATATTAATCTCTTCAAGAAAAAGTTGAAATTATTTTGGTTTGTGGAGAACATACACCTCACCGAACAGTAGCTGCTATTTTTAATGATCGACATTTAGGTAGAAATATTCAGCTATCAACGGTCTCTAGGATAATGGCTAAGTTTAAGTTAAGTAGTTCAATAAATAATAATTTTAAAAGGCCTCATGAGCCATCAAAAAACAATAAAATGTCTAATTACAAGTATGTTTGGAAGTGGTCAACAACGGGAAAACAAGCTTACAGACATTTCCGAAAGAACAGGTGTTAAACGCGAAAGTGTTTCCATACAAGCCAAAATCACCTTAAAAGAACGTGATTTCGTTATGAGATTGGATTTTTCTTTTTGGTTTGAAGGTAAAAGAGAAGAAAGTCTTGGGTTTTCCTATCAAATATTATAGACAGACAAAGCTGCCTTGACATCTAATAGAGTGGTGAGCTCACAAAACTTTAGATCGTGGGCCAAAGAAAATCCAAATTTTATAATTGAATTCCGCGATCAATATTATTTCAAGGCAAATGTGTGGTGCGGTATGTTAAATAATCAAATAATCGCCTCTTACTTTTATAGACCAAACTTGAATTCCCAAGTTTCTTAAATTTTTTAAATACCGAACTATTCGGCCTCTGGCCGTAAGAAATATTTTATGGTACCAGTGCGATGGAGCACCTATTCATAATTCAAGGTGCGTTAAAGAGCGTCTTCAGAGGCAAAATAATTGGTCACAACATGGAGCAACAATGGTCAGCTACATCAGTTGATTTAACCCCACTGGACTTTTTTCTATAGGGATTTCTAAAACAAAAAGTTTATAAGCAAAGGCCTTTTCGCGATATGGATCATCTGGAGAGAGTTATTCGAGAATGTATTTTAAACATAAATCCGCAAGCCTCAGAAATTCAATTATCGAGGTTTCGAAAAGAGTCGTACTTTGTATTGAGCGCGACGAAAAGTACACTGAAACATTATTGTTTGTTTTAGAAAAAATAATAATTAAAGTTGTCCTATGGCTATAAAATAAAAATCTAAGAAACTTTTTTCTTTGTAATTGTTCAAAATTTTGAGAAATAACGGTAGATTAAATTTTTTTGAGAAAAAAAATGCAATTTGACTGTTACAGACAGTCCTTTGTTTTTTTAAATGTATGTCATTTCTTATCATTTTTAAAGCACAAAGCGATGGCAAATTTTTATAAATTCATAAATAAACAAATATCCCATACAATGCAAACTTTATGGGTGACACTGTATATTTTGTAAGCCTATCATAACTAGCGAATCATTTTTGTTTAAAAAGCAATTGGCTGTACTTTAACAATATATCTAGTACATAAATAATAAATATAGCGAGAATAACTAAGGTCTCGAGAGGTGTCAAAGATTTCAAACAAACTTCAAATTTGAAAGAAGTGACAAGATAGATGTAAGAGGTACGTGCCGAAACAGGGGCGCCAAAACGGCCTAACCCGAAATAGACATGTCTACGAACTTCTACCATAAGTTGAATAAGATTTTCCTTAGTGTAAATATAATTTGATATATACCTGCTGATATCAAAACGGATCCGTTCTTCTCATGTATTGTTATGATTAAATTTATTATGTCTTAACTAAAACTTATTTTTACTAGCAAGATAATTTTAGTTAAGTGTTTGAGGTTCTTCAATAAGATAGGGATCTAATCTTCTAAAAAAACATAAAATATGTAATTAATTAATTTTAAGAAGAATAACGTACCGTTGTTAAAGTTAATTGATGTTGTGCTGCAACATTTGTGTGTAACGTTGGTTGCAGAAGTGATAGAAAAAAATTGATGTTAGATGGCATACGAGATAGAAAATATTGATGACTATTTAGGAATCAAATAGGTTTAAATAAATTTTTAGAGTTAATTAGTAACGAAAATTATAAACAAGATAATATAAAAAAAATAATTCAAAACGAAGTACTGTTTTTTTGATTGAATGATTTATTTATTTAATCGTATTTAATCGTATGGCACATTTTAAATATTTTATTGTAATGTAAGTGTTATGTATGGTGCCCCAGAAGATCAGTATAAACCGTGCAGTGTGGTGACGAAACCGTGTGCAATTGTGGATTGGTTCGTCTTAGCAAAGCATTTACTTCAAGGTTTAGGAAAACCACTAAAACCTAAACATGCCAACCCTTACCCACCCTAGTATTTACAGGTAATAATATTAATTAAGTGTGTACATTTTTTCCCAATTATCCGGGAGGTCTTGATGACCAGGTCCGAAAACCAAAGTGATGATTCTCAGGAACAACATGTTTTTCTTGTTGACCATGGAGTACTGTAAGGTACTGATCACCTTCCATATTTTATATTTGCACCAAAAACCTCTAAAAAACGTACACGAAAAAAATTGAAATTGACGTACGTTTTGACGTTTAATTCCGGAAACCAAAGTGGTGATTCTCAGAAACAACATGTTTTTTTTTGTTGACCATGGAGTGTAAGGTACTGATCATCTTCCATATTTTATATTTGAACCAAAACCCCTAAAAATACACACGAAAAAACTCTAAAGAAAATTGACGTGATAAAGTTGAAATAAAAGGTATAATTTAAAACGAAATAATGTTTTTGATTGAGTGATAAAGTTAAATAAAAAGATATAATTTTGAACGAAATGCTCTTTTTGGATTGAGTGATAAAGTTGAAATGACGGAATAAGAAATGGAGGTATGGTTGATGAATGGAAAAAGAGATATAAAAAGCAAAGTTGAGTGGTTTACATTTACGGATAATGGAGACAAGAAGCAATAAAGTACGGATTGTTTTTTTTAAGTTGGACCTACCCCTAGTTGGAGGGAAAAGGAAGTGACGGAGGTTCTTTTTTTTTCTTGAAGAGTAAGGAGGTGACGTGGTTGGAACAGAGTTTATTTTTGAACAGTCTAGATGCGCTGGATTTGTAAATGGAGAAGAGGCCATCTGGATGGACACAAGGAGGATATAATTTTTTAGATAAGTTTTTATTTGGAGTTGTTGTGTTTTTTTATCAAAAATTTAACTTAAAATTGATTAACTAATAGTAGTTGACATTTTTGTTTGACATTTAGATTTATTTTACATACATTTATAATTTGTCCAATAAATATCAGAATATATAAAAAGGCAATAAATTATTAAATTATACAAACATAATCGCACATTGATCATTTAAACGATCCCGAATTTTAATGTTAAATCCACAAAATAAGTTTAAAAAAACACTATCAAATAAAGGAGTCCTGGGTAGGAAATCCAACCGGTTATTGATATAATATCTGAATTTATGACTTAATTAGACCATGTTTGTGGACGCTAATTTTATTTAAATATACAATTTATCAGTTAATAAATAATTGTAAGGTCATCATCAATCAATATTATGTCTTCAAAAGGTGTTTTCTTTGTGGTCTCTTGCAAGTTTTGTGCACCACTTTCTAGGTAAAAACTAAACTGTTTTTTTACTTGTTGTTGTAATCGATTACTAACAAAAAACAAATTTGTTTTGTATTTGAAGTAATTAATGTGTTTATACTGATTAAGATAAACGTGCGTATAAAAATATCGAAAGGAAGTGACGGAGGTTCTTTTTTTTTCTTGAAGAGTAAGGAGGTGACGTGGTTGGAACAGAGTTTATTTTTGAACAGTCTAGATGCGCTGGATTTGTAAATGGAGAAGAGGCCATCTGGATGGACACAAGGAGGATATAATTTTTAGATAAGTTTTATATTTGGAGTTGTTGTGTTTTTTTATCAAAATTTAACTTAAAAAATTGATTAACTAAGTAGTTGACATTTTTTGTTTGACATTTAGATTTATTTTATTTCATTCGAATTACTAAACAATTTGTGTAAGGGATTTTTGGAATAGAAGATTTGAAAGAATGAGATTTTTGTATCATGTGCTAAGTGGTTGAAAATGAGCTAGCTGGGATATAAAAAAAATAGATTTGACAACAAAAAAGAAAATATTAGTATTGAGTGATTAGAGCAATTATAGTCAGGTTAAAAATTTTCAATTCAATTATAACACTATATTAAGATTTTCTTTGCTTAATATTCTTTTGAGCCATTCTGAAATTATTTTCTTCTAGGTTTTAGTCATGTTACTAACGGTTTAAGATTCTACGTTTATAAAAACTACAGTATATATCATCAAAGTTTATTTTCTAGAAAGAAATAGGACTGTTGCTAAGATCAAATAATATTGATAATAATATTTACTGATATATCACAATATCTTAGTATTTTACTTATATTTTACCAATAAAAACTTTTTTAATTATTTCGTTCTATAGCGATTGATTTACAACTTTAATTATCCATTTGCAATGTAGCTTAAAAAACAATATTAATTGAATGGTTTTATTTTTCGGTTTCAATGCGTTTCGTATTAATTACAATATACTTAAAGGCGTCATACATCATACCTCGAAGAACTGGTTTAAAATTGGTACTCAAAACCTGAAATTACAAGTTTGTAAATGAAGTTATCTTGTCAGTCAAATGAAAATTTGCATATAGAAACTTAAGTATTATCCGATTGGTAAATTAAGCCAACAAAGTTGTCGCGTCCACTCAAGAATTTATATCTCAAAAGATCATTTCTCACTGTGTTTTACGCACACACATTCACCCATACACACCATCCACTTTTGAATTATTAATGCTTCCTTGGAGGTGTAAGCCAGTTTTTAATCAGTGCACGATGTTTCAATAATGTATGATGAAAAGAAATAAAATGTCCCTTCTCGAGTTATTAACAGATATCGCTTTAATGACAGTTTTTAATAATATTAATGATGATCAAAAAAGATTTTTGCGACTTAATGGAAATGCATTAATACGACGAGATAGTTTTGTTCTTTAATTATGAAAAATTCTTCTTCTTATTGTAGAAACTAAAATGTTTCCAACGTTTTGGAAATACGTATAAGTTACTTATCAAAACCATTACAATAAAACTCTGAAAATATTAATATGTGAGCCTAAAGAATTTGGCGGCATGTTTCCAAAGAAAAAAATTATCAAATCCATCGTGTTTGAAATTATACCCAATAATTTACGAGAAAAGAGAATGTGCATAAAATTTATGACAGATACATTTATAATTTGTCCAATAAATATCAGAATATATAAAAAGCAATAAATTATTAAATTATACAAACATAATCGCACATTGATCATTTAAACGATCCCGAATTTTAATGTTAAATCCACAAAATAAGTTTAAAAAAAAAAACTATCAAATAAAGGAGTCCTGGTAGGAAATCCAACCGGTTATTGATATAATATCTGAATTTATGACTTAATTAGACCATGTTTGTGGACGCTAATTTTATTTAAATACACAATTTATCAGTTAATAAATAATTGTAAGGTCATCATCAATCAATATTATGTCTTCAAAAGGTGTTTTCTTTGTGGTCTCTTGCAAGTTTTGTGCACCACTTTCTAGGTAAAAACTAAACTGTTTTTTACTTGTTGTTGTAATCGATTACTAACAAAAACAAATTTGTTTTGTATTTGAAGTAATTAATGTGTTTATACTGATTAAGATAAACGTGCGTATAAAAATATCGAAAGAAAACTCAAGCTTAGAACGTGTTTAATCAACAACAAGTAAAGTTAAGCATGCAAATTTTCACTTTATGTACGCAAAGTACTAAGTGACACGGACGCCACTGGCTACAGTAAGCACCAAAATCAAAACAGAACATCGTAACTTTCTCCTACTGCCCACGGTAATTCTACCATGTTATTACTATTAATATTTATTATTTGCATTTATTTTTATACTGTCGTTACATTAACATTATTGTTACAGATTATTTTAAATGCAATGGGCTGATCAAAAACGCAATCGCACAAAAGGTAAGAAAGAATTTATTAATTAATACTAAGACAAAGGGAAGGCACTCGTTTGCTAATCTATCTCGACAATCGTTTTCTCTTAAGGTATTAAATCTAGTTTGCATTTGCAGTTTCAACCTACATGCAACATCCAATAAAATGCAATAATTTTCACAGTCTTTTGCAGTTATTTATACAACAAGGAAATAAATTGTCCTAGATGCTTTTGAGCTTAACCAACAGAGACTATTTAATTATTTTATATATTTTAAATTCTTGCCGTTGAAGAATTTATATACAAAAGATTTAGTAGAACGTTTTACGTTTTTATGAAGATCGAGAAGCGCCTTTAAATTAATTAGAGCGTAACGTAATTATGGGTAATTTAAATTTGATCCTAAAAATCGAAATCATTATCTGTAAAACTGCGTATTTAGGAATAATTTATATTCAAATTACAAATAATGTACAAATTTATGTTGTTGTATAAATTTCGTTAATTGTCGTCACGGTTTTTACGTTTTTTGTTTATTATTTTCTTTTTTCAACAATAAAAATCTTAAATTTATGTGTTCCTTGGTTTAAAAGTTTTACAGAATTAATGTGCATGTATGTACATACATGTGCATTGCAAAAACAAAAGTGTTTTTAAAATTTAAATAATAAAATAATTTTCATTAAAATTGGTAGCAATGTGTAGTGAGTTACTCGCATTGATACTGACAGCAATTACCAGTAAATATCTTACATTGAACTTATCAAAGATCATAACAAATACAGAAAAAAACACAGATAATGAAAATCCTTCTAAGCTAAGTAAATTAAAATGTTGTATATCATTTTCTTATTTTTCTTCTGAGCTTTCCTCTTTGCAATTCGTAGACCCGTTATTTTCTAAGATGTAGCGTAAATCTTTCGGGAAATAGGAGATAATTATACGTACTTAATGTTGCAAAACCCTGCAATTTTTGGGCAATTATAGTTTATGCATAATTGCAGTTTAAATTTTTTAATGCAATATTTTTAGTCAAGACTGAATACTCGTGTGGTGGTCCGATTGACAGAAATAAACAATATTTTTGAAAGTTAAATAAAATAGGAACAAAACATATATTCTCATTTTTTGATAAAATGATATTAGCGACACGCGAAAAATGCATGCAAAGATAACTGAAATTGACCGAGATGTGATTGAGTGGGGGGGAGGGAGTGTACCCGGCCGCTACAACCTTTTGAGGGGACTACAATTATAAGTGCGTTGCTAGTGGCCGTAGTAGGAGTCGTTGTTAAAACAAAAAAGTTTTCGGGATTGAATTGTGACGAAGTGGGAACCGTAGTTGCCAACAATTCGCTATCTAAAGTAAGAGATTTTAACAGGGTGAGAAATAATCAAACTAGCGTTCAAGATAGACTGGCAATAAGTGGCGAAACGTTGGCAACTAAGGTCATCATTTTGGCACGGTCTAAACCAGAAAGACGTTTTTGTTTTAATAACTAGGTTTTAGTATAGAATCTGGTTTGGTATAGAACTTAATTACCCGATTTTTATCAGCGTAACATTGACTTATAAGATAATGCCATGTCACCAGCTTTGACGGGTTGATTTTCTAAGATAAATTACGTTTGTTTTATGAAATAAAAATAGTAAATACACAAAGTACATATAAATTAACATGTACATGACTCATGAGTACAACTTGGTGAATTATGGTGTGAGAAGAGACTAATTCTAGAAAAAAATTTAGTTCAACAAGGCAAAACCTTAACCACAAAATTGAAAATGCTAAACTTGAACTGCAGGCATTGCTTGATAGTATTTATACCATGACGTACGTCAGCTTGTACAACGTCCGTACGACAAAAGATAACCAAGTTTCGTTTTGTAGTTATCGGCTAACAGATTTCAGATCCTTTTTCTGTTTTGTTCTGTCCAAGCATTCAATTGAATCTACCCGACCTGTTCTTTTCGTTTCAAAAACGTGATTTGAAATCAAGATCCGAAATTCCAACTTATTAATGACAGCAAGTTTTGTAATTCGTTCCGTCCCTGTTTTGACTAAATTCTTAACTTCATGGTTCAAGCAAGATTTTTTGAACTTATGAATTGACCAAAAATACCTATGTACTGAAATTGGTTTTTCTTCTTCATTCTTCGTGCATTATCTTATTTAAAAAAAAAACTGATCTTTAGCTTAAATTTGTTAATGGTAAACCCATTTCTTGAATTTGTAATGATCACGAGTTCTTAATGTTCACTTGAAATTGTGATCAGATTGAATTTTTCAGTGCTTTATTATTGTCAATTGTTGCATGATTTGTAGAAAGTTTTAATCAAAGCCCTAGATGTTCATCATGGTCTTAACCTGAGTTTACGAAGTTATAGCATTTAAAAAGCTCTTGTCAACTTTTCAATTTTTACTTCTCTAATATACTATATTTTTAATTTTTCTTAACAATCCGTATGTTACCTTCTATTTAAAAAAAATCCTCCACTTTAACTCTAATAGGCAAACGATTTCATGGAAGTCTCGAGTCATAAACAATTTTTTCTTTCTTTTACGACAAAAATTTTGCAAAAAAGTAATCAATGGGATCAACACGATACTTAAATTTGATTAGATCTAAATGTTAGAAAGACGGACTATAGTAGGTTGCGGCCGCCCCACGTATGGTTGTAATACCATTTATAGAAGAAGAATGTGTTATTTATTTAAATTATTTATAGAACTTAGTTCATTAGCATTTCTCTGTTGTAATTAACCACGTTCTTATTAAGTGGTTGTTGAAGACTATTTATTACTTCATTAGACATTAAAATTGCTAATTATTAACTTTGCCTTTTGGTTAATACGCTATTAATGTTATTTTGTTGTAATGCATTCTTCCGCATGTTAAATACTTATCGGAAAATTATTGTTTTAAACTTTTCAGAAAATAAAAAAATAATAATGCATTTTGAGACTAAATTACTATATTATTAATTCAAAAATTTCTTGAAAGTTCAAAATTCTTATGTAGCCAAAATGTTTTCAAATAATATCTGTCATTTATTCCATTGTCGTTTTAACGCAGCTTTTCGTCGAATGTTTGATGGAGTTATATTACAAAGACAAGAAGCTTATCGAGAGGAGAAAATTTAATGGTTCTACTAATTATACGCATAGTGCAATTCAACTGGGCATCTATTTTTTTCGTATGATAAATATTCAATCAGACAGGACCACAATATTCCTGTAGAGTAAACTAATGCTAATGCAACTGTACGAAGTGTCTTTATATTTGCTCCCCAAGTTGTTCCAGCTAATTTTTGAATGACATTATTTCTTGTTTTCGTTTTTTTTATGACATTTTCTAAATGTTCTTTGTAAATTAAAAACGTATCAAAAGTTACTCTCAGATAAACTGGGTTAAAATTTTCTATTACTTAAATAAAAATAAGAAACTTCTGTCTTTTTCAGATTGAGGCATAATTGCCATTTTTTGAAGTGATTTTCCATAATACGCAATATTAGTAAATTAAATAGTGTGCTATAATAGAAATATCACTGCACGCTACTGTGTATCAGTAGCGTATCATAAAGTACCGCAACCAAACTAAAACAAATTCATATAGTCATTATTAATTGTTATAGTCTAAAATATAATAATTAAAATGATAATCATCTGTACACAATAATTTTTTTTAAAGATTTAACATGATTTTCAAATAATAAAACAATTTTTCATACACCTTTGAATTAAACGTTCGAATAACAAGACAGCAGAAATTGAAACTATTTGTGTGGCTACGTTAACAATTAAAGACATGTTACTCAATCAAATAGATCCTAGCTGTCAAATTTCGATTACAATTCCGATTAACAAACATAACATCCCACGCTAAATAAATTTTACGGTTATTTTTTTTGTACGATTCGACAAGATGAAGTGCAAATAATGCGTTAATTGCGTAATTTTTTATTTCATTGTTGTTTTACAAAACGTTAACTGTCAACTATTCCAATAAATGAGTCAAACCACGCTTGTAAGTTAATTGTAAACTGAGATTTTTTTGTTAAAATGCGTTGTAAAAGTTATTGATGTACTGAAATGCCCACCTTTTTCGTGTTACTTATTTGTTCGGCTTGTTCAAAACCTGCACAATAGGATCATCTTACATAATACCAATCTGACAATAAGTATCTTCACCTGTACACTTAAACTCGACCCACACATTCTTTGCAAATGCTTTTTCTTACGTCTTAATGCAGAATGTCAAAAACTTCGTTCTCTCTATTAACACGACATTTTCTTAAAAATAATAAACTTCGTAAGTAAATGTAACTGCCGGTAGCAACGAAATTACTCATTAGCATCATTTTGCCACGTGTAATTAACATTTACAACAATTTTATTACCATAAAATTAGCATTAATGCAAATGCCGTCTACAATTTTGTAAAGAAAATTGTTTACTCAATAAAATTTTTTCTTAAAAAAAATTGGTGCAGTAGATCTACTAGCAGATTCCCACAATTGTTGTAACATGTGATTTCGCAATAGAGGTTAATTACAAAATTGCTAATTTATGTCTGTAATATAAATATTAAAAAGCCGTTTCCGGTTTTGAAATGCTTCAAACTTCCTAGCAATACATGTTAAAACTATAATTAACTAAATTTTAACTTCCTTTGTTCTTTGTTTTTTTGTTTCGTCAATTTGCATAGTGTATTAATAAATTAATTCAAAATTTAAACAACAGGATTTTGATTTATTTGTTATTGAAGAAGTCTGTTGATAAATATTTAGAATTAAATAAGTGATATTGCTAAACTATACCGTTACAAGTTTTCTTTTGCTTTTTGAGTAAAATTAATAATTTTAATAGTTTTGATTGATTTTTTGATTTAAAAATTACTCCGCACTTCCGTTTAAATTCAGTATCTCATTATTCACGACAAATATAAAAAGTCTGCGCGAATCTAACTTTCTTGAAAGTAGGGCGACTTCTGTCTTGAAAAAAAAATCGGTTTGTACTTCAAAATCAGAATCTACCCTAATTGTTTATATTTATTTGATTTATTAATCTCAATTGGTACATTCTATGTGGAAACATTTTTATTAAATCACTACATCAAAATCTGATTTATATCTAGATATGTTTCCACTTAATCTATTTCACTTTATATGTGAAAGATCATGAATCTAAAGTTTCATCACGCAATATTTCTTTTATTTGTAACGATTTTTTTCTAATACAGTAACTTCCGCAATAGCAATAAATAATTCAAAACCAGATTAATCGGTTGGTTTTATGATCGCAGTATCCGAAGTTAGGTATAAATAATTTTTGAAATTATATTTCTCTGGTATAACATTTTTCATTTTTTAAGGATATGGAAATTATGCTTAACATTTGTGGAATGGTTCTCATAGTGTTAATTACGATCAGTAATTATTTCCTTTTAAGTATAAAGCGATGTTTATGAACGTGTTATTAATGTAAATTTGCACTCAAGACGTCAAAATAGAATGAAAATACTAATATTTGAATAATTTTAATAAACTCGTTGTTAATTACTAAATAGGAACTAAAAATTGCAATTCTGAAAAATTAAGAGTAAAACCGAACAAGATTTTTAATTTTTATTATACATATTTATTTAAGTACGACAAAAATTTAAATAGTTAATTGCATACTTAAATCACAGGGAACTTATAAGTAATCGACGAACACAAAGGGCGTCATATTTATTTATTTATTTGTATTACATTTTTTAATATTATATTGTGATGTGTTATGTATGGTGTCCCAGAAGATCAGAATAAACCTGCGTAGTGTAGTGACAAAATTCTTGTGCAATTGTGGATTGGTTCGTCTTGGCAAAACATTTGCTTCAAGGTTTAGGAAAACCACTAAAACCTAAACATGCCAACCGTTACCCACCTTAATATTCAAATGTAATAATATTAATTAAGTGTGTACACATTATAGAAGGAATATAAGAACATAAAATATAACAGCTCAGCCATTGCAAGACGACATATAATGGACCGGTCCAAGCGTCAGTCACGACAATGACGAAAAAATAGTAGGATAAGAAAACACCAAACAAAATAATGGACAAACAGATAATCAGGACAGAGAACATAAAATATTGCTTAACTTCAGATGTCCTTCAGATTAGTAAGCCATAATATAGCTTTGTATACGAAATTTTTATAAACATCTACATCCAAAACTCTAAAAAGATATGACTCCGTAGTTTCAAATAATAAAAATATTTTTGTTGACAACGACGTCGTGCAACCAAACCCTATGCAATATTCTAAGTAACCCAAAAAGAAAATCGCTTACTTTTGTCTGTTGTAGAATTTGTTTCCAATTGCAACTTTTAGTTCTGCATAGAAAAAATATTGTATGACACTCATGTGTGAACAGCTTTTTTGCACAACTTACAATTAACCCTTGCAATTCGTGCATAAAAACGGTACATCACACGGTAATATAATAAGTAACTATTTTAAATCAGTTTTATCAAAAAACAGGGTGATTCATAACTATTGGGACATAGGTTAAGGTTGAGTTATTTAGGCGAAAATATGACCATAGGACCCAATATTTCTTAATAAAATATTGCTGTGGAAAAATATACAGAGCATTATATTACATTTTTTATCATTTTTTGTTAATAATTTTACTGTAAATTTATCAATTCTTATCAAAACTGGCATAGAGGCATAACTTTAAACCAAGAACTATTATTTTATGTACTATTCTACAATTTGTTGTAGGGGGCGCCACGTGAGTGATTCTTGATGATGAAAATTAATTTTAAAAAAATTTAAATTTTTAATTAAAAAAAAAAATAAAAATTTTAAAAAAAAAAAATTTTTTAAAAATTAAAAAATTTTAAAAAAAAAAAAAAAAAAAATTTAAAAAAAAAAAAAAAAAAATATTTAATTAAAAAAAAAAAAAAAAAAAAAAAAAAAAAAAAAATTTTTTTTAAATTTAAAAAAAAAAAAAAAAAAAAAAAAAAAAAAAAAAAAAAAAAAAAAAAAAAAAAAAAAAAAAAAAAAAAAAAAAAAAAAAAAAATTTTTTTTTATTTTTTTTATAAATTATAAAAATTAATTTAAAAAAAAAAAAAAAAAAAAAAAATTAAAAAAAAAAAAAAATAAAAAAAAAAAAAAAAAAAAAAAAAAATTTTAAAAAAAAAAAAAAAAAAAATTTTTTTGAAAAAAAAAAAAAAAAAAAAAAAAAAAAAAAAAAAAAAAAAAAAAAAAAAAAAAAAATTTTAAAAAAAAAAAAAATAAAAAAAAAAAAAATAAAAAAAAAAAAAAAAAAATAAAAAAAAAAAAAAAAAAAATTAAAAAAAAAAAAAATTATTAAAAAAAAAAAAAAAAAAAAAAAAAAAAAAAAATAATTTTTTTTATTATAAAAAAAAAAAAAAAATTTAAATAAATAAATTAAATAAAAAAAAAAAAAAAAAAAAAAATTTAAAAAAAAAAAAAAAAAAAAAAAAAAAAAAAAAAAAAAAAAAAAAAAAATTAAAAAATTTTAATTTTTTAAAAAAAAATAAAAAATTTAAAAATTAATTTAAAGAGATGTGTATGTTACAATAATAAAATTAAAGAGATAAAATTTATAGGAGACATAAGTGAAACTCTAAGCTTCCCTCTCATGATTTCATAATTACTTAATTTTCATACAGATTGGTAGAAATGTAGTGCATAATTTAATCAAGTTTAAACCATCATAACTTATTTATTTTTAATGGAACACTCTGTATATTATTGCACAATTCGATGAATAATTTTGTTCTCTTTCGAATGGTATAATAGTTCCTTATACATATCTTCTCTGGTTTTCACGGTATTTACTGTTATTCGTGCAGTCAACGGTTTTCGCATAATTTCTTGCGAGTATGGCTGTGAAATTTTAGTGGAACTTCAAAACCAGCACCTAATCTGTTACCAGTTTATTATTGTCAATTTAACACAATTATACAGTGAAGGCTTATTTGAGTCTTATTTATTGCTAAATAATGGAAAATAATGAATAACAGTAAATACCTTCAAAACCAGAGAAGATAGGTATAAGGAACCATTATACCATTCGAAAGAGAAACAAATTATTCATCGAGTTGTGCAACAATATACAGGGTGTTTTATTAAAAATAAATAAGTTATGATGGTTTGAACTTGATTAAATTCGGCACTACATTTCTACCACCTTGTAGAAATAAGTAGTCTGATGTGTCCCCTATAAATTTTATCTCTTTAACTTTATTATTGTATAGACATCTCTTTAAATAAAAGTGTTTTTAAATTTTTTTGAAAAAAATTAAATATCTCAAAACAGTAAATTTAAAAATAAGAAACTTTAATGAAGGTTTATCTAAAAATTAACGTAGTATCCAAAATTGCAGTAATATACAGAGTGTTCCGTTTAAAATAACGAAGATGATGTCAACTTCCGATACAACCGGAAACGTTAGGTAAACGGTATTATTTTAAGTGAAAATAACATGCCCGAAAACGCCTAAAGCCAAATTTTCAAAATTCAAATCAAAGTAGTCTGTAAAATATGTCTAATGTCTCGTCACCGTGGGACACACTGTATATATTGAAATCTGTGAAGGTGGCACCGCTCTGGTGGGTGTCCGTCCGTCCGCACTGTTCTCGACTCGAGTTTGTTTCGTTTCATTACGGTAACGCACAGCTTCAACTCATATGCTTATCGCATTGTCATTAAGAAATGAGGGAAATTCATAGAGCGTATAAGTTGGGTAATGACAATTATTGTTCATGCTTATTTGTTACCTATTTGCCATTTCTTTGAAGAAATATTTTTAAAAATAATTATAAAATTAAAACGCTTTCTTTAATGTACAGGGTAGCGCAAAAAGAACGCATGGATTTGAGTAGCGTAATATAAGTAGAGGAAGCTATCAGTGACCGCCGAGGGACGCCATTTCGTAGGTTAGAACAGGTTCCGTTGGAAAGAATAAATCGACTGGTCGTCCTTGTATAGCACAAACTCTGCAAAATGTTGACAGTGTTAGAGCCTCAGTTCTTCGAAGTCCTCACCGCTCGATTAGACTCGAAGATTTGAAAGCTGCAATACCTGAAGAAATTGCCGTCGTATCACAGGACACTTTGACAAAGTTATGGAGAACTTTGAAGAAAGGCTTTTAATCTATATAAACGCAGAAGGACGCCATCTTGCCCATGTTATTTTTAAAAAATAATTAAGTGCTTCGGAATGATTAATGCCCAATTCTCAAATTGGGTTTTTTGCTGATTGTTTTGGTGTTAATATAATTTTTGTGTATTATACATTATAATGTGTACTAGAAAACGTATTCCGTAATAATTTTTAAAATTTAACCAATCATATTAAAAATATTTCAAAAACAGTATTGCATAGTAAAAGGCTTACTTTAAGAAAGCTTGTAAGAGTTGCGTTGTTGATGGCCGGTATGGATCAGATGTTTTAAAGCGCATTACCGCTAAATTATTGTTATTACGTACGTGGGTTCTAGTCCCAGTCCGATTCCTTTTTATTAGTTATATTATTATTTTAAATGGACAGCGTTTAATTTCTATCGCTGAAGAGTTAAAACTTTTATTTATTGTACTGGCAATGGATTTATTAGAATTATTATTCACATTATTAAAAATTGTAACGGGAACGACCACCGAGCGTATGGATCAAAGGTGTCATTTGTCAAACTTTTAACAACGTAAAATAAAATTAATTGACAAATTAATAGTGTTCATATTTTATTTGTAATTTTCACCAGTAAAATAAGTTGAATTAGAGTGTGACTTTGTTTTCTCGAGGCTCCGATAGTAAATTATTTACAACCTTGTTATTATACTAAACTTTGAATATTCTAATAAATGCACTGCCATTTTAATTAAAAGAATTTCTTTTTAACGATAGACATTAAACACCGTTTATTTAAAATAATAAATTATAATACAACTAAAAATAAAGGAATTAGACTGGGACTTGAACCCACGTACGTAATAAATTTGTAGTAATGCGATTAAACAACTGATCTACGTCGGATACCAACAACGAAGATCTTAAATGTGTATTTAAAGTAATAGCGATAGGTACCTACATTATTTAAAATATTTTTGATATGTTTGGTTAAATTTTAAAATTATTACGTAAAACGTTTTCTAGTACATATTATAATGTGTTCTGATACTGAAAATATCCTAAAAACACTTTGGGTGCATATAAATAAAAATTAGAAACTAACGCCATCGTTTATCAATATTTTACTTTTTTAATTATTCTTTTATGTTTAACGAAAGTTACAAAGGTTTTAGCCCTGTATGTTTTCAAAATCCAACAGATTCTCCTACGTACACGTTTCTATACCAATTTTTCAAATTTGCTTTTATTATGGATCATAATCGCTTTTTATCAGAAGCTGAATGTGCTGAAGTGGTTACACTAAACTAGGTAGATAAAACCCATACTGCTCAGCGATTATGAGTATTACAAGCTGACATATTAAGATTACAACGGTTTAAGCAAACTGACTGGAATACTCGAGAGAAGGTCAAAGTCGTCGTCAAAACACAACCAAGACATGACCAATATATTTATTTATTTATTTATTTATTTATTTATTTATTTATTTATTTATTTATTTATTTATTTATTTATTTATTTATTTATTTATTTATTTATTCATTTATTTATTTATTCATTTATTTATTTATTTATTTATTTATTTATTTATTTATTTATTTATTTATTTATTTATTTATTTATTTATTTAAATACAGCCGCACCACAGCAAAAGCCAACTATGGGCGGAACAGCAAAATACAAAACTAAAACGAATCGGGTAATATAAACGTAAAAGTAATTAGACGTAGGTAATACAGATATAATCCAAAACAAATAAAAGTAGTAACGTTAACGTTAAACGAGGTAAATAATGTAAATCGATCAACCAACTAGAGAGTCGCTACAGAATGATTTTATCTCGGATATGGACGTATGAAAAATATCAAATTTACGTAGAGCACTGCTGCTGCATACAGAGAAAATAGGAGATGACTCCAACACACGCGTACGGGGAGTGGGTAGGTAGAAAGTGGTAGGAAAACGAGACCCAGGTCGAGGAACGGAAAAGATAATTTTGCCAACAATTCAGGACAATCGACAAGGTAATGAATAAGTTTGTATAGAAAGAGAAGAGAAAAGGTGGCGCGACGACTACTTAAATCGGAAAGGTTGAATCTAGCCAAAAGATCAGATTGCGGAAACCTCTAGAAGGGTAAATTCCATCAACGTGAAAAGCTAGAAATTTTAAGAATTTGCGCTGAATGTTCTCCAGAGCGTGGATATAAGCCTGATACGTAGGGTTCCAGAACTACAGGCATACTCCAGTCGAGTTCGAATGAGGGTTCTGTACAGCAAGAGAGGTAAGTCAGCGCTTAAAAATCTCTAGAGTTTCTGATAATAAAACCAAGAGTTTTAAGTGAAGATGAAACAATAGATCGAATGTACGAACTAAAGGACAGAGACGATTCAAAAGTGACACCCATATCTTTAAAAGCGTTAGAACGAGTAATGGAGACGTCGGAAAAGAATAGTTAAAAAGAATTGGGGACTTTGCTCTGGTATAAGAAACGATGTGACATTTAGAAACGTTCAGATCTAAGTGGTTAGACCGACACCATTCATCAAAAAGATCAAGCCTTTTCAGAAGCACAAGAGCATTAGACATATTACGTATAACCTGAAATATCTTCATGTCATTCGCATACAGTAGGCAATGATAATCGAGAGTAGGTGCGACGTTATTGATAAAGATATTGAATAATAGGGGCCAAGAACAGAGCCTTGGGGTACGCCCGAAGGGACACTTGAGACACGCGACCGGAAGCCAAGCAGCTCAACAAATTGGGTTCTATCAGATAGGTAACTCTTGAGTAATTGTACTAAGTTGTTACTCAAACCAAAAGCGTGTAGCTTCGAAATGAGAATCTCATGGTTCAACCGATCGAAAGCCTTACTAAAATTGGTGTACACAACGTCGACCTGGAAACCAGAATCCAAGGATTCAGCAAGAAACTGGTGCATAACAGCGAAATTTACAACCAGTACTTTCGTTAGGCGAAAGTTTTTAGAACATTATAACTTATAACTTTATTGTCACTCAGACTGCAATTAAAAGAAGAGTTGCAGAAAATCAAACAATACCTCATGGAGCACGCATTGGACTTTTCTTTTTGAGTCGCCATTGGGACAATGAATTGACTATCAGGTAGCCCTGATCTAAACTTTATCAAACATTTATGAGATACCATGAGTAGATAAGTTAAGGAAATAAGAGCACAACCTACTATCCGAAATGCTTTTACTTATTTGGCGGCAAATTGAGTAAAAAGAAATTCAAACACTAATTTTGAGTATACCGCTACGATGTCAGGTGGTACGACTGTACTAAACAACAGTTGTTTTTATGTTTTCTTCAGCTTATGAAATTATTTAATAAAATTAACGTTAACCCTTAAAATAAGTATTTTATGCATTTTAAAAACAAGTGACTAAATTGTTCTTAAAGATATAAGGGTGATTAAAAAACAAAACAAACTACTGCTACAGGGTGACACTATTTTGCAACTTTAATTGGTAGTTACTAAATTAATCAGTTTACAGTGTGTGATAAATTTTAGTTAAAAACACTATATCACATAACGCCTTGTATATCAGAAATGTTTAATATCCTCGAAAATTGTTGAACATTGCAATTTTGCTACATTTTACATTTTATATATTATTCGCTAATTTGGACAAGAAGTTTAGATAGCCACTAGTGAACAAAAACTTTTTAGTTTGTTTACTGTTCTTATTGGCCATTGGTAAAGGTTATTACGATTGTATGAAATCCACCATAGATTTTCTTCAAAGTACATAGTATTTTGTTATGGTTCAGAATGTTGTCTTCTTACTTTCCACTTTCGTAAATATGAATGGCTAAAACAAATGTAAATACACTTCAAGCCATATTTAAACTTAGAAATTAAATTAAGTAATAAATTTGTTTCTAAGAATAACAATCTGTACTGAATGTGATTTAAAACCTTGTCTAAAAAGCATTTTCAACCAAAATACACCCTTACGCCAACTTCAATGTTAAAAGTTATAGTTCAGTATTTAACATGACTATTTACATAATGAAATCGCAGTTGAGAGTCAAATATAATTTAATAGTTTAATCAATAGATCAAAGCTTTTGACAAATATGTTTACTTCTAGTATTTCGACTCGAGTAACAAACTGCACCCGACCGACCGATCAAAAATCAAAACTATTGAATTCTGAAAAAAACACAGCTTGACTTTGAACTATTGATCATTAGAGTACCTTTAGAAGTACTTAAGAAGATGAAATTAGTCGCATGGATGTGAAAAGGATTATAAATAAATGAAAATAAAATTAGTTCAAAATTTTTCTAATGCACGAATAGGATGCATAAGATGACGATCGCCATATGGAGCTTTGTGGTCAAATCATTTATTATCACTATTTTTGCTTCCTGCTGGTAACAAGTTTAAACTTTCAACCAAGAGTCAAAACCGCAGGTTATCGTCGGGCAACACTGGTTACTTCAAAAACGCACGCAATACCTTTAGTCGAGGGAAAATGTTTGCGCAATCGAAAAACACCACATAGATTTGTAGGGGACTTCTTGATGAAAAAAAATCTAAGTTTAAGGTATTTTTTCTCTCTCGCAACACCCCATAATCGCAAAATTTCTCACGACTAAACTTGAAAAATCTAAATTTTTTTGTGATATAAACTCGAAAATGGGTTTTTAGAAACAAATACATTTTCTTGGATTGGCAGGAATCGTCGTTTTGAGAAGTCTCTAATAACATATATTCTATTTAGTTTTCCACGCCCAAAATTTTTGGTACTATTCCGCAAATTCATTAGTCCCAAATTTTTTAGTTAAGGCGTCGCAAAGGGAACATTTGTAAATTTTTTTTGAGGACACTAGGCGCTAGCGAACTCAGTTTGGAGGGTTATTTTGTTGGCAACAATTTTTCTCCAATTCCGCGAATCGCCCAAATCGATATTTTTTAAATTTCAAAGTCGCACTTTACGCCCTTTTTTGCAAACAAAACATCGGATTATTTGGAATCCTTTTTGTGACGCCGCTCAACAAAAAAGAAATTTCTACTCAACCCAAGGAACAAAACGAGATTCATCGGCATGCTCCAGAAAATGCTATAAAAAGCTGGCATAGATTCAGAACAAGAGTCTGAAAATGCCGATCGCGGCATTATCTATCACCTGCGCATTGAAAGAATCGTGCTATTCCAAGAGAGTTGAAATTGTTGGCAAAGATTTTGACTTGCTGGTATTGCTAATTGTTTTGCTGGCGAGAAAAATAACATAGTCCTTCTAAAGGCACAAGAAAGTAATGTTGCTCAAAAATATTACTCTCACAAAAAGCAGACTTTAAGAAGCTCACTGTCTTCCTCCATGCTTTCAGTGGGTGCAACACGACATCGGGTTTTTTCAATTTAAGCAAAATTTAATTTTTCAACACGTTGTAGATGTATTCAGATGAAAAAGTGTTGTAAAAAGTTTACTTATTTGACACTTTGCACGTAAAAATACATTGTTTAAAGCTTGGGGCACTTATTCTCCGGTATCTCAAACAATATCGAATTCGGTATTGTTGAAAAAAATGTCGTAAGCAGAACAAGTGTCTTTCAGAGCCATTTTTTTTAAAACCCATTTTCGAAAGTATATTTCAAAAGTATCGATTTTTTGTGTTTGGTCACGAAGACTAAAATTATAGTGCGTAAAATCTCCGCAAAACGATCACTTTGGATCGCTTGTACGAGCACGGCATTGCGAGTTATAGCCGAACAAAGAAATTTAACGTTTTTTGCGACTATGAGAGGAAGAGGTCCTAATCCCGAAAACCCACTTTATATTTAGCAAAGAACCCCTAGAAGCCCATATAGCATTTACGATAGTCTCCAAAGACAGCTCTACGATTGATTTCATTGCCATTTGTAAAAAATATATCTTTGCTGGCCGATACAGCTGGGGATATTAGAGTTATAAAACGTCATGGTAGATGGAAATCCAATACTGTCGAAGAGGCGTACGTTGAAAAATCATTGGCTAATAAAAAAATGATCGCCGAGAAAAATTTTCTGGGAAAAAACTCGGAAAATAAAAACAAACTGTCATTGTCAACTTCCAACGGATTAAATCAAGTGAATGTTAGTATCCCAAATAATAAAATTAATCAGTTGACATCTTTGTTTAGTGGTGGTTCTGATATTAATGTAAAATATTAATATGAAATAATAAATATGAGTTGAGTTGCTATCCTTTTTTTTCCGTAGGGAGTAAAAGACTTACTTAACTCTTTCTTTTCAGGGAGTAAGATCACTTATTATACCCGTGTCTCACGTAAGGCGGCTATTAGACCTTTATAGAGAATAAATCAATTAGATTTTTGCAAATTTGTAGATTTACATAAAAAACTATGCTCTTTTCAAATAAGAATATCCGGTTATACCCTATATTTGATTTAAATATTATACTCAGTATAAAATTCTGTGAACGATGACACCATATCTGCCAATTTTTTCTAAATTTTATAGTCCCTTGAAGACAATTTAAGAAATATGGCAGCTTAATCATTTCAAAGCTGAAGATAAATTTAGGCGGCAATTTTTCTAGACCTTTCCAAACCAAAAATTTGTCTGCGACAACCTGCACTATCGCATTATCAACTAAAATCAGTGTTTGCAGTTACATAAATATCATTATTTATTTATCATAATAAATTACATAAATGTTTGTACTAAAAATATGTTATTAAAAACACATTGAATTATCAAAACGAATTAACCTTTGCTTCAGCCGAAAGAAAAAATTAATTAATGTGAGAGAAGCATTGTTTAATAAAATGCAACAAAAAAAATAGTTGTATTGGCAAATTCGTGATTATTAAAACATTTAAAACCCACGCCTTCGTCGGTCTAAGAAAATATTTCCCACGTACGTACGAGAGAGTCCCGTCCAAACTGTTTTATTTTAACAAACTAATTAAGCATAACGTGACTGAAATACAAAAATTGTTGATAAAAAAATTCGGTCGATCGTAATTAAATTTTTAGCGTTGTCATTAACCGTTACTGAAAATTTTGAAATCTAATGAAGGAATCTGTTTTCCTTGAACATTTATGTCCAGTTAGTAGGTACGGTCATTAAGAAATACAAAGAACAAGTTAATAAACACAGCTAATAAATATAAAGAAAACGATTTCATTGTTTTAAATTATTTTTATTAAAATGAAAAAAAAGTTGTTAACATAAAATTTTAGTTTTTTGTAGTTCATGCGAACTGAGTAAGTATATCAAAACAATTGCAATCGTGAGAATTCCAACTTTGATATAATAAATTTTATTCTCACAAACTCAAAAAGCCATAATTGTTTATTTATTTATGATGGGAGGATTGTTGCATCTTCGCCCATTTGCAATTAATACCAATGTCCTTTTTTTCCTCGTTTTCAGTTACAACTCAAGGTGGACGTGCTTGACGCAAACCTGTTGACTGACTGAAAAACAATGTTACGAAATTTTCCGATAACTTAAAAAATCCTCATTAACGTTATGAGTTTTATATTTAAACGTCATTCTTGGAAAGTAATGTGTAATACGTTTTATAAATGTTCTAGACATTATTTTTTAATTTCAAGCTGCATTATAATAAATCAAAATTTTATGCAAATAGTAAATGTTTGCTCAAGGTTTGCAATAATAAATAAAAGACGTAATGTAGACAATTAAAATGTGTGGTAATGTAAAAGCTTGTGAAAAAAGTTCTTGCAAAGCTTGTATGGTAGTGAACTATAACCGTTGGTTTCAAAGCAATAGGTTTTACTGCTGATTCTACACCCAGGGCGCCAATAATAACCATTATTATACATTACCTTATAACGATATCTATTTTATAGGCCCATAAACAATGTAATTTTATATTCAATGTGTAACTAAAATAATATTTCATTCTTAATACGAATAATTTCAATTGTATAATATCCGGGATAAAGGAAGTGTTGCAAAATCATAAACACATTTTTTTGTTTAAATCACATTGACATATTCCTGCATATACATGTATACGACTTTTTTTATTATGCAGACACACCCTCTTGTATTTATTTATAAATTTATTTAAGTAATCGAAAGTTATTGCCTTAAACTTTCATAGAAAATAAAGTTTCCTCAATTAATTGCATCGTTGTTTTTATGTTTTATGGCTACAATAACTTTATTGAAGCTTAACCAAAAATCTGCATACTTAATCTGGCTGCAATAAATGCGTTTTTCTTAAATTTACTTTAAAAAATGCAACACGTCTGTTGAATACTAATTTTTTTTGGAAACAAATAAAATGCAAGTAAATTTTTAGAATTGTACATCAGGTACTTCTATTGCCATGCACAATTAAAAGAATTTATTAAATATTATATGATTTTTTAATGGTGTGCATTAAAAACTTGAATATTTACTTTACTAATTAATTACGTCATTGCTTATTGTTATTATAGATTATTACCAAAATTATTTAAATAATATGTCAAATAATATATAGTGATCATAAAATCATCATCAAGATCAAGCCGTTCAATTTCAAGATGATGGCTGACGCAGCGCCCTTTGTTTTGTTTATAGCTCTTGATTTGTTTTACCTTCGACAGTTATTTTTTTCCATTCCCTCCTTTTCTTATATTTTTGTTTCCATCATGTTATTCCCAATATTCTTGCATCTTCTTTTACTAATTTTACCCATTCTTTTCTTGAGTCTATTGGGATCCATTGTGTTATCCTCCTTATCATCTCTAACGGGGTTCTCTCATGCTGTGTCCCGCCCACTTTAATCATTGTGCCTTCATAAATCTTATGAATAATATTTTCTTCTAGTTCATCTTCAATTTCCTTTGTTTATCTTCTATCTAAATTTTGTGTAATATTTGGTTCCAATATAGTTCTTATTAGTTTTCTTTCTCTTTTTTTTTGTTCATTGTTGCTGCTTCTAGAGTTTTATAAATTAAACTCTTCTAAGTTTTGAAAGAACATGTTTTAATAAATTCAGAATGAAAATAATTTATATACACATTTTGTATATAAATATAAAACAACCAACTGAACATCGTTTTTTTTTATAAACATAGCAACCACACTCTTATTACATATTTATAAAATCAAAAAACATAGTAACATATTTTAGCGTAAATTAAAACAAACAGATGTTTTAACACTCCTCCTCGCTAAAATCTTTTACGCCTAACATAATACAAGGTAAACCTTTAGTACAATTCACGTATTTTTTTGAGCAAAACCTCTAGCCACCAATCTTGCTTTATATTTGTCATCTTCTTGATCTTCCATCGGCTTATAATTAAACACCCACTTCGTATCTAAAATTTGTTTGTTCAGTGGTTTTTAACTTCTTTCCAAGTTTGATTACTTTTAATCGATTCTAATTCCCTATTTATTGCTCGTAACCATTTATCTTTATATACTCTATTTTCTAAATCATTATAAGAATTCGGTACATTTTCTACAAAACTACATGCGTCAAATGCCATGTACAACTCGTAATCGTCAAACTTTGCTGGAATCTTAACTTTTTTTTTATTCTTTCTATTAGTTACTCCTAAGCTATCTTCATTCAAAACATCTGAATCACTATTTAAATCTAATTCTTGTTCTTTATTCTCAATTTCATTTTCGTTTGTGTTTTCTACATTAGAATCTATTTTCACCATACTATTTTTAAAATGATAGTTATTTTCATCAAATTCGACATCCCTACGAATGATTAATTTCTGTTTTCTATGTTCCAAAGTCTATAACCCGTTGGAGCATAACCTAACATTAAACATTTCTCAACTTTTGCATCAAATTTACTCCTCAACTCTTTCGGTATATGACTATAAGCCATGCATCCAAAGATTCTAAGATTGCTAACATCGGGGTTAACATTGTACCAAATTTCAGAAGGTGTTAAATTTAAATTAGCAGACATTCCTCTATTCATTACATAATTTGTTGCTAATATGGCTTCTCCCCAAAAATATTTAGGCATACCAGAATCAGATAATATTGCTCTTGCTCTTTCAACGAGACTTCTATTTTTTCTCTCAGCCTTACCGTTTTGTTGTGGAGTGTACGAAATAGTATAATCCAAAATGATTCCCTTTTGCTTACAAAAATTAATAAGTTCTGCAGAGGAATATTCACCTCCATTATCACATCTAAGTTTTGACATTTATAGACAAATTTGGATTTAACCATTTGTACAAATTCTCTTAATTTTTCAAAAACTTCACGTTTCTGTTTTATTAAATATATAATTGTAAAATTTGAAAAATCTATAAATGTCACAAAATAAGAACTTCCATCATACGATGTTGGAGATATAGGACCACAAACGTCCGTGTGTATAATTTCTAATATTCTCTTGCTTTTGGTTTTAGTACTAAATGGAAATCGTGTCATTTTACCGATAATGCAAGGTTCACAAAATTCAACTTTTTGACTATTTATGTTTTGATATATACCTATCACCATTTTCTTTTTAATTATTTCTCTTAATCCTATAAAACCAATATGTGAATACCCCCTATGCCATTTTTTAAATTTATCCTTGTCACTTTCAATATTCAAACATTCTGACGTTATTAATTTAAATGAAATTTCGTAAAGATTCTTTCTAACACCTATCCCTAACAATCTATCATTTTTATCGCTTAATTTTACTGTTTCATTTTCAAAAATAACTTTGAGATTTGACATTTCAAGTTTCTTAACAGATAACAAGTTTTTTCTTAGCTGAGGAACAAAAATACATTTTTATGCTACATTTAATTTCATTGTTGCTTACTTTACTTAAAACTTCTATGTTACCAACTCATATAGCCGTTAAAAAGTTGTCATTTTGGCTACTGCAATTTTAATAGGTTCATTTAATACTAGCATATCAGAAAAATATCTTTTATCATTGACCATGTGGTCTGTGCAACCAGAATCTATGAAAACTTTAATTTGTCCTTCTTATCGATTTCTACATCTTTTATATTTGATTCGTTCATAAAACATACAGCATTATTACTATCGTCTACACTAACTTCATTTCTTACGCTTTCATTTTGTTCAACATGATTACTACCGTGATTGGTGATATTATATCTGCTACAACCTCTTCCTCGATTGCGGTTTCTTCCTCTGTAGTTGTTTCTACTTCGCTGCTGCTGCTTCTCTAATAAAATGTCCCATTTTACCACATCTAAAACAAGCTTTATTTGTAACATAAAATGCACATAAACTTTCTTGTGATTTCTGATCTAATTTTGACACTTTTCTTTTTTCGTATTCGGCAAATAATTTTTTCTTAACAATGTCAAACGTGACGTTTTCAATGTTTTCTATGACAGTAACGACAGTTTCATACGATTTTGGTAAACCCAAAAGTAAATTGCACACTAAATCTTCATCTTTGATTTCATTTCTCGATTCCTTTAATTGTCGAACTACTTCTTCAAATTCCTGCACAAATATTTCTAACGATTCATTTTCTGCAAGTTTCATTGATAACAATTTCCGTTTTAAAAACAACTGTCCAGGTAACCCGTTTTTCTCGTGTTTTTCTTGAAGAATTTTCTACATTTGAAAGGCAGTTTGTTTTCTTCTCAAACATTCTAATTGATTATCATCTACATTTTGAACAATTAACGATTTAGCTTTGTTATCTTTCCTTATTTTTCTTGTTTCTCCTTTTCTATAGTTGTTCTTTCAATATTTAATTCTTCCTCAATTCCACCATTTTCACTAACGAGGGAGGTCCCCGCGGTGATGCGCTCGAATTGACTCAAGTAATTTTTATCGAAAGACCTTCCCCTAAAACTAACTTATAATTAACATTAGCACGCAACGCTTAATAATTTGGTCAGCGCGATTTTTTTGAATATGTTTACACAGAACGTCATCGCCAATGTAAACAAAGCAGGGATAGTCCTCAAGTACCAATATGACTTTATTTACGACATGTACATGCATTAGAAGTATCTATAGTTCTGTATCTGACTTCATGAGTCGAAATATGACATTAGAGAAAAATAAAATTTTGAAATATTTGCAAAGGGGAGACCCTTGGAAAGTTGATTTTTCGTGGGTTATTTCCCATAAGGATTTTTCCAAATTGCATTTTGCAAAAATTCAAAAAATCGCGCTGACCAAATTATTAAGCCTTGCGTGCTAATGTTAATTATAAGTTAGTTTTAGGGGAAGGTCTTTCGATAAAAAATTACCTGGATCAATTCGGAGCGCATCACCTGGGGGACCTCCCTCGTAAGTATTAATTCCATTATAAACTTCCAATTGTGATAATTTTCGTCTTTTAAAATCTCTATGTAATAGTTTTTATTTCCCATTTTTGCCATTATTCCTTTTCTTAGTTATGTCTATTCTTCAAAATTCTTTTTACTAATGCAACGCTTTTCTTATCATCTCTACAACATTGTGCTCTGGGCCCATAACCTTTTATAAATTAAACTCTTGTAAGTTTTGAAAGAACATGTTTTAATAAATTCAGAATGAAAATAATTCAAATACACATTTTGTATATAAATATAAAACAACCAACTGAACATCGTTTTTTTTTATAAACATAGCAACCACACTCTTATTACATATTTATAAAATCAAAAAACATAGTAACATATTTTAGCGTAAATTAAAACAAACAGATGTTCTAACACAGAGTGTGTGTCAATGTGACCGTTTATATTTTCATCTTCGTTTTTTGGTCATTGTTTTGCTTTTCAGTAAGTGCTGGTTTCTACCATAAGCTTAGTTTCCTTTCAGAATTCTTTCCAGGTTAGTGTATGGTTGTTCCTAAATAGTTGAAGGAAGGTACAGCTTTATAAGTGTGTTCTTCGGTACTCAAGTTTCTAAGATGTTCTCCATTTTCCACCTTCATATACTTTGTTTTGTTTTGGTTTATTTCCATTCCAAATTATTTTGCTTTCTCTTCTATTTTTTTAATCGTGCTAATTAGTATCTATCTTAAATTTGGTATTACGGTGACGTCATCAGCGTATTGTTTGTGTATCGCCCATAATAATCTTCTTCTTGTCTAATTTTTCCTTTCTTAAGACACTTGCTAATACAAGATTGAACACTTTAAGAGAATTGTGTCTCTTTGTTTTATTCTTTTTTTTATTTAAAATTCATCTGTTATTATTTCTCAAAATCTTACATTTGTCTTGGTTTCCTTTACTGTCATATTCAGTAGTTTTCTTAATTCTTGAGATGTGTGCTTATCACCTGCATCAATGTTTTTCTATTGATCAAGTCAAAGACACTCTAAAAATCTATGAAGAATGTATGTATTGCTCAAGAGTGTGTATTTTGTTACTCATTGATTTATCTGGCTCGAAACCGTTGTAATAGTCTCTGAGGATTTGCTCTGCATATAGTCATAACCTTTTGTTTATTAAGTTTGTTAAAAATTTGTAAACGGTGTTCAATAAAGTTATTGCCCGGTAATTCTAGCATTGTTTCTTGTTATCTTTTTATTCGATTCCATTCTTTCCTTGGGCTTTGCCATTTTTCAGTTTTTGTATTCATTTTAACACTTTATTTTCTGATTTGATTTTCTTGTTTTTGCAATTTTGTCTCGTATTCCTCTTATTCTTTTATAAACGAAGTTTCCACGTTAAATTTTTATAATATTTTTCAGATATCTCCAATATTTTGGAAATCGTACTCTCTTCGCTTTCCTTATTTTTTAGTTATTTTTTTTAAATTTTGGGTATATTTGTTCTTTATTTTTCGATAAAATCATTTTACCTTGTGCTTGTTGTTCTCGTGTTCAATTTCTTCCTTTTTACTGTTGCTCTAGTCATCTTTTTCCTTCTTATTATATTTGTGTTGTTACTTTTTGTTTTTATATACTTTTCTATTTTGTTCTTTTCTCGTGTTAATTTATTTGATTCTAGCTTCATGTTTTTGTTTCCTTGTCTTTCCGCAGTTCTCATTGAACCAATCTCTCTTTTTGTTTTTTGTTATATTTCTTCTTCCACCGTTCTCGCTATATTTTATTTTATCTCTTTATATTGTTTCTGTGTCCGTTGTAATTGTTGGTATATTTTGTCCGTTTTTAGGATACGTTTCTAAGATTTTTTTTTTGTCTTCTGTCTATCTATGTACGTTAGCTTTACTATTACTAGATAATTATCTGATTCGGCTTGTGCACTTTGTAAGTTTTCGTGTTTATTGTTGTATTACATCTTTCTTTATGTAATTAATTTTATTTTCTACTGAGCCTGCTGGATGTCTTCATGTTACCTTATGTTTTTTTGGGATGTTCAAACTTTGTGGTAAAAAGGGTTATTTTAAATTGTACTGCTAGCTGGTGTAGTCTATATCCATTATCGTTCATTGTTTCGTAAATTGCCGCTATTTCATAGCCTCTCACTTTCGTTAGATATCACTCTTTCCCTACTTGGGCGTTTACGTCTCCCAAGATTATGATTTCACCTTGTTTGGTATCTCTTCGCATGTCCTTCCTAAATTTATGTAAAATCCATCTTTTTTATCCTGTGTTGGGATGTAAATTCAACTACGTTTTTACTAACACTTTTTTTATATAAATAGTTATGTGGTTGTTTTTGATTTTTGTTATTTGTTTTGACTTTTCCCATCTTGTTTTCTGTATGGCTGTCATTTATATCTTGTATATTTCTAGTTTTTTTTTATATTTCTTTCATTTTATCTAACCTCAACAGTGTTTGGACATTCTTTTATAGTTATTTTTATCTGTATGATTTGTTTTTCCTGAATTGTTTTTTTTGATTTAAGCTTATTTGCTTATTATTTGCTAGAATTTTCAATAAGTGTTATTGCTTATCAAGGCGTCTGAACAAATTGGTGCATTATTGTTTCTAATCTCTATGACATACAAATAAAAAATATGGAAGTCGATCACTAATTTACAGTACTCCATGATCAACAAGCAAATCATGTTGTTTCCAAGAATCGCCACTTTGATTTCCAGGACTAGACCCTTTCGGGCAATAAGATAAACAGAATCACAGAAAATGAACGATCTGGAATTTTGTAGGGCGGGCAAAGTAGAAATGCAAACCTCACTAGCGAGACCTAGTCTTGCGTTGTTTTCAGTTTGTTTTTCCACAGTCCTACAAAATATCACTGTCCCGTTTTTGCCATTTTTCATACAGTTTAGTTACCATAAATTTCAAAAATTAATCGGTACAGTGTCATTTACTAATACAAAAGACCATGTTTTGTTAAAAAAATATTGAACCACACACACAAATTTAAAGGAACTGACTTTATATGTAATTTATTTCTTTATTTTACTATTTTAGATTCTATATCTAGATTGCTTTGAATACTTCAAGCAGCAACTACAGTTTATAATTAAAAAAAGTTGTATCTTACTAAAACTTGCATGCTTTTTTGTGTCTTAAATGTTAAACACGTATTTGCGGCAAGTAATCTGTTTATTTCTTTCGGGTTTTTTTAAATTTGTTTTTTTTTATTTGTGTTTGTGTTAAAATGATTTGTTAATAATGGGTGACTTAATACCAACTAATATTGCCAGAGACGTAGCAATGATCAAACATGGTCGAACGTATAGAAAAGTTGCTTGGATGTTGGGTAAATTGCTTCAACCATGAAAAGTGTAAATTGTTGGTAACCAACTGAAGGGTATGTTAAAAGAAGGGGCCAAGGCAGAAGACGCTCAACAACGGCTAAAGCTTCATAATGTTGCAAACACACGTCAAAAATCAGTTAAAACCAGAAACATATTGCAAGATGTTCATAGAACCACAGTAAGAAAAATACTTAAAGGTGGTCTCAAGTGAATTGTGCCAATAAAACCCCCAAGACTTTAGAGACACTATCGTACAGCGCAAATGATAATCAGTAGAGGCGAGTTCTTTTCACAGATGAGAACCTGTCTGTATAAATTCAATCGACGGTAGCGACGATAGTTTGCTTCACCACCAAGGAGAATGAAATGCACCATTTAATTTTGCTACTACTGGTAGAGGTTCAATTATGGTATGTAGTGGGATTTGTTTGGGGACACAAGCAGAGTTAATGGTGATTGATGGTAGAGCGGGTAACTTCAGATAGATAATATATTAGAGATATTTTCCATGACCATGTGGTACCTTTTGTCTCATATAGCTAAAGCAATTTTATTTTAATGCATGGCAGTACACGCCAACAAGTGTCAATTAAAAACAATTACCAACAAAAAACTGATCAACTTATTTCGCAACATGTAGAACCACTTTTATCAAATTTTATTTCTTTTGACTGCGTTCGTGTTTATTCATGGCAAAATTAAAAACGTACGTTTGTAAAACATCAAATAAAAAGTAACCGGCAACATTATGCATTTGTATGCAGTTGTATACCGCACTTCAGTATACACCTCTGATGAGCTCATAACAAGAGCGAAAGCGCATCAGGAGTTCTTTTGTTGCGTGTATGCTACTGTACAAGAAATACTTGGCTTGCTATCGACACGCATGATTAAGCATTTAAAGTTATTGCTTCTGATACCGATAATGCACTTTAAACGTTCACAGTCGTTACACTTAATTGTTGGCATTTCTTAGTTTATACTATTTATACGTGTCCATATTACACGAGATGTTGTTAGTCACACATTTTACTTATTATGCATTTCCTACTAATGTTCGAGAGCAACATAGAATTTTCTAAACCAGTGAATCATAAATGGTGTAATTAAAAGTGGTTTGTTCATTTTTATTTTTATAGAAAATTTGTTTCGTCATAATCATTTTTCTAAGTAAAAAATTATGAGTTTGCTAAATGTCTTGCCTATAAAATTTCTTCCAGATCTTATTTAAGAAAGTTATTTTTTTTCCCGAAGACTTTTATTCTTATCCTAACTTGAGTTTTCCTCTAAGCTTCTAGACAAATAACACTGGAATCCTTCTTTTCATTATTAATAAACTGTCGATCTCTTCTAACGCTTCTAAAGGTTTAATTTTAACTTTTTGACATTTATTACTTTTGAATGTCAAAAAGCGCAGCTTTCGATTTAACTATAAACGGAAATACAAATCAGAAAGTCATTTAAAATAATGGTACAATTCAGTTAACGTAAGCTTTTTAATTTTATACCACGAATATGATTGCAGATGCAAATTTTTTAAAGCAATTACTTAAGAGACAGATGTAGTTAATACATTAAATCAATATGATGTAATTATAAACTGTTTTAAGGGACTGAAACAATATTTACAGCTTAATAAAATTTATAATTTACAAACATAATTTGAACATTAATCATATTTTTCTGATTATGCATTTTAGCGTAAGATATATTAATAAAATTGGGAAACATTTATAATTTTCTAATTAAAACTATAGTTATAATTTGTAGGGTTCTTAAAATAAATGAAGTTGTTTTAAACTGAGTGCAAAATATTTTTTTCTAATATGTATAATCACTTAAAATGTTTAAACATAAGTTTACAATTACAATCCATGATTTGTGGTTGAATAGTTAATATTTCATATTAACAAACGCGATCACTACACGATTTCTACAATTTTTTTTATTTAAAAACAAATCTAGACAATTTCAACTTTACTAATGAAACACCAGTAAATTATTAAATTTAACAATTGTGGTTTTATTAACGTTTTCAATTATTCTTCGAATACCTATGTGTGACTGAGGGTTATTAAAAACGTAAATTACGCCACCACAATTACTTAAAGTGGTAGAAAAACACGTGACCGAATGAGTAATTATTTATACTGCAACTTAATAAAATACAGCACCAAAAACCACATAAAAGTTAGTACCTAATTAATTTTAATTCTTATGTGGTTTTTAGTGTTCTATTTGTGCCACCAGGAGTTCTTGTTTTATTACATACTACAACTGCTTTCATTATCATTACTTAAATAACATCAAGCAAATTTTACTAAATGAAATTTATCTTTATTTAAATATGTGTACACGAAACATCTATATATCATAAATTTTAATATTTTTTTGTATTGTTTATAGTTTTTCAAAATCGTTTTCACTTTATATAAATAAATTGGATGAAAGAACAAGGTATGTTACGTTTTTAGAAAATGCTTCTCGTTACGTTCTACACGCTTACGTTAAGTTAAATACAGTTAAAACAACCTACATCTTAATAAACTGAAGTTATTGCGGCCATTAAAATCAAAATGTAAAAAGTTCAGTATTGCTGAAATAAAATTCCCGATTTCATATTAGTTAACTGCGAGTAAATTTTATTAGCTGTTAATCTATAACAACACAAAAACTTAATTTGAACTACAACCACTTAAAGAAATTAATTTAATTAGTCGTGCTTTTTTTATTTGTCTATTTGATTTAAGATTATTGCAGCAAAATAAACATTGTTAAAATAGAAATTTTTAATTTAATAAGTGTCGACGATCTTAAAATTACCCATTTGCACTAAAACCCAAGCACGTAAATTAATTATAGTTAATAGAACCGTCTTTGGTTTTACCTATCAATTTTATGATAATTCTGAAATTACCTTGTGTGAATAAATTTACCGAGCAAATTATTTTCCGAGAAATTGCAATATTTGAAGTCATCAAAGTACAATGCAAAATATTTATATTTTTAATTAAAATGTATAATAAATAGCACAGTTTTCATCCGGTTTACATATATGTGTATGAATGCGTAACATTTGCACCCACTCATGTATCTTTACAAATCGCGTCTGACGTTTATTAAGAAACTATCCGGCATCTTTACAAAATCATTTATATCTAGGAATAGATAAGGAATTTAGTTCTTTAAAGTTGCACCTGTTTTATAGGTTACCTCTTCGTTACTACCATTTTATGGTTAGAACTTGGAGCAGTTATACTAGTTTTAACTGCCTAAGTGCATTTATCAAATGCTTAAAGTAATTATTTATTAATACTTCAAGATGTTTTATGTTAGGTGCTAAGACATAAAGGAATAGGAAGTTAGTTATCGTTAAATATTATGGTGCAATTTTACTAGTGGTGATGTATAATTAATATTTTTTGCTGCATTTGAAGCTGATTGATGTAAATGATCGGTTATGTAATTACACGTTGATACGACCAATATAAGACATTCCACCTTATAAGGTGAAAGGTTAAAACACAATTTTGCGTTTGCCGAAATTCATGAAGTAACAACCACTTCACGTTTGTTACTTAATTTGACGCTCGAAGGAACACTTTTCAAAGAAAATTAAGATGGATATAGAATCAAATTGAAATGTGATAAGACGTAATTTTATAAATGATGGTTTTTTAGACGACTCGCTTGGCACGCTTTCGGTTGAAATTTTGCAGAATGAAAATGTTTATATGGTAGTTAATGATTGTTTTATTAAAAACAAATTGCGCGTTTTATATTAAGCTTAATATTGCCAATCTCTGGTCGCATTTACGCTAATTGCTCAATGATCCATGAAGTGTAACGTGTTTACAATTAAATTTTAATCATTCTCTCATACAGTATAAATGTATAATAGCTTTTTTGTTAATTTATCTTTATTATTGTCTACAGTCCGTAGTCACGAATTAGGAAAAAAAACGTATATTACAGGTGAACATCCAGTTTGCTGAAGCCAAATATCTTCCCAAAGCTTTCTAATGTTGAAGTTAAAGAAAATATTTATCCCAACACATTTTTAAATAGTTCAAAATATACTTATCTATTTATTTCTTATGGTTAATACAAGTTATTGTAAGTCCAATAAACGGTGAGGAGTATTAACATATACAATGAGTTGACAAAACTCCGTCAGTGTGCTTTAGTTAACCTTGACAAAACATTTGCTTTAAGGTTTAAGAAAACCACCAAGAATCTAAACATATGCCAACCATTAGCCACCCAAAATACGTTTTGTTATAGTCCGGAAGAAACTTGACGACCACGTTCCAAAACCATAAAGTGGTTACTCTTCAGAACAACATTATGTTCTTGTTCACGTTTGACAAACAACAAAATTTTTATTTAAAATTAAAAGATTAATTTTATTCCTGAAACAAAAAGTCAACATTGAGAAATTTCCCCAAGAGCCAAGAGTTGTAAAGTTAATTAACATTTGCAACATTTGTGATTAAAATAAAATTAACAATGCCTTTGAGAAACATAACTTTATTTGAATTGTAAAAATAAAGTTTTTGTTCGGGAAAATTGTCCAGAAAAAAGGGGGTAACTGGGAAATAATCGCGCATACAAAAACCACATAGGCTTGTAGAAGGTCTTTGCTAAATATATATCTGAGTTTTAGGATCCCTCTCTCTCTGATAATTGCAAAAGAATTAAATATCTCTATCACTCGCAATGCTGTGTTCGTACAACCGATCCAAAGTAATCGTTTTGGGGAAATTTTGGACGCGACAATTTTACTTCTATTCATCAAACTCGAAAAATCAATATTTTTGGAGGTATAAGCTCAAAAGTACGTTTTTATGAAACAAATAGATTTGTTTGGTTTGACGAAAATCCACGAGTCTATTAGACATTTTTTGGTTATGGCGTCGCGAAGGGAAAAATTCCCGCGCTAAAAAACGACGGTATCCCACGCTAGCGCACTCACATTGTAATTTTTTATGGGCAACAATTTTGGTCCTCTCACAAATTTCACAAATCTATATTTTATTTTCCACTTGCACTAAATTTGATGTGCTGACAGAATGTTTGTTGTTGTGATTTATCTTGTATTGATTCCCCTAAAACACCAAACTTTTTGAAAAACTCTATTTTTTAATTCAAATATAAAAAATGCAGGAAATATTTTTAATGCCAAGAAGTTTAATAAAGATATTCACATTTGGTTGTTAATCTACTAGAATAATTTAACCCCAAGAGGAAATCTAAACACTTAACAAGGTATTTAAGATCTAATTATTGAAAGTTTTAAGATCTGGAAATTGTCCAGTAAGATGCTATGGCCGCCTTTATCTGTTACATTATTGCGTTTGGAGTGAAGTAAATAAGACACTTTTTTACTAGTTAATTTAACCGAGGCTTGTAGCCAAGGGGTTTAATTCCATTACCACGAACATTCACCACTCGGGAGATTTGGGTTTGATCCCCGCAAGAGTTGACTGGTCTGTCGTGAGTTTTTCAGAGAATTACTCGTGGCATTATAAGTATTCATTTATAAGTAATGAATGGTAGGCGGGTAATTTCATCTGTTTTTCATCCACTTGTTAAGGCTGTTCTATCACTCGGGACAATTTCAGATTTCTAGTAGGCGGTTCACTATTTTTATTTCTTGTTACATAAATAGCTATTTGTTGTTTTTTCTGTTTCTAAAACTGTTTAAAATGCACGTCATGTACAAAAAAAATTGACATCAACAATTCAACAATATATTATTTATCTATTAATATTAATCGGCTTTCAAGTCTAGCCTGTTGCGCTCAGAAAAATTCGCCCGCGAGTACATTCATTTCACGACGTAGTACCAAATGCTAGAGCAACCTGTCTTTTGAGGAGAGGGGAAGCAAGCGTGATTGTTTTTTTGCTCTTCGTGAAGTAAATAAGTAAATAAAACGTTTATTCACTAGTTAATTCAAACTAGGCTTGTAGCCTAGGGGTGTAATTCCATTACCACGAACATTTGCCACTCAGGAGATTCGGGTTCCATCCCCGCAAGAGTCGTGAGTTTTTTAGAGAATTATTAGTGGCATTATAAGTATTCATTTATTAGTAATGAATGGTGGACCGGTAATTTCCTCTGTTTTTTATCCACTTGTTAATTTCTCCATCTTTCAGAGGCACTCCCGATGTAGTACCAAATGCTAGATCAACGTGTCTTTTGAGGAGAGGGGAAGCAAGCGTTATTGTTTTTTTGCTCTTCGTAAAGTAAATAAGTAAATAAGACACCTATTTACTAGTTAATTCAAACGAGGCTGGTAGCCTAGGGGTGTAATTCTATTACCACAAACATTTGCCACTCGGGAGATTCAGGTGCTATCCCCGTAAGAGTCGGCTGGTCTGTCGTGAGTTTTTCAGAGAATTTCTTGTGGCAAGTATTCATTTATAAGTAATAAATGGTAGACCGGTAATTTTCTCTGTTTTTCATCCATTTGTTAATTTCTCCATCTTTCAGAGGCACTCCCGATGTAGTACTAAATGCTAGAGCAGCGTGTTGTTCGAGGAGAGAAAGCAAGCCTGATTGTTTTTCCGCTCTTTGAGAGAAATGAAATACTCATATTTACTTGTGTTTGTTTTGTCAGTTGATTTTCAGAAAAATCTATAAACAATAAACAATTTCTTAAGAGTAAGTGATAGTCATATTGAACAAATGAATTAAATTTAATTATTATAAAGATCTTGCATTTAGAAGAAGAAAATCTATCCTATCTGAAATTCTCAATATTTAGATTACATTTTAGAGAAAATTTGAAACAAGAACCGAAATATATTAACACAAACTTATTTTTGAGAATTTGTTTTCAAAAACAATTGAAGGTCATCGTTTATGCTCAAAACTGTCGAGTTCCTAGGTAATCATAATATAGAACTTAAATACAGAGTGTTTTATTGAACATAACCGAAAGTGTTACTTAGGCACTATTACTTTATCTGAAAAAAACAAAACACCATTGTTTAAATTATCAAAATTAAAATAGAATGAGTCGCTGAAATAGAACATGAGCCTTATGTATATGTGTACATTATGTATATTAATTTTGAAAACATAAGATATTTAGATGTAATAATGGCTCCTTTAATTGTTTTACATCAAATCGGTAAATGTACGAAGATGAGATGTTTTGGTTACTGCTTATTTATTAAATAACAAGTATAGCATTAGTATTCGTCAAAAACAAAATGCTCCATAAAAGATATCAAAATTGACAAAACTATCACAAGTTGTTGTCTACTTTTTCGAAAATGGCAAAATCAATTGAAAATCTACTAATTAAGATATTTTATTAAATGGGAATTTCTTATGTTTGATAAAGAAAAAAAAACACTGTGTATATACAACACTGGCCTGCTACTGGTTTGTAATGTACTCGTCTTTATATAAGTGTCGTACCAAGTTTTAATCATTAATTCATTAACAATCTTGTCCATGTTTTCCATATCAACGTGTTTAACAAAACGGCATAAAAAAAGGTTTTTGCCTTGAAGAAGCCTTAATCTGATAGACGCGAAACGTTGGCAATAACTTTATAGAAAGGCAGTGTCTCTTTTTTTACCTCTATCTTTGAAAGATCCTAAAAGAGAATAATTCTTTATTGTATTCAGGAGTTTATGAGAAAGTTATGAAGATTGTATCTCCAAATCAGTGCAGGGAAGACCAACGGTTTTTGTTAGACTATAACACTTCTAATGTAGAAGGGGTTTATCCCAGCAAGTCGCGTAGAGACGAGTTGAAGAAATAAACAAATGCTAAAAAATAATTCTGCAACCTAAATTGTACATGTTGCTCAAAGATATTTTTTTTTACCTATAAGTTAGTTGGCGAACATCACTATAGTAACTTTTGCTACTCAATTCTACCACGCCAACAAACTAATCTAACTCTCAAATAACCTCATTGCAATTCTGACTTGCTGAAAACGTAAAATAAAAAAAAATCAATAATTGTTTTGAATACAGCACGAGCAAATACAAGTAAACAACCAACCGAAAGCTTAGATGGTAGAACTACACTGCTACACTTTTGTATTGATACATTCGGAAAATTTTTCGACACCTTGTTAAGTTTTAGATTAGTTTTTTGGACGGTAAAATAACAAACAAATTGAAAATTTATTTCTTTAAAATTTAAACTCAGAAATTCTGGAAAGTCAAATAAACTATTGTTTAAATTAATTTGAATAGAGCTCGGTTAACAATTTATGAATCAAGAAAAATTACTGGTATAATTTTTTAAATATTAACAAATTAATTACCTAATTCCATTTGACTATTGTTTTGTTTTTTTATTTCTGATTAATGTCTATTTAGCAAAAGTGTTGCAACATGTTTCAGAAAATAATTTTTTGTTGTTGCTTAATCAACCGTTGAAATTACCATTTATATCCACAAAATTGCATTATTAAAAACCGTTTTGGTTTATATTATAGCATTATGACGAATAAGTTTTAACATGCATAACATTTCCTAATTAATTTTATGCATAATAATTCTATAGAATCGAATTAGTTGTGAATCATATTGGTGATTATTAAATTTACCGCTACTTAATTTTCAGTTCAGAAAAAAAAAGATTATGTTAAAACGTGAAATTTTTTAAAAATAGATAGAACTACCCGATAACGCACTGACGGTAATAACATTGAAATTTACGGTTCATTCAGGTAAATAAATTAGTGTACTTTCATAATTCTCGCGGGTAGTATGTGCTTGAGTGATTATAAATTCGACGATGAATGAATTTCAAATTAATTGTATGTAAGTAAATTTTTTGCCATGTTCCGTAGTATAGAATTAATTTTGCAAAATTACTAGACGGCGTGTTATAAATTTTCTTACTCTCTTTGAATACAAAGTCTGATGTGTATGTAATGTACTGCCGTTACAACAGTTGTCAGCATGATGTTTATTAGCTAATGAATTTATGTAGCACTCACTTTTATGTGTGAAGTATGTAATATCTTTTGATAAACTAATAAAAAAAAATTTATAAGATTTTTTGCCAATTAAATATCGCACAAGTGGTTGTTATAAAACACTATTATTATTAATACCAAAGCGCTGACACATTCAACAGAATGGAATTTTTAATGTACACTTTCTACAATTTATTTCCGCTTAATTATAAATGTTTTAAAATAATGCATTTTCCGTGGCCCGAAAAAATTGCTTCTGACGCAATGAGAGAATTGTTAAGGTTCATAAGTTGAACCAAAGATCATGCGGAACTTAACAAAAATGCAATTACTGAAACGAGTGATTTAACAATAAATTGGTGAACTAGAACATAGATATGTATCATGGTACTGTATGATTAGTACCGACTAAGACGTATATTAATTATTAACGCATTTAATTATGCGATTTCACCTTCAAATATGACAACTGCTATGCATAACTCTAATTAATCAATTGAAATCCACACTAACGCCCGTTCCAATTAATTTAATAATTTGCAATTTAAATTAGAGTTCTTGCGCTATCTTTTAAATAAGCTCTTAATAATTTATTGTTTATGTACAATAATGAGAACACTTTCTAAATGGGAATCTCTTCGTGTAACTTTAAGAATTTCTCTGTTCAAAAGAAACACAGATCGTTAAAAAACTATTTTGCTTTGTAATGATTTAAATTATTTCGTTATCGGCAATTAATTATACGTTAATGTTACTTAAATAAAAATATAATAGTTTATAATTTAACTTAAAAGTATATTAAACTATAAAACTGAATGCATTTTATTTTAAATTTATGTTTTATAATGAATACTGTTGTACTTTTATTTATTATAATTTAGATGCGCTAAATAATTATGTAAAATTAGTTTTAACAGTTAAAAATAACGAAAATGTGTTTTTAAGATTAATAATTTAATAGGCACGTTTACACATATTAGTCGTACATTTAAACACTTATACTATATACGCTTACGATTTCTGTTGCTAGAAAATATGTTTTCAAAGTCTTATGATTAAAATTGAATTGTCGGCATCTAAAATAGATTTCTATAAGAGAAGCGATCATTTCTTACTAAGTTAATTAGTTAACGTGCATTTTATATTAACTTATTTATATTCATTTATCTTTTTGTAGGTAACCGTATCAACGTGCGTGATGCACAAAAATATGTGTAAATACCATAAATACAACACAATGGAACCGTTAATAACGCCTTTCAAACTTAAAAAGGTGCGAATCTTAACAAAATCCAAATAAAAAATGCATCCGGAAATGCTGTTGCAAAAGCTACAGGTGACCCCGACTGATAATTAACAGTCAAACAAGAAATTGATATATGTTTATGATTCTTTCCATTTAAACAAGCACCTGTTTAAGTAGTTATAGTTGACTAACTGTAAGAACATTGTGGTCTAAATTTTCTTGCAATGTTGTTTTTCATAACGATAATTGCCTTGTAATTTAATAATAATAAGTTTATTACCACCCTAAAGCGATGCCCTAAACCTTCGACAATTTATTGCTTGGAAATCCACAACTAATTGTGTAGTTACTTATGTTAATGTTGTCCAAAACCGTCATTAGTATTTATTAATGTTTTGTTTTTAAGAAAATTTATGATTTATAATCACCAATACTAAACGAAATTAAACCATTAAACCCAGCTTTTCATGAAGCTGCATGATGTAAGTTTTTTGATATCATTGTATTGTTTTATTTATGCTTTAAATCATTGATAACCAAAATCAATTTTATAAATGGAGTAGTTTTTGTTCTTGTAAATACCGAAAGAATTTTAGGGTTTCTCGCTTGACCTAGCGTTAAAGTCTCCCGCGTCATACTCTGTTTCTTTCGATGTAAGTTTTTTTTTAAAATTGTTTATTGTGAAAAAATATTTAAATATCATTTTGTCCAACATCCCCACTGCACTTTTTCGAGACAAAGTTCGATTGGTTCTAAATCTGGGTCGTTGAATTATTAAACCCCTCTTTTAGATATTTCGGAGGCTGGTTAGCCATCTTTTGCCACCGCAACGCGTTGTTAATTTGTCATAGCGATGCAAATTTATGTGTTTAAATACCGACTCACGTTTAATCATTATTATTTACGTATTTAATAAAAAAAAAATGTTTGTAACAATTAAATTTGTGTCATTTTTTTATGGATACGAAATAAGCGCATGTTTTAGGTTAACTTTCTTAGAGTTTTCCCATAATTAATTAACCAGCGCTTATGTAACATACAACTAACAGCACAAGTAATTAATGTGATCGTGTCTAGTAATACAAATGTTCTTTTGCCAATTGTATATACATTACGAACCAATTTCATTATTTATTGTCCAATCCATAATCGTTAACTATTGGCGATTTTATTCTATGTATTCCCAGACTCGTTCAATTACACACATGAAGAATCATTGGATTAAGTACTAAATTATCCCGTGTATCCACTTTTTGTTAATAAATAAGAAAAAAAATTATATCGTATGTGCTTAATTAACAATGAAAATTTTTTCAGGATGATCATAAGTTGGTGCGATAATAGCTGACCTTGGACTTATTTCGTTATAAGGTAAGTGCCCTCAAGTATTTTACTAAGAAAAATTAAGAAAAAGAAAGTGCACCAATAATTAACGCATTCGATTACACATGATCGTCAATCACAGCTATAACAGCAACTTGTCAAAAGTATCTATGATTTCATTCATAATTCTTAAGAAATATAGGTCAGTTGGTGCTTTTAGAAGCGCAATAAATAATAATTCGGCAGTTCTTTATTATTTGGAAGTTTTTTAATTGTATTACGGTTCGCAATTAAGATATAAGTACTGCAATTGCTTTTAATGTTTGTACGCTTAAATTATTTAGGAAACGTTATGCACTGATAGTAACGGTAATTTAACGATAATGACATAAAAGAATTTCTTTATATGTATGAGATATAATTTTTGTTAAGTAATACGCTCGATTTTGTGTTTCATGTAAAGAAAGTTTTACAAAGACACAAAATAACATTAGCGACTGTTCCCAAATATACGTTTATTGCATGTTTTAATGGATTACACGAAGAAACTCACCAAATATATTTATTGCTTTAGCTCTAAAGTCAATGTAGTGATAGATTTTGGAATGCGGTTTTTTCACCCAAAATTATACGACATCTTTGCTTTTCTTCTTTATTATTGTTAAGTGGTGCCGTTAATATTTAAATTTAATTACTTTTTCCTATACATCACGTAAAAAAATGTTTTCGAAATGATCGTACATGTTTAATTGATTTTATCGATAATCTCCATGTTTTCTTTTAGTTGATTAACGGCAAGAATGTAACAAAAACCTAAAAATTAAACAATTTTAAAAGCTCTTTAACAGAATGAATACGGTTTTTTAACTTAGTAAATCAATTGCTTATTTGTTAGTTGCGATTTGTACTAAATAAATAAATTTATTTAAATTCTAGTTACGTAAATATCCAAATAAAATTAAAAGGTGGTTTAAATATCCGTTAGAAATTTAAATTTAATTAACGGAAAAATTAATAATTGCGGTAAACATTATTTTTAAAAATAATAATGCGTGTACATATACTTTTGTATTAAAATAATAATTTGGTTCTTGACCCAGAATTGATATCTTCGTTAATCTTTTATCTGTTTTTAGGCAAATTACTACGATTACGCCTACTCACTGTGATTGTTTAAAAATCATAATTATTTTTTACCAAAACGAAAATTTTATCTGATGCAACAACAATAATAAAATAAATGTGAATGAATGTATTCAAACAAGGGCCGACTAATAATAAAAGATCAGAAGAATTGCTACATGTATTTTAATAGCACATGCCGCATGGAAGCGTGGGTGGGCATGATCTGTATGTTTTTTTGTCGATTTACATTTGATTTCTCATAGTTGACCCCATTTGTATTAGAGGATTTTGCAATACGACGGAATGATTTGAAACTCGCCTGCTTGTGCAAGAACTGAGAAACATTAGTGCCGCAGGAATGTCTACGGTAGATACAAAAATTTGAAATTGACGACGAACCTCATTGTTCTTAGAAAAGAGGCGTATAATTTATTATGGTATTTGCTTCCTTTATGGATATAAAATTCTATGGTACAACGACATGAAAAGAAGTCGTTAGTAACTATAGACACACGATAATTAAATAAATAATTAAAGTAGATACAATCTCGGAGTAGAAAAACTTGCTACCTGATGCTAGCATGTTACATGTTTTGTTTTAAAGATGACTTCCAACTTTGATTGAAATTATTTCAATTTTATTATATAGTATAAAGCTCGTAGTACCATGAAAGTGCTGAAAATAACAACTTCTTCATGCAGGTTGTGAACTTGTGACCTTTTCTAATTTGTAATATAAAGTGTTCGAGACCGTCCAGTCATAACCCATTAAAGTAACATTATGTGAATAAAAAAGCGAATAGTAAATACCAAAGATGCTTGTCGTCTTACAACTAGCTAAATTTATTGCTGCATCCAGTACAGTAACTTAGCAACAACTTTTCAGCACAGTTTCAAAAATTAAATAACACTTATGCATATTTTCACGTACTTCAATTTTTTTATTCTAGTAAACGTGCGATAAATATTTTTATTAGATGCTTTATCGAAAGAATGTTTGATAATTCCGTTAGATTTTACCGCCTAATTTGTAATGCAAGGACCCCGAAATTCATAATTTATGGTCACACAAGTCACGAGCTTGAACTGTATCAAATTATTCCATAAAAATTACAGTGTAATTTAAATAAGACAATAATCGTCAGCGTGCAGTTCTTGCTATCGACCTATTTTACCATCAAAATTAGCCTTATTAGTAGCTTAAATAAGCAGCAATAACTACTACTTTAATAACAATTTTGTCAAAATAACCATGACTGTTTTTGGTATTAAGAATTCGCTAATTACGGTTCTGTTTTTTTTACTATAGCTGTACTCTAATCTAATTAATTTAATCCTAATTTTGATTAAATAATTAACCATTAGCGATAATGCTTTAAGAAACACAGTTCGCTTAATTAAAAAAGTGATTGTCTTAATTAATCCTTTTCTGCTTAATGCAAATTTGTCTCTGTCAAAATTTATAATCAGCGCTTTCTAAATATGGTAAACAACAGCAACTAAACAAGTAGAGTATAATTATAAAGGTCAAACACCAAAGCGTTTTCGGTTAAAAAATTATTTCTAGTGTACTGTAAATTGATTTTTTCAGTGTACATATTTTATTCATTACGGCGTATTGTGACTATTAATTACTGACCGTATACAATAACTTATTGCTTTAAAACGTTATTCTTGTGTCGGTTTATGCAAATTCTAACATGCAGGTTTAATAGTTTAATTTTTTTCTGTTCATTCAAATACAAAAACTCCATGCATTAATTGCATAAATATCAACAACCCAATAATCTGTTGCACCGGTACTCTCAGGTCTGAAACTGAAAAAAATGCGCTTCTTCTTAATTGCGAACAGTTTATTTTTTTCTTGAGGAACAGGAAATTACTAAATAAGTTGTTTTTGTTGCAATTTCCTCTTAAATAAAAAATATATAAATTTTAACAATATCCTCTTCTGTATCGTATCTTTACGAATTCTTATAATTATATCGCCGAAAAACGGTTTTTACGAGATTGGTTTTCGTCACTTCGTATTCATTTTTGTTGATTTACATCTTAAAAATGCGTTTAGATTTATTTATGAAGCAATAAATTATGTAATCTTAACGTAGTATCATAACGCTAATAGATAACCAAAATATTGTGTTTAACAATATGAAAATTCGTAAACTATCACCTGATTGATTGAACTAATTGTTGTTGTACCATGTCTTGGATGTTATGACCGGATTCTGTTTCACCCGTTTTTTTTTTCGACTGGCGCCCAACTCGGAGTAGCAGTAAATGCATCAGAATTTTCTCCCCAATAAGTTTTTGGAATTCGAAAGTAACGCGAAAAGGTAAACAACTAGGTTTAGTTAGCACATGTAATGCATAATAAAGCTGCAAAATCGCAATTAGTCAGGAGTTTTTTCATTTTTTTCGAAACGTCAATTTTTCCGAAAAAAGTGAAATAACAAGAAAACCGTCCGAAAACTATGGTATGTAGCGCTTTTATGAAACACCCTGTATAAACTAAAATAATTTTAAAGTGTGCAGCTGATCAATCTGCATTATTTTTATTAAAAAAAGTTTTTTCTACACCTAATATTTTCCGAGATATCGCCTGTGCTCAAACTATTGGCCCACCCTGTAAAGGTGATTCGATAGGAAATCAACTACTGTGTTCATCTGTGCTAAGAATTTGTTTAAGAAATGTACTTACTGTTCATAAAATTATTTCCAATGTTGTCTATAGGAATTTTTTTTGGCCTAACATAAACAAAAATTAAATTAACTAACTCAACCAAACCTTACCTAACCTAAACCACCTAACTGCCGACCGAGTAAAAAACACGTAATCCTTTTCAGATGCCCATCCGGTACTACTCTTATGAAGTATTCCATCGGATGGGAGAACAATTAAGCTGACATTAATGTTTTGTTTTAGTTTAAGAATGTTTTTGGCGATTCTTCTTCTTCTTTTTTTGGTCTTTTTTTTTTGTTCATCATAAGATTGTTCTCTTTTCATTCTTGTGTTTCTTTTTTTTCCTCATTATATTGATTACCATTTGGATAATTTTACCAGTTTTTTCATTTTGTAGTAGTAATTTGAAAACGTTGTTTGCTTTTAGCTGTTTCTCTAGGTTTTTGTTTGTATCCCTTCTGATTTTGTCCCATTTCTTACATTTAAATAGAGCGTGTAAAAGGTCATCTATGTTTTCTTCTCAATACTAAAAATTTTTATCTTTTGTATTTACCAAAGACTCCATAACTCGTAAGACCTTGTGCCCATCCATTTCTCTATTAATTCTATGAAAATTTTTGTTCAACTTGTATATTTTTTTCAATCTTTCTTCTCATTGTTTTATTAGGTCTTTTCTTACTTCCTTTTGTATTTCTTTGTTTGTTTTGTTTTTATACGTTTTTATCCTTTCTTGCATTTTTAGTTCTATGGGAGGAAGTTTTGCTAATTCTTCTAAAGCTTTGGATGGTGCTGTTATGTAGGCCATAGTTATTTTTAAAGCAAGTTTTCTATTTTTTGTTTTTATTATATTTTGTATTGTTCTAATTGGGCTGCAAGGTTAGTGTCGCGTATAAGATGGTTCATAACACTGTATTGTATAACAGTTTCCTTTTGGAGTTGGTGGGTTCTCCTATTGTAGGCAATATTATTGATAAGGATTTTGCTTTTGTGCGTTCTTGAATGACTTTTTAAAATGTGTCGCCATTTTAAGGTTTCATGTATCTTAAACTAATTTCATTCTTTATTTCGTAATTTTGATAGTTTATTGTAATTTCTTTTAGTTTATTTTCCTCTGCCAATATTACCATTTTGGTTTTATTGGTTTCCAGTTGTAGTTATATGTTTTCTGACATAATATCAACTGTCATTATTGATGCTTCGGTTCGTGATGTTAATTTTTCTTTGGTTTTGCCGCATACAACAATTGATAGGTCGTTCCCGAATTCTACTGTGGTTGTTTTTTCTCCTAGTTTCGTAGTATTTTGTCATAGTATATGTTCCAAAGTGTTAATCTTTGTGGCACAAATACATTTTTAAAATTTTATTTATTGTCGCTATAGTACCGTAAAATAACTTTCACTTACATGCTATGTGGTAGTATTTTCTTTGTCGGTTAGTTCTCGGAATCTATGGTTGTAGGTCTCATCCCCGTCTGATATAGAGCGCTCGGTATTGATCAAAATGGTGTATGTTGACCTTAGCAAACTCTCCGTCGACGTTTTGAATTAAATTTTTGCAATAATAACGCCGAAGTACCTGAAATGGTCAACTCATCATGCCGATTACAAACATCATCGCTGCTCTAGAACCAGATAAAAATTTCTGTGGTGCCCAACTCTACTCACTAATATCACCTGGACCTAACCGGGCTTTTTAACAAACTTGCTCTTAACAACATACTCTATGGTCGATCACAAAATTACATCTTGGTGAAATTGCTAAGCGGTTTGAGCCATCAATTGCATAATTAAAAAAACTGCACTTTAAAGATTTCATTACGTCTCTAAAAAGTGAAAATAACGACGGAACTTTATTTCCAAGAACTGAGATTCCAAACAAACTCAATTTGCCTACAATCGTCTCAACCGCACTAATACAATTCTTCATCTTTCGAAATGTTCTGATTGTCTGCTTAGTTTTCTTTGTATGCTGTAAATATTGTTTTTGATGAAAAGGTTATTTAAAGTGGATTAAACATTCAAATAGTCGAGGTATTGCATAAGTTTTTAATCTTTCTACTGCATTTTTTATCCATGCCTAAATATTTCTTAAATTTTGGAAATGCAAAAAATTAATTATTTTCTCCTTTTGTGTTTGAATTTGATAAATAAATTCGTTAAATAAACTTTACAATGAACAATACTGTGAAGTAAGATTATTGCTTGATCTACCATCAAAAATGGTTGAAATGCTAACTTCATTAAATAATTAAACCAAATATAATAAGGTTTTTCATTTTTACAGTCAAATGTAACTTTAGGTTAAAACTCTACAGTATTTTCTATTAAAAGATTTCAAATTAAATTTTATCCATTTCTAGAGCTCAAGTAATTTGAAATTTTGCGAGTGTATTAAGAAACGATAACAATACAAAAATTTCATAAGCTGAACATATTATTTTGTTCAGAATCAGGATTTTTTTTAATGGTCAGAGGTCAGCAGCGTTGTTTGCGAGGTTACAGTTATCTCAGTTCTCTGCCGTAGTGTTGGTTGCAAGAATTATTACTAATTATGACGAATAACAGATGCTACGACCAAGTTTGACTACATTATCAAAGTAAGGGTTGAAAGTTATAAAAAATAAGTAAAGTTGAGTTTTTGATAGTCTTGAGAGTTATCATATAATTTTTGAGTTAAAATTTTAATTTATTTGTGAATTTTAAGTTTATATTGGTAAATTTTGTTAGGTTTCTTCATTATAATTTTATGATGCATAAAATTGAAAAGCTTTGTTTGTTCAATTCTTTGTTGTTCAGCCAAAATTAAGACTGTGCGAAGTTATTGGTGATTAAAAGCTCTATCACTATTTTTTAAAGGCACTTTGAAATGGACGAATTGTCACGGATATTAATCCATAGCACACTTTTTCCTAGTTTAATATGTTCCTTTTTTTATATTCGGAATAATTCTGCATCATTAATTTTGAAATTAAACTCGAAACAGTTTTCACACTAAACGGTTCATAAAGATTACTTACTAATTTTGGTTTACGTTAACGTATTTCAATTTCACACGTGATATTTAATTATATTTATTATTCTTTACACATTTTAAATTAAATTCGCCGACTTGTAATCACAATCACCAGTTATTACCCGAACAGGGTTAAATTAAACTTATTTTTTATTGCTCAACCTCAAACTCTTAAACCTTTTGGCAATATATTATTATTATTAAAAAAACAACACGCAATTACTTGCAAGGTGTGAAATTTACTTGCAAAAATGTAAATTGATCGCAACTGACACAATCTTTAAAATATTTATAATCCAATTAGTGATCCATTGACCACATGCTTTTCTATACACATACGTTTCAAACTAAATCATTAGGCCACAGCCAAAGAAAAAAACTAGATTATTATAATCTGTTTTGACCTTGCCGTATCTTTAGCACGCCTTACAGCTGAAAATAATTAACTTATATTTACCGCAACAACGTAATGATTTAGTTAAGTTATTAATAACACGAACACGAACAGAAGCGGTCCTATTTTTTGATCAAAAGCTATCTACAATTGCAAAATAAATGGTAATAATTACTCATATTGACTTTACCACAATAGGTTTGCAACGAACGTTACAATTTTAATATTTGTAACAAGGCTACACCCATTAGTTTCATTATTAATCTTAATTTTCAAAATTTAATTCTACGATTTAAAATTCATTCGGCTGACTAAGACAAACGTTCGTAATTATAATTCTTTGATTCTAATACGGTTTTCGTGCTGTACTTACGAAATCGACCTACTTACAAGTCAAGGGTTAAGGTTAGGTACTGATTTTAATCAACGCCCGATTATATCAGCAATTGGATTTTTCTTTTAAAAAAACGATAGAAAATTACTACTGTCAATACTTCGACGACATCTCGAGAATAAAGCGTTACGAGGCTATAAAATTATAAGAAATGCTTTCACCCGCAAGAAGAGAAACACATCTGTAAGTTAATTTGCAATTCTAAACTATGCAATCATGATATGCATAAACACTATGTTTAATATCAAGTTAATTTTTCCGTTTCTCGAAATATTTATAGAAAATAATTGAAATCGTTACGGCATTTTAAATAAATTATCTGTAGTTGTGCAAAATTATATATTTTTCTCGTCGTTGTTCGTTGTTATTACTTCTGCGATTGTTCTGCTACGTAATGATTAGACAACCAACGCGTTTTATTTACAAAGTTTATTGTACAATTTATCCGTAACCTCGTTTGATGGCTCGCGATATCATTAAAATGTCGGGCGATAATTGTATTTAAAACAAGGGATTTGTTTGCGATTCATTATTGATTATGGATTTCTTAATGCAGTTATTGATCGAGTAAGACATTAATATTCACAAAAATTTAAACCATTTTCTAATTAAAAAAAAAAAGGATAAAAAAGGAATCAAACCTATTTCTAATTCATATTCTAATAAGTTACCATTTCCAAAACAAATGTTTAAACAATGGCACCTACTTTGATGATAAATCAAATGTTACCTTATATGTTACAGTTATTTCGTTACAACAAGAAATCACAAAATAATATTTACAAATGAATTTAAATCTTTTTTACGATAACTTATATATAACGTTCGTATTCCCTACATCAAATGGTTTTAAAAATTAGTAATTCTAAATGGTAAACATTGGTTTTTTTTTTACTTTCTGTGTTTATTCTGTCAAACCAACCGATAGCATTGCGTTGCACACACATATTGTTGATGTACTTACATTTTTCGTTATTTAGAATGCAATTTACGCACCTTGTATTTTTTGTAAATGCCGAAAAACAATTCAAATCTTCAAATAAAAGTTTGACAATTAAATAGGTTAACTCAGACTGAATGACAAATGTATGCATTATGTGCATTTGCGTTGTAGCCACAGCTCACTAATTAAATTTTGTGGTTTGAATGTCATAATATCAGAAATTTGAAAATGCGAATTTAGAAAAATATCGTGCAAAAAATAGGATACGCAACTAGTGCGTAAACAATATTCGGGAATTTGTTTACGCACATGTCACGTAAATAACTATTACAACTCTTCTATTATCAATGCATGTTTTATGCAAAACATAACGTAAATTGTCTGTTTTAATTATTTTGAATGATATCTTCAGATGACGCAGGGACACTAAAAGGAAAAGAAATATTTAATAATGATTTAATATTAATGCGATGCAACATTCTCTTTTTTGGTCAAAATCCATAATACCTTTCCATTTGACATATCAATTTGACATAATTTTTTTTATTTTAAAAAATCTGACGTATCTGTCAAATGAATTCAGAGTTACGTGATTCGTTTGTAAAAATTGCCAAAAACGAGAAAGAACAGTTTCTGAACTTGTGAAGAACTTCTCTGGCAACATCATAATAAAGATCCATCTATATCTGAATTAAGTGACACTGTTGTTCAAGACATTCAAAGTGTATAGAATCGAACTTTAATTCCAATTATTTCTGACCAATAAATACAACATCTAATCAAGAGTTACTACAATAAAGATAAAAATATAAAAAAATGTATTAATCAAGGACAACTTCGTGGAAGTTACGAAACACAATTATTTGACATACCAGTTTGTAAATGTGACTTTCAAGTTTGCAAGTGGAACATTAAAATTCCAATTTGCGAACGATGAAGAAATTAAAGAAGTAGATAAATCGACATCACAGGAATCACTAAATTGAAAAACAGATGCACGTAAATTCTTTTAATAAAAAATCTACAACTTTCAAGTAAAAAGCTCAAATGCGATTACAGCTTCCGTCTGTAGCACAGGTGTGTGACAGAATCGGAATGTCAGACAGGTCAGCTGCAATGTTGGTGTCAACAAAGCTCGAAGATGTTGGTATAATAACACCTGATAATCCTTAAAAAATTGTTGATCGTAGTAAAATAGAAAGAGTGAGGAAAAGGTGTCGGAGGAAACTACAAGCTTCATCTGTGTTTAAAGGTATTCAAAGAGAGAAAAAAAAAAACACAAAACTTAGGTACAAGAAAACGAAGATAATCGGCAGTATAAGCGATCAATTTCTGAAGAACACATTGTTCTTGTTTTCGAATCAAACCTGAAGTATATAGGACACGTAACTTCCGAAAGTGGTTCTGCAAATAATATTAGGAAAAACATTCTTCGCTCTTTAGAAGGTAAAAAAAACAAAGTTAGTGATCTTGTTGCTATTCGTTGTGACGGTACAGTAACAAATACTGGGTCGAAGAGTGTGATAATTGCACAAATAAAAAAGTTTATTGATAATCCGTTAAACTAGTTCATCTGTCTCTTACATATGAATGAATAGCCTTTACGACACGTATTTTGTGAATTAGATGGTTCTACGACTAGTCCAAAACAGTTCTCTAGAGAAATTGGCAAAATACTTGCAAACTGTAAAAGACTAATAGACAACCAGAATCTGAATCAAAATCCAAGGAAGTTGTGTCTTCGTTATGAAAGTTTACGCACCAACTTAGTTTGAGATAAAAAAAAACCCACAAAATATGGATCTACTTATTTACTTAATACAATTAAAAAAATGCAATATTTGCCGAATAATTTTAAAACCATAGTGGATAGGATGTTGGAAAGAAACGCATTCTTTGTATTTTAAAAATATATTATTCAGTATGACTCAGCACGAAAATCAGGGCGTCAGAAAATTAGCCTTTGGAAAAATAGCGCTAATTAGAAGATACTCGTGCAGAATCACAGGTTTATACATTCACACTACCAAAATAAAAACGAAATTATTATTCCTTAATAAATTGAATGACTGATACAATGTACGTACTTCCAACAACTAACCAGCTGCAGCTTGAGTGTTATGATGAACGGTGCGGAGGTATTGGGAAGGAAAAAGTGGGAAAAATTGAAAAAAAGTACAAGAAAAGTATTGGAGGTAGACGTTGGGGGTAAAAAAGGAAACACCGTCATATATAGTTAGGAAAGAAATAAAAATCGAGAAGATAAGGGTACAAGCTGGTGAATTGCAATGAGGTATAAAGAACAGTTAGAGAAAGGGGAGGAAAATACAATTCTAAAGGAATATTGAAAAGAAGTGAAGAAGTAGAGAATAAAGTTAGGACAAGAAGAAAGAAGAATATATTACGAAAGAGTAGGATATGCCAGAGAAGAAGTAAAAAGAAGAAGAGCGGAAGGCATAAGTGTAAAAGACGACATAGTGAGAAGGTATCAAGATACGCAAACTCAAGAAAGAAGAACAAAAATAAGAGAAGGCAAATATAACGAAGGATATGGAAAGATTATGACCGAAAGAGTACCGAAATATATAACATGAAACAAGAGTTTAAAGACGAAAAGGATGATAACGAGATTTAGATGTGTAAACAGATATTGGCTAGAGAATTGAGAAAGAAGATGCAGAATGTGCGGGGAGAGATGAGAGAACTTGCAGCATTTGATGGAAGAGTGTGAACACATCAGAAGAGAAAAAAAAGACAAGTAATATTAGGAGGAAAAGGGAAGGAGAGGAATGGATGATGAATGTTTTAGAAAGAAAAAAATTTTTATGTGGAAGAAGGACATTTTAAGTTTAGGGATAGGGTCGTTTTAAAGAATGAACTTCAATGTTAGTTTTTAGGCAAAACCGAACCTTTTGTAAAATTTTAAATTAGACAAACTAATAAAAATATCTATCTATCTATCTATGCTAAACATCGAAAAAACACTAGTGTCTTGCTATCCACCTGAGTGTTAAGCATTTAAAGTTATCGTTTCTAATAACGATAATGCTCATAAAGCATTCACTGTCGTTACAGTTAATCGTTGGCATTTCTTAGTTTATACTATTTGTACGTGTACTTTATACAAGAGATGTCGCAAGCCACGCATTTCACTTATCGAAAAAAACTCACTTTGTATATTCGACCACCTTAGCTATTGTTGATTAACATATGTCTGCACTTTGAATTTTTTTTGTTGGACTTTGACTATATACAGGTGTGATCTTTCAGCAGTCAAAAAAAATACCTTCTTTGAAAGATAAGTTAAAGTAGATCAACGGTTTCTAAGCAGAGGACCTAGCTTATCGAAAATATGCTTAAATTAAAGCTTAAAACGTCTTGAACACATGCCGTCAGAATATGTAATCGTTCCCGGACTCGTTTTTAAATTATGACCAGGTAAAAATTGACCTTTTTAACATGGTTTCTTACCTCTTACAGTCTTAGGTGAAACTTCAAAAACATCACATATCTTGAAATATTTAGTAACATAGTTTGTGCTCCAGGTCAGTTGGCAACCTCCACGGCTGTAGACGCAACATTAATGTATTGGTTCCCTCACTTTGTAAAGCAAAAATTAAACATTCAAATGCAAAATAAAAATACCCGTGTAATTTATGTAACCATATTATTGGTTTTTACCGTTTCTTCGCAATGGATGAATTTCAGTACTTCATCGCCGTGAATTGGAATGAGACCCAGAACTAATCAAGCACAAAACTAAAACGTACTTTTTTAAATTATGAAATTAGATATAAAAACATAAATAAAATATTCAGAATGTAAAAACACCTAATTTTCTAACCTTCAAAATTTTGTGAACCTATTTTACTACATAAATTAGTTGCTGTCACTCATTTAGCTTGACTAGAAACCAGCCAAGCTACTTAAATATAAAAATCAATTGTATACAACATCTTTCAAAACCAAAATCGATATTGTGACAAATGTTGCATGATGCCCAGCCACGACGGACTTGTAAAAACAACTTACCCATACTTTTTCCAGTGTAGAATCTAGTTGGTTTAAGATCTTGGTTGATCTTGATTACCTGACTTCTACCCGTCTAACTTAAACTTTTGTTTGTTTGTTTTTAGTTTCTCGCCCTGAGAAGCCCCTTAGGCTAAGAGAAACGTTGGCGACTACAATTACGATTTCGACATGGTCCAATCTCGGAAGACGTTTTTGATTCAATAACAATTTTGATTGTTACATATTGAAATAAAATATACACAGCATAAAACAAAATTCACTCATTTCAATACAATCAAACAAATTTAAATATTCTAATATAATAAAGAATATGAATGTTGATGCAAAGGTCCAATCTTTTAAATCAATACTCCATCTCTCCGCCTCATACCTATTAGCTGTCATAACCGTATATATGAATTGAAACTATTCACCATCATGTATATCATAACTACTTCCCAAAACCGCATTATAAAATTATCGCTTTTAGTTCTTAACCTCCGTTATGTACGGTTCCTCAATTTTGACTCAAGGTCTTTTATACCGTATTCCTCAGGGATCGAAATTGGCACATCTTTTGTCAATAATTTTCCGGATGTTATTGATTTTTCGCTTTTATTTTATGTTGATGATTTGAAGTTAGAATAATAATAATGGTTACAAATCGATTGGGTGAAGTTTAAAAAGAATCTTCAAATTAAAAACAGTCGGCGAAATGCATTGCCATCAATGACTAGAAGTAGAAATTGATGATCAATTTCAATATCAGTTCCTCGAAAATCAGCTTAAGCGATACTTCCCAAACTGTTTGAACGACAATCTCAGAATTCCTTTTCATACGTCACTGATTGTTGATAACATTCTTCGTGTGGAACAGGGTAAATTTTTCGAGTTGCGTTCGACAGTTAGAAACCTTTTTAAGAAAAATCATTAATTGAGTTTGTCCTTTGGATTGCCTATATTCTAATGTACTTATGTTTTATTTCGAATACTAGTACTAAAGGGTGATTCAACAAGACGTTGCATTTTTACAATCGCGCCATTTCCGCCATTTTTGACTAATTAGGTTTATATTTGACATTTGTTTAGTAAACACACAGCCGTTCAAGAATGCATAGGTATTCGGTCGAACAACGCGTCCTTTTCGTGAAAACGTACTTCGAAAATGGTGAAACTATTTCGACAACAATGCGAAAAATTCGCACGTTGTGTGGTAAAAATAACGCGCCTTCGTGCACTGCTGTGCAAAATGTAATCGACAAATTCAAGCGATTTGGTTCAGTTTGTGATCATAAATCATCAACGCGTGTAAGGCCGGGCCGGTCAAACGACAATATTGTTTCAGTGAGTGAAAGTTTAGAGGCTGATCACAACATTTCAATCCGACGCACGGTGTTGCCAAAGCAACCGGGGCGGCCATTTAACCGACATTATTTTTCATGTTTAACGGCTATATTTCGACTACACACTGATATAAACGATTGTCGGAATTCTCAATAAAAAGAACATTTTTCGAATATTCAAAATGCAATGTCTTGTTGAATCACCCATTATATGCATCTTATAAAAAAAATGGGGAGTTATGCGACAGTTTCAAATCTGCATGTAAACACGATATCAAGAAAATCACCGATCCGATTTTATGATACTTGTCAAATAGGTGTTATTTATAATATCCCAGATCTGATTAGATTTAGGGCATAATCTGTCGACCCAAAAGGTTATTAACCTACATAGATTTTAAAATTATTGGAATATATATAAAAATATTCATTTTGCACATTTTTCTTCCTATAAAAGTTATAGTAATTTAATTACACATTATTGTTTAAGCTATTTTTGAACCGATGAGTAATTACTAAAAATATGACAATCACACGACAAAAATACCAATTATACAAAAAAATTTATAATAAAAAAGTTTTTAGAAATTTCATATTCTACAACTTTTATTTAAGATATTTTTTCTAACACAATTTTAAGTTAGAATATTCTTAAGAGTGTAGTTTGAAAGCACTAATTTTAAATGTGGTGAAGTATAACTACCCAAGAATATACAGGGTGTCTCAGAAAGAAGTACATTAATTTTAACCACTAATCCAAGTTATCAATATAACCACTTTTGTAAGTGCCATTTTTTCAAAATCTCAAGTTTATTTTTAATCCTCCCCAATGAATAAGCAAGTCCTCTATGTAATGTTGTAATTAAAGATAGCAATAATAGGACAAAAAGATATCTTATTTGGTGATAGAAAACGCTTTTTATGAAAACAGTACATACAGGACTCGTTATTTTATGGCGGGAGGGGCGAATTAAAACAAACTTATGATTTTGGAAAAATGGCACATAGAAAAGTTGTTCATCTTGATGAGTTGGATTATTGGTTAAAATTAATGTACCTATTTCTGAGACACCGTGTATTATATTTTAATTTGTGGAAATAACTAAATTATTTTATTCGTAGATGTAATTATAGAAAAACTCCTATAGAAAATCGGGTAAAAATCAACTGATATCATTTTAAGGCATGCATGACAAGTGCAACTAACATTAATTTTTCGTTATGTTTAGTGTACTGGAATTTGTAGGCGGTTCTGATTGCAGCCATCAATGGCATACATATCTTGTACTAATTTATTACATACTTCAAATGGTTCTTTAAATATACAAGTTTGTGAATTACCACACTCTCTTCTAACCGATTTTAATGGTCTCATTAAATCCAAAAAAACTAATTTATAATTTTTATAGGAGAATGAAAGAGTAGAACCTGAAAATGGGTGCATTTTTAAAAAATAAATTAACAGTAAATGCATTGAATCGCGCCCATTATTACTTCTGCAAGTAAAAAGTACTAATGCGAAATAGGATGTAGTACAATGTAATGAGTATTTCCTCCGCTATTCTGATTAAAATTTCTTTACGAGATTGTAAATATCAAACTGATTAGCTTCGCGAACACTTTTTCGTTTTCTTCATCCATTCGCCAATGATTTATTAAAAACTTAACGCTTAGTTAGACCTCACACGAATATATCCACTAATGCGGGTATTAGCACTAAAAGTCCGTTGCTTTTATAAATTCTTCCTACACTTTTGACACCAGATTATCCAAATGGTCGGAGTAAATTTTATTTTCACCATAGTTAACGGTGCGTAAAATGCAAAAGTTATACGTATACAAAAAAGCTTGAGACAATTTGTAACTAGATTTTGCATACCTTGGCAAAAACAAATTGATTATGTTAGCATGTTGCATACCCATATTCCTATGTTCGCTTTTTAAAAAAAATCCCACACGTCCGATTAGCATATTTCACGCATAATCCTTGTTTCGTTATAAATAATTTTTGCTGAATGTGACGCAACGAACCGGAATGATAAAATTAGTCATTGCAAAAGGAAATTTTACAAGAAATAAACAAGAGATAATATTGGAATAAATCAAGATTAATCATACAACAGTCATTGAAGGTTACTAGGAAATTATTATGGAGCTTTGTATTAATTGGGCTTGTTTCTTAATCAGTGTTGAAGGTGGAAGGTTCACGAAATGAGATCATTTATCCAACTAAGACCTAATACTCTAATCAACCCGTAATTATAACCATTGTGTTTAGAAATGTATCTTAAAGAATGTAGGTACGGTTTGCAATTACAAAATTTATTACAGAACGCAAGAGGAAACCTATAAATTCAAAAATAAAATCTTGTTTTTAATTAACTAGCTTCATTAGGTTAAAAAGCAAATAAACTTTAAAGAAACCACCATTTGTTATAGTAAATGACATATCGTATATCTACGTGACTTTAGAAATTATGGATAATTGGTAGTGTACGATTTGTGGTCAATTTATGGGTACTACATCTTTATGCATTTTTTTTCATTACGGATCGACTGGCATCTTTACAATCGACTAGTAATTTTTCTCATCGAAATCTTTATCTATATGACGGATCTTTAACATGTAAATAATCGTTCATTTTCTCAAAGTGTAGCCGAGAAAATTACTTTGCATTTATATCGATATTCAACGCAAATAGAAATTTATTTTTCATGTTATTCCGTTATTCATTTATGTAACATCTTGTCTAATGTCTTTAAAAGCATATTAAAGTACGGGTTTTTTTTAATTGAAAAAAAAAATAATTTTTACAATGTTTAGTCTTGAATACGGTGTTATCATGAAAGAAAGCTCTATATAATGAATCGTATACATAACTTATAGTAATGCAAATGTCTGATTTAAAAAACTAAAAATGTTAAGGGTTAACGCTTGAAATTAATTCAGTAAAATAAATCCCGTAAATAACGCTTCAAATTTAAACCGACGTTTTGTCATTTTATATAATTGGAATTGGAGAAAGTTTGGGTAATTTATTTGATTTTCTTAAAACTGTAGCACTTTAATCTTGATAGAAACTTATTTATCCTGGTTCCTTATCAAATGTGTAGAACATTTTTTTACAGAATTCACTCGAGAACGGTTCAACATTAGGAAATTCGTATAAAGTGGAATTGATTATTCTATTAAATAAACAAATCATTATTATTTATTTGAAAGTCCAAATTTTGAACTAAACAATTTTTGTTAAATAGATCACCCTGTATATGTTTTTCTTTTCAACAGATTTTACTTTAAATGGTGTAATAGTATTTGTCAAAGATTTTAGAGATTAATGCTTTCTTACAAAAATAATAATCTACAATGAATTCTGCATTACATTTTTCACCGCAGAGTCATCATCAAGTTTGGAATTAGTGTCGATTTAAAACATATAAATCGTATTTATTGCTTGAAATATGATTTTACAGTTGTTTCGTTGCTAAACTTTATTTCTAGTTTACTTTTAGAACAAGTTCTTTAAAGCTATGAAAAATGTCAAACATAAATATATGTAAAAAGCTTTCTGCAACAATTATTTTATAAATTTTATAAATAACTAACTAACCGAACATTCTCTTAATTTAACTTTTTTTATTGATAACATAATATAAAACGTATAAGTAGAAACAACCCGTGTAAAATACTGGTTGAAGAAGCATTTGTTCTTCAAACCGCTGCTACTGATTTGTTCCGGAATTAAATGGTGTCCCAAATTACTTCATTTTGTAACGTAGAACCGATTTAATACAGATAGAGTAAAGTGGTGTTTGTAACGGTATCAGATTGGTGTAAACTATAATTTTCTATCTCTCTTTAATTTAGATGGAGACCTAAAATGTAATTTGCACATATTTTAATTATTTAAAAGTATGTGAGACATTAAAGGTGAAAATTTTGAAAAATATCGCTTTTTGAAAATCATTTTGCATTAGAGCCGTACTAACTTTAAATTTAAAAAAAGAACATTTTGGATCGGAAAATATGAGTTTTTAGGTCAAAAGGTCGTTTGAAAAACGTCAAAATGATAAATGTATTAATTAATGAAAATAATTAGAAATTTCACAGAATAAGTTTGAAAGAATAGAAAAGACGGATGAAAATGCTATTGTTAAAGATAAAATAATATTAAAGTTGAAGATATAGTAAAATAATTAAAAATTACAAATTTGAATAAAAAAAATAAAATTGTAATTAATATCATAAAATTTAATTACATAAATAAAAGTCATATACAAATATAAATAGAAAAACAATACAAACAAGCGTTTACCACATCGCCCGGTAAGAAAAATAAAAATTGCGTTTTAGAAAAATGTTTCAAATAAAAGCTATAGACAATAGAATTTCCAACAACTTTTCTTCCTCAACTTCTTTGTAAAATTGATATTAATCAGGTGATTGTTGTATCTCAGTAATTCTAGTGTACTCCATCCTGAAATAGACAAGAACGAAATCCCTATAGACGACATAATAAACATTTATAAAGACAAGTCTTTCAATAAATGGTCTTCTTATTATAAGGAAGCAATAATGAATAGTCACACTAGATACCATAAAATAAATAAGTTCCACCCTAAAAACCTTGGTTTAAAATTTAAATATACCTAAACGATTATGCGTGGTATTTAGTCGAGTGAGTTTTGGAACATGGTAGTTATCCGGCTCATTTGTTTAAATTGAAATTAAACGACACTAACGAATGTCTAATCTGTTTTGTTCCAGGCACAATAGACCATATTATGTTCGAGTGTACATTACATAAAGCTGAAAGAACAGAGATGTACTAAAGTTTGATAATCTTCAAGTAACACTTCTAGTTAACACCTTACATCTATTAGCGTTAAATAATATTGGTATAAATAGTTGTTTACTTAAATTTATAAAAGTGGCTAATATGAAAATATAATTATATATAAATATAATAATATTAATTCGTAACTGGCTGTATAGACTACGTCTAGTTAAATTATAAACAACTTTTATTTGAAACAAAAAGTGTAAAATAAATATTTTCTAAATATTTCAAAAATTCAAAAACCTGTGCAGGTTAACGGCTTTTTGGCTACATAGATTATGTACACGGCAAGCCCCCCGGCCGTCGGACGTAATTTTTGTTTGTTTCATTATAACGTACCAACTCTTTCGTCGGAAAAAGTGAAAAAAGGGGTGTTACAATTTTTGGTTTGAAAACTGTCGCATAACTTAATATATATAATTATAATAATTATAATAAATTTTAAAAATTAGGAAAGGAAAGAAAATAATATTGAAGTGAAAAAAGTGCGAATATGAAACGTCGAAGAAAGGTAATAAGAAAATGAAAAAATAATTTAAAATTTGGGGTAAAATCCGAACAAAAACAATTACAAATTTGAAGAAAAGAGAAAGTACAATGATTAAGAAAAATTAAATAAAAACATGCGAATGTCGTAATTATTTAAAAATGAAATCATTAAATGCATTATCAGGAATAAAAAGGCGACGATTGATTTTGAACATTTTAATAACTTCGGACTATAAATAATTTTACAAAATAAAGAGGAGAGTCAAAATCTTGATCAAAGCTGAGTTTGTGATTTATTTTTTTTATTTTGACATATAAAGTGACATTTTTCACAATCAATGGAGTAGTTAAAATGGCTCACTTTACGAGTAAGCGTAGATTAAAATAATTTTACTTTTAGTTGAAAAATTGCGTAGCATTACCTACAATTGAGTATTTAAAGTTTCAAACTACTTGAAGGTATTGTAGTGGCGACTTTATGTACTACTTGGGGTTTAATACAAAAGCAGTAAAAATTGTAAAATGTTTTACGCGAAAAAATCCATGTTCGATTCGGATTGTGGTAATTTTTATTAATAAAATTATGAATGTTATTATTAATACAATTTTTATAAAATAAGTTTAATCTTTTTTCAAAATGTCAAATTCACTATTGTGTTCGAATTGTGCCAGAAAAAAGATATACGTTAATTTTAATTTAACATAGTAAATGAATATGTCAACTTTTCCGTGGGACACACGGTATATAAAAGCTTTCTAATTGAAATTCTAAACATATTATCGATGCTAAAATAAATTTCTGTCGGTGATTTTTTTTTATATTGTATGGCGACAAAAGATGAAAAATATTTCATTAACATCTCCATCGCTTCAATATGTTTTTTAAGTGTTATCGATTAGTTATCTTTGTGTTAACATTTTTAAATTTAAATAACAATAAATAATTAACTGCAAACATCCCAAATTTGTACACATCGTTAACGGCGAACATTTTAAACTGTCGTATTTTATAGAAATCAAACACTGATTTAATTAGGGTAGATTTGAAGGAAGTACTTAACCATATTAATGATGGAACGTATGGTTCTAAGAGGAGAACGCACGCGTTAGAAGCGTGACATAATCTACGAAGAAAAAAACGAGAATTTAATATTTTATTACGTTTTAAATTTTTCGATTATTTCCACAATCAAAAATCAATCAATGTAGTAATTTTAGATAAATTTCCTTTTGATGTATCTTATCATAAAAATATCCATTAAAACGCTTCAATTGACCTTTAGTGCAAGCGTCAATGAATTTATAACCGAAGATTTTTGTTACAATGCGTTTTGTTAAATTACTTTTTTAATTAAATAAAATGTTACAATAAATTCAACCGGTTACGTAATACCAAGATTACTTTGTAGAATTCCTGTACGTATAATAATGTATAAATAATATGCATTAACGGAAAGGAATAAAAAGAAATGACTTCATTACTGCATAAGGATGTTAGAATTTTATATTAATTTAATACAACCAGGATGTCAAGTACGACACGTATTACAGAATAAGAGCAATATTTAATGACTTGTAAAAACAACAATCGATGACAGATTTACAACTAATACATAAGACATAAATCTTTAGATTGTTTGCGCAAACACAAGAAGACGAGCATTTAAAAATTCATCCTTGCACCAAACGCTCGCCGCTTTTTTATCTAATAAAAGACGCTGTCCCACTTAATGAATTTATTAAGCCACGTACGGAGACATATGTCCTTCGATAAATTGTTTTAATGGACCCTATATTTTCTTTAAAGTTCCAATAAAACAATTTTACCTTGTAGAAATAATTCTCATATAATTTTTAACATTCCTGGGTGAGTGTATTATGTTGTCATTACAAAACCCGGACGATTTATCCCAACAACGGTTTTGCGCTGCTTTAATTTTTCTTTGCAACAGTCACGATTTACTTATTTATTATTTTCTTTTACTCCCGATGTTATTGTGTAATTTCAAATATTAATTAAAATTTGCATTTTCGAATAAATAAGATGCGTCGCTTAATATAAAGTTTTTTATAATTTTCAATCTGGGTGTATAGCATCATTTAAACAACCGTTTAATTAGTTAAACGTGCGTTGTAAAATTGTAGAAATTTTTGGCGGTATTAAATTTCGTAAGCGCATAAATTACATTAATAAAATTTTCAACGCGTGGAAAAAATCTATTGTGTAAAATGTAATAAGTAGCTGGTCACGATTAGAACCCGCGGGAAAAATATCATAACCCCTACACCGCCTTGCACAAATTGATTAAAGATAATGTTATTAACGGCTGACCTCATACATTTGTTATTATTGAATTATTTTGACAATGATTGATGGCAAGGTTATCTTAATTTATTTCATTAAGTTGTTTAATACCAATACGTTCTGATATCTGCGTTGTAAAGTGCAATTACGAAAATGTATTGTTGTTGAGAAACAATGGAGTTGGCGAATTTGCAGAATTTCTGTTTAAATTCAGTTTACCGTAAACATTCCGATATAATTTAAAGATTTTCACTTAAAAGTTCTGCTTCGTAAAGCAATAACAACTGGTATACAGTAGTTGATCGTAAATACAGCGATGTCTATTCTTTTACCGGTTGAACGCTTTTAGTGATGTGTATTACATCTTTTACAACGCATATGCATCTATATTCTATAGTTGTTAATTCTCGACAGACGTATTTAACCGCCTTACTATGCATCAATTTTAATGTTATACACATTAAGCGACGAACTTACTTCTTCATTATTTAAACAGTAACCGCTTGTATCATTATATACTTAGGTTGCGTTTAGGTTTAAGGAACCTTGAACCAAATTTTCGATCATGCATTTTTCAAAAAAAATTAACGTTAATTAGTGATCTGAACAGTTGCACAATAAATATTATAACGATCAAATAAGAAATTAGGTATATGGAACATATCAGTTGAATAATATACTGGCGAGATCAAAAGGTCTAGTAACACCTACGACAAGCTCGTAAATTTTTAAAATACCTGAAAGGTATTATTTACGGTACTCCGATTAGATAGTTATCGTACAAAATAATTCTAAACGGGCGTCTTTGTAATGTTTACAATGGTTAGCACACGGAGAAAACTTCAAACCGTGGCAACGCCCATCACGATGTAACCAGATTTTTGCTACTAGAAGCACGAGACACGATCAAATTTTTACTGTTATAAAATGTCTATGATCTGAGAAACAACAAACTAACCTTAGTTAATGCTAAGGGTATAATCGTTAATTTTTTTCTCAATGAAAAATCGGTTTGCCGAGAAGTTTGCTTCCGCAAACTTGAAAACCATTAAACTATCAATAACATTTCCTCTTGTTGTTATTAACATTGTTATAAAGAAAGTAGGCTACTAAAGGACTATTGGAAAAAATCAAATTGGTTTTTGGATTTTTCAACGTTCGTGATTTTCTACCAACGTGAAAAGATAAATAGAATTGCGTTTGTTCTGAATTGAATCTTGTAAGCAATTACGACTATAATTACTTATTGCGTTTTTAGCTCAAATTTAATTGAATTGAGTATTTAATTAATAGCGGCGTTTTGATGATTTTTTAATTATACCATAAATCACAGATGTTTTTTTTTGGGCTGTTAAATTTCGTGTATTACATGATAAAATTTCTCGCGGCAACTGGGATTTTTCACCGAAATTTTTTCAGTCGTGATCACTTGACGTGTCCTATTTATCCGTTGAATTATAATGTGATTTAAAAAACTTAATTAATACGGATATTAATACTATTGAGCAAATAAAAAAAAAGATAAGGTCACAACAAAAATTTTAATTCTTGCATCATAAACGTATGATGAAAGCTACGCATAATTTGAAATTATTGCTCGAGGTAACGATGATAATCCAGTAAATAAAATCTTGTTTTGTCTCTGCTGTTGGATCCTTCTATTTGCAACCCAAATTACAGGAAACAAGGTTTATTACTTACATTTTAAACCTATGATACCATGTTCAATTTGTTAATTTATACTTCGCCAAAATTTTCTGCAATTCTGAATATATTTTAGATTGTACGGCTAATTTCAAAAGCAGTATTCAGTTAAAAAAATTAGTAAATGTAAACTGCAAACCGAAAATTAATTATGTAAATTAGGAATGATGAAATAGTAATATTAAAACAAGCAATTTGACTTTATAAGGCAACAAATATTACCGTATAATTTATTATTTCATTTCGAAATCTTTTTTTATCACATATATCAGGTGTTTGAATTTATATAAAGAAGTAAATTAAAAATGTACATCAAAAATCACAATCCAAAGGCTCATTTTAAATTTGTTTTTAATGAAGTAAAAAAACTTATTTTATTTACAGTCACTGTTGTAATATGTTAAGGCTGTTCTCTCAGGGAGCTATAAAATTTATGTAAATTTATCTCGCTTATTTTTAGAAATGTTTTTCTAATTTTGCACAAACATATAGTTAACATTATTATTTATGTCGTGCAGGGGCTATTTTTTTTAATTTTTGTCTTCGTTGTATTTAATTTAATTAAAACATAAAATAACAGAAAAATGGATTTCCTTATAAGCCCAAATTTCGACTCCTGCGCGATATAGATAATAATTTTCTGACAACCCTACTTTCTTTTAAATTTTTACTTGTGAAATGAATGTACTCGCGGGCGAATTTTTCTGAGCGCAACAGGCCAGACTTGGAAGCCGATAAATATTAGCAGATAACTAATATATTGTTGAATTGTTGATGTCAATTTTTTTGTACATGACGTGCATTTTAAACAGTTTTAGAAACAAAAAAAACAACAAATAGCTATTTATGTAACAAGAAATAAAAATAGTAAACCGCCTACTAGAAATCTGAAATTGTCCCGAGTGATAGAACAGCCTTAATCACTATCGACAAGTAATTGGCGAGACATCTAGAAAAACAATGACAATTCGCCTGCTCTAAATTCGCAAGTAATTGATTACAAACACAGACAATCACTGACAGTTTTTTCACTCAAAAGAACGATACAGCTTTCGAGTGATTCTCAGCTTGTAATTGTACAATCTCTTGCAAATTTACACTAGAGGATTTTAGATTGTTGTTTCAGGCAACGTTTAATAATCAAAGTATAGATTTTGTAAACTGGTTATATATCTGTTGGCGTTGCCAACATTAAGTCAAAATCTGAAAATAGAGAATATAAACTTTAAAATATAAATATGAATAAAATAGTTTGGGAATTGCAATTCACCGTCGCGATCAATTAGGCCTCGAATACAATGGGTTATGTTGTATCTTAATCCCTAAGTAATTTGGTGATAATTAATATATCTAAAGCAATAATCCAAACGAAGGCCTTGTTCACCATCACCTATAGTTTCTCAGGGATTTTATTGTCATCGGCTTCACTCTCAATACGTTATGAGTATTATGGTTGCATATTGATAGAAGTTTTTTACCTTTGATAGTTACTAGCCTCGATCCCTAATGCGTGTGTTTTGCAGTGAATCACCTCAAATAATACTAGATTTTCAAGCAAGTTTAAAAAATAGTATTGGTTTGCACTTTTAACAGAGGTATTCAATTTCTAGGTGATATCAATTTTATGTAATTATGTGATGAGCGTTGAAACACTCCATTGGCGTTTCACATTCTAATATTAGTAGCTATTGTTAGACTTAGGTACCTATAGCTTTTTGAAGTACAACAATCCATTTCACTTAATTTTTTCTAGCATTATGTGAAATGCGAATCCAACTGAGGAAGTTGATTTCATCTGATGTTTCTGTTCTAGTAAGCCTCTTTGGAAAGCATGTTGATTAAAGAGCCTCTCGCAGGAATCTTTCTGAAGAATATCAGAGTTAACGTAGAATTCAATTTGTCAGTTGGTCCCCAAAACTTCTCCTTCTATTGAAGAGTGTGGCATCAGTGTGTTTTTTCTAACATACCCTCTATCCAGATATATTTATTCGTTGGTATATTATTACTATTTTTCATTATTATTGTATTGCGATGTAAGTGTAATGTATGGTGCCTCAGAACATCAGTAAAAATCTGTATAATGTGCTGACGAAACCGTGTGTAATTGTGGGTTGATTCGTCTTAGCAAAGCATTGGCTTTAAGGTTGTAAATGTAAAATGTCGAAACTATTTATGAAACAAAGATTAAACAAAAATCTGACTTATCTTTATTCGCTCATTAATTTGTAAAATGCTTGTTGTGTGCCCTATATTAGTGTGTGATTGTGTGTTCAGGGAGGAGGTTTTAATGACTGGTGATTTTCAGAAACAACATGATTATCTTGTTAACCATGTAGTACTGTAGAGTACTAATCACCTTCCATATTTTTTATGTTTATTAGGAACGCCTAAAAGTAAGTATAAAGTAAAAATTTAAATAAAGAAGTCAAAAAGGGTTTGTCTACCAACAGATCTGATTGTTCTGCGCCGAGATGTGTGTTCTTCCTGGTGTTAAAGCTTCTTTAGCCTTAATGCCGTGCAAAATTTGTTTTCAAATAGAAATTCCTTGCTGGTATCATCTCAAAGCGACACCAGCATAGGGTATTCTCTACTGAGAATCCGAGTGATTTAACCTCGGTCCTCTTTTCGTACTTTTTATTGGTAAACGCAATTATAAGAGCTTTTGAAACGCATGTAACTTGACACCTACAAAAATCGACTTCAACCCATCCATAAGTTGAGAAGCTGTTTTTAAACCATTTATCTGATACAGGAGGAAGTTGGCATTTTACTACAAGTTTTATTGAATTAGTAGTCTCTAGTAATTCATAGCACTTTAAGAGCTTTTTTTAATTATAAATTATTTGTTATTTGTATAACGAGTGTTCAAATAAAAGCATGGGCTAAAGAGACTATGGAATTTAGTTTATTGAATTATTTTTACAGTGTACACAAAAAAATAGTACAGTAAAATAACGCGTGTTGGTGTATGAATTTTCTATTAAAACATGATATAAACCTAAGTAAAATATAAACAGGACAAAATGCTGCGTTTGGTTTCGAACGAAATAAAAAAAAACTGATTTGGTTGAAAAGGTTAATAATTTGCAAAATTTCAAACGGAAATAACAAAACAGAATTAGGAAAAACTTTGTATCAGCTGAGTACTCGGTTAAGAAAAATTCCATTACCTATCTTGCCCAGTTTTTCGGTAGAACACTCGTTATATTCTTGTCATCCAAAAAATGTTATTAAAATTCGTGGTGAAACAACTAACATTTCGAGAGCATCAGTTTGACTATAAATGGTGAGAGTGATTCATACGTTTAATAGAAAACTCTGATTTTACTCCAACGGCTCAACTCGGTAGAGCCATCAAGATGCCGGAGAAATTTTTTAGTCCATTTTATTCATATGCGTTGCGTATCTTCCCAAATTTTTCAATCAATTCTAAAACACCGAGAGTATTTGAAGTTAGCGTCTCATTTGAGCAACATTTTTCTAGTTTTCCATTCAAATAGTTCTAGATTTCTTGGTAAGTTCTACAAATAAATCAAACCTTTAAACCAAACATATCGTCCCACTTTATCATTTACGAATTTTTGATCAAACTTTATTATAATTTTAACGTTTTATATTTTTGAATAATAATTTAATAATAAAGAGTTTTTCTTCTTAAATAGTCTTCAAAATTATCTTAACATTTTTTTTATATAGAGTATTCTAAGTATGGGATTCTTATGGTATTTTAACATTTTTATTTAATTTGGAAATGCTAACCCAACATAACTGAAATTTTATAGAATTGATTTGAAATTTAGTAGCATCTAGTTATATACGACAATTTACTTAAAGCGCCCAAGAAAATAAAGCCAATGGTGTGTTTGATAAACTCTTTCAATTTTTTTTTTATTAACATACAATATAAATATCAATTTAATCAAAATAGATAATGAACAAAAAATTGCGCATAACTATTTATAATTAGTACAAGAACTATAATTAAGATATTTTTCTACTTCCACCTTAAAACACATTTCATCGTATATGTTGGCACGATGGTTTAGGTAACCTTGTAAATACACATTGACAAGGTGTGGCTTTGTGCGTTTTGGTCACAACACGAAGTTGGCAACAACGGATTTTAATCACGGGTAGAACTTGACTTCAAATTAATTATGTCGTCACTTCATTCGGGTTAGTTTTAATTGTCAAAACGTTTCTAATGTCATTGAATTTATATTTACCTCAGTATTTTATATTGTTATCATGTTAAGCTAAAATAAAGTAATTTTAATATTTTTGTCTTGATCGTAGAAAAAGTATAGTATACATTTTGTTTTATAAATTTCTCTAGAGACTCGTTTTTTAGACACTGCTCGGCTAGGCTTCGCTTGCTATTTATAAAAGTTGTTGCATAACAGTTAACTGTAACGACATGTGTGCGTTAAATTGCATAGCGCTATCTAAGCGATAGCTTTAATGCTTAAAATACACCTGTGTCAATAAAGCCACACGTGTCAATGTTTTACACGAAATGTCGTAAGACACACATTTAACTTGTTCCATAATATACTATTATCTACTCCCACCTTTAGAACACAAATTATCGTATATGTTGGGACAATGCTAGGTAACGTTTTACTTACTGTCAAGTTGTCTGTACAAAGTAACCCCGTTTTACGGTACGTAATTCGTTCTATAAATATCTTGTTTCTAGACACTCGCTCCGCTACGCTTCGCCCGTCCCTAAATAAATCTCGTGTCTAATATGCTGTTTATAAAACTTGTTGCGTTATATACTACACGGTATAACAAGCAATAAGATTGTTTCTCTGAAGGTAGAGATACAATCAGCTAGTCAACTAAAGCAACTTTAAATTTGAAACGATATTTTGATGTTTGCTTGACGAGCGACGTAATAAATGCATAATTAATTTAAATAGACGTAAGAATAACTTCTGCGGTTGTATCATGCCGTGTATGGAACTAACGCCAAAGCGATGAATGTTAAAGCTCTAGCGGCTAGTTACTCGTTACTCGATTATAATGCAAGACACTTGGTGCGAGACTTCAAATAATAAAGAAACGAATCCTGATGTTGGTGATGATGACGTTAAGTAGTACCAATCACATACCCAGTAGAACAGCCCAAAAGTAATAACCAGGAAGGAAAAAACTATAAAAAGAATTATTGCATCAATTGCGTTCTCGTGAAAGACATAACCTTACCCGTGGCAATTCGACCTCTTACCCCGAAATATTATCGTAACTATCGATCGGATCTTTTCTGACGCTTGAATTAACCACTCTAAAAGTTATTCTTGTAGGATGATTGAAAATTAATTAAGAAACTCACCTAATGGGTTAAGATATTGACGTACAATTTTTAGTTAATATCAAAACCGAAATCAAATGGAAATCAAATGCGCTAGGCGACTCTGACCAGGAATTTGTGAACTAACTAAAACAATGACGTATCATACGCCAAGAACAATTTAAACGTTCCAGAAAAATCTAACTAGTCGATTTGTGCTCCTAACCGAATGGATAACCTAAATAACACTTTTAGGCTCAATTGCACAAAACTCACATAAATTTAATCTTAGAGTAATTACAATAACACCCAACATAACAAAGATTGTTTTTAACTTGGTGAGATTGTCTTCTTTTTTTTTGTTTATATTTTTTTTTCGCCGCAGTTTTCTACGGACCCTTACTTATAGGAAGGTGATTCGAAAAGAGAAAGCTCTATTTTACTGTAAATGCGAAGAAGCATTGGCCCCACAATGCAAAACGTCGCATTTACACTGAAATAGAGCTTTTATTTTGAATCACCTTCCTATAAGTAAGGGTCCGTAGGAAACTGCGGCGAAAAAAAGAAATATTGTATTTAACCCTTAGCTTAGTTCGGAAACTTTTTAAATCAAATGAAAATATTGGAATATCGGTACCATATGTAATATTATATGTAAAAGAATATTTTTTAAAAGAATTTAGGAAGTAAAACCTTATTGGAAAACCATAATTATAACACATTAGAAAAAAATTTCAATTTGTAGTACTTGACATAATTTTTGACAAAAGAGGCGAACTATTTGCTTATCCGTCGGAAAATCTTAAACTATTCTATAGAAACGCAGAATAGTTAATGGTTTGTGAGTTTCCTCCAATTGACACGCGCGAACACAGAATCCGAAATTGACAATTTATTTTGTTTGGAATTTTGTCAATGCAAATCGGCGTGCTCTTATTTAATTATAGGTTTCTAAATATCATTAAACCAAACTACATTGCTGAAACAACTTGTAATAGCGAAGTCATGAAATATACCTACATGCTTATGTCACATGCACCTGCTAATTATCTTTGAAAATTTCAAGCATCTAATTTACACTTAATCGCCTGTTAATGAAGATACCATATTCTACAAACGCGTAAAGAATTTCAATTATTGTTGAAGCAACACGATTGCTACAATTACAACAAAGAACAATACCAAACAATTTTCAAATTATATTGGCGCATCAATGTTCAAGAAATAAATTTATCGTTCACTCAACAAAAGTTTAAGCAGGTATTATTTCTCACGAAAATTTACTCGTCAGAAATTAAAACAAATTTGTATAATAGGATTGTGGTGTGTCGGTTAGAAGACCACCCATGCTGGGAACAAGGCAACGCTATTTGAAATTGTTATAATTCTAATTTCTCGTTGCCATATACAGTAGATTTTATGATTAAACGTTTAGTGATAAATGTCGACCATATTAGTGCAACACATAAACTTCAAAATATGGTTAACAAGCAAATATATTTTTATAAGATCAGCGTACAATGCCTTTGGGGAAAACTATGAAAAATTCTTTCTAAAAGTATATCAAAGTGAATGAAAGGAAGAAATTGACGATGACCTTAAAAGTTTTTACGGAAAAATCGTGGCCTACAAACGCAGATACGTAAAAAAATCGGTTGCATTATATTTATTAACCTTGTACTTAAGTTGTTAATAATCTAAGAATAAATTATTTTCCAGCAAGTTTAACGTTATTAACAAAGGCAAAAACAGACAAGGTTGCTGTTGTGGAACGTTAATTATTAGAAACTTTAATTTTATAATAATAATAACACAGGATTTAAAGTTAAGATATTATTAATAATAAAATCGATACAAAACGGTTTTTGAATCATACCGCGCCTTAATCGCGTATCAACGTCAAGGTCGGTACCATTTGAAACAGTTAAGTAATGAACAAAACGGTAATGAGTGTTTATTAGACAATAAAATTACTTAAACCACAAATAATAAGTTGTTAATGCGTGTATTTAGATTTGTATCGTTACGAAGCTGCCACCTGCGGTCTTTACAGATCCCAATCGTAAAACTGTTGAAATGTAGTTGTCTTGCTCAAGATAATTTCCACATCAATGTTGTTGCATGAATAGTTCATTATATAACCATACTCTCTCGCATATAAATAAATACTACGACTTCTTCTATAACAACAATTATAGTTACAATGTGTAAAGGCGATAAGTGGTAATGGTTAAATCGTGGAAAAATTAAAACAAAACTTGTTTGCTTTTTCAACTTTCTAAATCAAAAACCGTACAAATGCACGAAAACATATTTTAGAATCCTTACAAATTTTAAATTGACCTACTTAACAACTAATTCATTTGATATTGCTCGAATTTTGAACATATGATATGAATATGTGTAAAGGAAACCTTTTCAAGTAGACCACACTTATCTGTGTTGGAAATTTATTATTATAGTTAAAATAAATTACACTTTTTAATGTAATTCAACAAATATTTTCGAATTTTTGCTAAATGCGGATTCGAATATTGTTTTTTCTTTTAAAGCCATTTACATTTGTAATAATCAACTGCAATCCATCTATTAAAATATTAAAATAAACAAATTAATAAAATTCGGATGTTAGTGAGCATTTTGAATATCTGAACTTCAACAATATATTACACAATTTAATAAATTTCAATTAAAAGATGAATAAGATAAATATAGATAATAAGATAAAAAAATGCATTATTATCTAAACATAAATATCGTCTTTAATAGGTATCTACCGAAAAAAACGATATTGGCATTTTTTTCATTGCAGATTTTATAAAAGTACAACTATAGTTTTTAGATTGACTATTACTTTGTAAAAAGTTCTGTTTATCAAGTTGGTATATTTCTGAATACGACTTTAAATGCATTATTTTGTGTTACGAACAATAAAACTGCTATAAAATGTAGTAATAGGTCAATAGAACGAGCGGTAATTGAACGTGCGACAATTGGACGCGGGCAACAATTGGATGCGGCGAAAAATAGACTATTAGACGTATTTAAAGCACTGTATTACATTCAACTCTTACAAAAAAAAATTTTAAAAATTTTGTTTATTGTAGTTACTACACAAAATTACAAAATGAACATCAATTAAGTAAGGTATTACAAAAGGGTAAATGTATAAAACATTACAAAATCACAAAAGTAACAATATAATTGAATAGAATGGAAAGATAAGGATTCTTACTTAGTATATTTTGAGCGTATCTCTGTAAATTCTCTTCTGAGGTAGTGATTCCGATCAAGTAATTTTTCCATTTCAATCGATTTAAACTCAAAGGATTTACAAATTTCCATATTCTGGTACGTGCAGCATTAAGTATAGATAAAAAACGATTGTGCCACTATTCAACAGAATGATTTGTTTGCGGTATATCATCTTCTACGTATGCATATTATTCTACAAACAATTGGGAACAATGCTTAGACGCTGCAATAAAAAGATTTAGTACGTTAATCACCCGCAACAGTTGCAAGTGTATTATAGTCGGTAGCGTCCTACTGTCAAGCGTCGAATTGGTTCCACACATTTAATTTTTACTCGCCGAATTGTCCGCTTTCAATTGACGTAATACCGTAGAAAATTATACGATATTGTTTTATTTCCATATTTTGACGTTATTAAATTAGAAAATACAATGCATCATTGAATTTCTAAACGTCGAATAAATAGATTAATTTTTTTAATTTAACCAATGCTTTTCAAGCCCACAGTGGTCTTTCTTATCTTGGACACTGTATTATGCTTTACAATAAACTAAAGATACAAAAGTATGTGTAGTATAGTACAAAAATTACAACACACATTTTTATTGTTTCAAAAATGATTGATTTGTCTTTAAATCTTACTGAACATCTAATAACTAATTTTAAACAGAGATTACTTATATCCATATGCACCAATACAACTTATACTTAAACAATGCTTAAAAACTTAGATACAGTTGTTAGAATAATAAGCTATGGCTTTACAAGGTTCATGTTTTGCGACTTTGATGATTGAACTCTGGGATGCAGTAAATCGTCTAACACAACAATTCTTCAAAAACACTTCATGCTATAGCTAATGCCCCCTGGTACGTGAGCAATCAAACTCTCCACACCGACCTCCAAATTCCCTTCATCACTGAAGTCATCAGAAATTTAGCTGCCAATAGTAAAGCACGAATATTAACCGAACTCTGTTCTGAAGACCAGACACTTCATGCAAATATTTACCTTGCCGTATTATTTACTTATTACTCACTAATGTGTAGATTGTAAATTCGCAAATAAAAAAAAATCCGTAACGTAGGAATTAATGTGTTTGCATCTAGGTTAATGATTTTTTCAATACAGGGTTCTATAAGTAAATTGACAACAATATCCTGCTACACATTTAGATTCTGTAAGTACTGAATTACAATATCTATTAATAACGACTACGTGAAGAATAATATCTGTAATATCTAAGTTACCATGAGACTTAGATAAATACTGCCTATCTCAAAACTGCCTAAAAAAGTATACGAATTTTGAGATATGATATAAAAATACTTATTTTGTTAATTTTTAAATATTTACCTACTTATCCTTTATTTGAGCATTTTGAAATTTGGACATAAAAGATAATGAAAAATCGATCTATAATACTAACAATTTGGCATGGTGATTCAGTTGTTTCCAGCAATTGTCAATTTTTTTCTCTTATAGAAACCGTATCGATTTTTCAGATTATCATACTGTTTTTACAATGTCAGTGGTTTTTGAAATTTTTAAATTCATCAATTAATAAATAACTTGCTAATGAAAATGAGTTTTGATGTCTATGATCAAAATAAGCTAAATCAAAGGATCGCTTTTGCAATTATACTTTTTTGTTTTGTCACATAAATTAAAAGCAAAAAATAAAGCAAATGTATTAAGTAATTAAAAAAAACGAAAAAACATTTCATTTTAATTATAAATATTCAAAATGTGCCATGTTTGATAATATACAGGCAGACTCTTAGATCAATATCCAATACCTTCTATAATGTTTACACTTAATTAATATTATTACATGTGAATACTAGGGTGGGTAAAGGTTGGCATGTTTAGGGTTTCGTGATGTTCCTAAACATTGAAGTAAGGGCTTTGCCAAGACGAACCAATCCACTATTGCACACGGTTTCGTCACCACACTATACAGGTTTATACTGATCTTTTGGGGCACCATAATTAACACATCACAATACAATATTTGTATAATGTACCATAGAAATAAATAAATAAACCAAGTTTTTCAATAAAACCACGATCTAAATTACTAAGATGTCAACGAAGTACTTCAGCATTATTGGAAAGAACGCCTCCTCGATTTGAGATTTTATTTTCAGTTTGGCATCAATAATTAAAGAATCGACTTTTTGTAAACCGCTTATACATCAATCGGCAAATTTTTGATAGATTACTATTCGAACGTGCTAAGTTAGAAGGCTAAGGACTAGAAGCCCCACCGCTTACTTATTGTAGGTGTACACTAAGTTTTTCATGTATCCCACACAAAATAATCTGTAGCCATTGCAATGTAACAATTACGGGATAGTTCCCTTTCTTGGTACCAAATTAGAAGAACATATGAATCTTTTATTTTGTCTTTTGTTTTACTTTTACTTTAATTAAACACTTTTTCAGTAATAACTTCTTCGTCTTTTGATAAATATCAAAATTTCAAAAATTATTCTAATTAAAAAAAATAGCGCAATATGATTCTAGGTCGATCCTTCCTTGTGTTTTACATAAGATATCTAAAAATTATTGGAATAAAAGTAAACTAAATAATTTGAAACTGAATAAAATGTGTATTTTCTTATTTTTGTCATTTGAAATTCAATTCCTTGAATTTAAATAGTCATGCTAAGTTGGGCACTATTAAAATAACTGAGTTTAGTAATATTTTGTTAATAATATCCATAGTAAAGTAGAACTCAGTACGTGATATTATTGGATACTTATTGTTAAATAGATCATACATTTTTCATGTGTTTAAATTCGCTCCACATTCTCACTGATCATTTATAATACGATGAAAAAATTGACTTGAATAGTGTTTAATTCAGTTCTCAAAGAATTTAGACATTATTACAAACTACGTTTTCGGATTTTTCTGAAGTTTTTTTATAAAAGGGGAAAATTTGTCATTCAAAAATTATCAATGACATAATAGCATGTAAGATATACAAAATTATGTATGTCATTGATAATCAATTTAAATATCATTTTAAAAATTATTTTTTTTAAACATCATGTAATGTCCTTATGACCCAATTTTGTATCATCCGGTTTACCGGAGGCTCCAAAAAGATATCCAAAATTCAAATTTTAAAAATTATAATTTTTTTGTTTTTGATATCAGGTTTTCAAACACAGTTAATCACAAAATCACCTGACACAAACGTCATTGACCGTTAAATGAGCTTTTAAGGTTTCTACGAATAATTAGTTTTTAACTTTTCTACATTTGAACGAAAACTCCGCGGATAATTGGGGTTCCAATGCGGTTTCCGAAAGATGATGACTTTTATTTGTAACATCCGGTTTAACCACAAGCTCCAAAAATCCAGATTTAAAAAATTATTTTTGATGATATCGGATTTCCTAGTGCAGTCATCACAAAAACACCTAAAACAAACGTCACTGAGCATAAATAAACTTTCAAATGCTACTATTTCCGAGTTTATATAACAAATAGTAATGGATTTATATGTCCTTGAATGAAAAAAATCTCTGAAAATTGGTTTCTTGAAAGTGAATTGGCTACGGTTACTTTCCTCAGTAAGGCTGCCAGGTATTGTTTGAAGTGCTTATGACTGGTTTTCGTAATGCTCTGTGTTAAATAAGTTTTCAATTCCAAATGGTACCGATTGCTTTGTTACAAACGTGTACTGCATACAAATACAAATATTGAAAATGTCTGGGTCGTCTTTATCTACGTACTCCAGTATTTGTGCAGTTATTGCTAAAATAGTTCTTACACATTTGGGAACATGGGAGGCAGACATCCGCCTTTTATAAACGATTCTGGAGCACTTACAAAAATGGGTTGTGGTGATGGGGGCGTATCTATGAGTAGTGGCACAAAGATCCCTTCGTACATTCGACATCTTTGATTTTGCGGTGTCAGAATCCACTGTTGAACCTAGAAAAATAAAGCAAATCGTGTTTATCGTTTTTCTAAAAAATGTGTTTTAAAAAAAAGTGATTAAAGAAAAATTAGTGATCATAAATCTTGAAATATGTAATAATTATCTGATACTCCTGTATTCGAAAGTCCTCGGCGATGATATTATTATCCTTACACCCATACAACTTTTTTTACAAATTCTCCTTCAGCAGTAGCGCCAATAACCTGAGTTGTTGTTTTCGTCAAGTCATAAACAAGAAAAGTGGCATTCGCATTGGGTACGGAAGACTGAATTTATTTGATCAAGGTTCCTTTCTTTACTGTCAGCAGTACCTACTATAATGTCGGTGTTGCATACAACAACCAACACAAAATAAATTGCCGTCAAGAGACCAAACAATTATTTTGTGGAGATATTGATACGTCTCTGTTCCATCAGTTCATACTTCTGTCTTACCAGTAACTTCAATTGTAGCTGTTAACTTATCGGTTTAGAGAGAAACTTAATTTGTAGAATAGAGGATGCAATTTGCCAAGATACATCCCTGATGAATTTGGTGCATGAGAATTTTGTTATCTATTTAGGGTTAAAATCATCGTCAGTCAATTCTGGCTAAAGTTGAATTTTGAATGGATGGTATTTTTGACGAATTAATATTTGGCCTATAAATCATCTATACATGTTGTAGTAAAGAGTTTCCCAACAAGAGCGCCGGATTTTAATTGTCGGCCATTTTCTTACGGTGATTTTTTTGACAGTTGTCACATACAAACCATGCGATTTAAGAATAAAGAGTATTCGAACAAACAACTTTTAATTATTGTAAAACACATTCCAAAAACGGTGAAAGTTTTGCGACAACAGTTCTCGGTCGGAATAATTCTCCAATTGAATCGACAGTGAAGCGTGTAATTAAAAAATTTTAGATTAAATTTACTACGCTGACAGATCATAAGATTTTTCTGTGATTGGCAGTCAAAAGGACGTAAATCACTTTTTTGTCTTATAAGTTGAGATACGCTTCTTTGTGAGAACAGAAATTCATTCAAGACGACTTATGTCAAAACTGAAGGCTACAATCTGTCTCTTTACAATACATATGTACTTACGCCCTTTTAACAGCACAAATGTTTGTAATTTTTTAGTACTATAGTACCAAAAACCCAATTACGACAAAAAGTGACTTACGTTCTTTTGACTGCCAACCACAGCATTGTTTGTCGTCGTAGTTGTCGGCCACTCAAAAATAGCCACATGGTCGAGAATCCAGAAACTTCTATTTGGCATCGTGGTAAAGGATTGAACATTTTCAGAAGTAGGTACTATGCAACAAAGTTTTGTAAAAAATCTGAATTTACAGACGTACAAAGTTTAATACAAACATCAATCTTTAAAATTAAATCCGGCACTCTTGATGGGACACCCTGAATTTCGAGAGTTTTTTCAAATCTTTTATCAACGCCGATGTTACAAAAGTAGGCCATAATTACGTTAAATAATGTTTTGTTAATCTCTCCCCAATTTTGACAATTTATTCAGCAAAATCTAGTTAGCCGTTTGCACGAAGTACGAATTCCAGTGGTTTTCTGAAATTCTGCAGCGTTCTAAACTTTGAACGCATGGAAATTAATTAAGTAAGGTAAGGAGGGTTTACGACTTTTGATATGGTGTTTAGTATGCTAAGTAGATTGAATGTGCCAATTTTCAGCTTTACATAACTTAATCCTAAGTTAAAACTGACTCCAATTCTCCAGATACCTTGTTAAAGGTTGCGCAAAACAACGAAAACGTCGGCAACAGACGGTACGGTTCTATAATTACAAACAAATAAATTTGTTTAACTTCCGTTATATGGGAATGTACAATAAAAAATCGATAAAGACTAAAACATATTTTGTAATTGTTCAGTTACAATAAATTATGATAAATGCATTTTTAATTAATTTTAACCACTCTTCAATAAGATTGCGTAAACAACATTCAAGTATTTTGAGGTTAAATTTTTTGTAGGTTAATTTTATGTTTATATGCTTTTATAAATGAGTTATGAAACATTGGGTGATTGATTAGAGGTATTACTTCAATGAAACACATTTAACGAAATATTTTGTAAATGCAACAATACGTTAACAGCCACAAGATGGCAGTACTTGTGCTCATTACGTAACAAGTTCGAGAATTTAGAACTATTCTGTAATTAAAAATTCATCCAGAGGTTACTATTCTATAATATGAGTAGAGTCAATAATTTTGTTTCAAATTTCTTCTATATTATAGCAATAATAACATGTAAAACAAATTTTGAAAAATGTAGATACAACTTTCAGAATTTTCAATCGTATTCTGCATAACCATATTTTGTCAATAACAGCTTTTACTTAAAAATAAATATAATATAATAAATTAATATAGAAACTTAACATAAATAATAATTCTAAACCAATACCTGCAATTTACAATCGTATTATGTACTTACCTATTATTTTAAGTTCAATTTAGAGTGTCGTTGACTTACATCATTCTCAACTATTACGCTGCTATTCATGACTAATTGAAAACTTGCACTATTTTGCTGCTTTACAAATTTATGATAATGAGCCAAATAGGTATAGTAAAGTAAAACAACTTTGGCGCTTTTCTTATAATTTTACTGTTGTGCAAATTAACTATTGTTTTGTTTCAATATATATTAATCAATTGTTCTTGCAGTAAACAGCCAATAAACGCTAAAAACGGATTGAATTTAATATGGAAAATGGTAAATGCTTCTGTCAATAACTATAAATACTACCTATCAATTAGAATCAATCAATTTTATATTTCAGTATTTGCTCGAAAAACAAGGTGTCCCGTAACAACCTTCTCTAAGTACTTTCTCGTTTAAAAAGGTGGTGCACGAAGAAGTTTATCTTTTTGTTCTTACTGAAAATAACGTAGTGTAAGGTTAATTCCATGTAGTTGTTTGTGCCCTAACGCTGTAATCAAAAATGTATGTACATACCTATAGCTTTAAGACACTCAAAAATACCTCAACTTTTTTACTGGTATATACTGAAATAGACATCGTAACGTTTCAATTTCGTCGATAATTGATTGTTACAAAGTGGGAACTTGCACGCGTATACCGTATAAAAATCGCGCGGAATCGAACGAAAAAACATGTTAAATAATGTGTGCTGCACAACATAACTGTCGTTATTCTATTAATATCAAAATATAATTTAAATAACAGGCTTGTTTTTCTCACATTTTAATTAAAATTGTGTACACTCAGTGAGCCGGAACTATAAAATGCAAAATAAAAATATGTCCAAAAAAAGTGGCAATGGCAATGACTGAGCTTGTTTGTACAATAATCTTTTAATGCGGATGGTATTATTTTTAATGGCGACTCGTTCATAAAGAGAATCATTACGGAAACGGTACCACATAAATGAGTTGCTCACAAAAAATAACACGACATGTTATTTCAGTTGTTCACGTACTTGAATTTTTTAGACGTATTTAACAGATAATACAAGAAACGAATCTAATAAAGCTAAATATGGAGTGAAATTTAATTGATATCGAACGCCCACATAATGCAACTACCTTTAGGCATGTTGTGATCTATTTCTATTCCACGAGTTTTAATTGACTATTGCAAGTTTTAATTCATTGCGCGGATAGAAAGTTATTTTGACTAAGAATGCATTTTTCTTAATACAAGAAAAAATAGTGATGCTTATCTTAAACACGCGTTGAAATCTCCACACACTAAATTTGCCATTACTGTAATTACTGCAGCCCAAAAATGGAAGTGCTTAATATCCATTAATAAATATAATTGAACCAAACATTTTTTATAAAAAAGACTGCGTGCTGATTTACTTTGTATGCGGAAAATGTCTCCAATTGTTCTATAAAACGTAGGTAACGTGCCAGTTTTTAGTTAAAAAAAAAAACGGTTTACGCTTATGTAAAAGCGTCAGGTGATACATTTGGTGTTTTATTAATTTTACTGTTGAGGTTTTCTATAAGGAAAACAGTAAGTTAATTACGTTAATCAATTTTAGACTTTCTCTTGCTTTAGGTGTTTAACCTGTAGCGATTTTCGCACTAAGTAAATGATGGTGCACATATTTATACAAATACCTTAGGATAAATTAACTAGGAGGAATGATCAGATTAATTACTTTAGATGGTTCTTGTTGTAGCAAAAGAGTTTGGTGAACAATTTTTTGATGCCACATATTTAATTTTTATTCAAACAAAATTAATCGTTCTTGAATAAAAAATGATAACCGGATTTTGTCTAATTTATGTTATTTTTTGAAGATTAGAAATTGATGTAGACTACTTTCTTTTTTATCCAACGTAAACAACGTTAGTTGTTATTTGCTTAAATATTTTTTGAGGTGCGTTTGTTCAAAAATTACTATATTTTTGTTTGTGAAAATTCTGAAAAATGATTTTGACAACGATGTTTCAATTTACTTCATTATCTTTACCTTTTTTTGATATAGTTTTAGTGTACAATTTTCTATTGAGAAGGAAGTGCCACAATTTGTAAAAAAAATCAAATAAATGATGTTAGAAGAACAACGTTAAAGCTCATCATATGTTTAGGGTACTACAAAATTACAAAATAACAGCACAACGTTCTGTACTATTTAAATAAGTAGTAAAGATGTAGTTTTTGGAAAAATGTTTTATTAACAGTTAATTATTGAAGTCGATTATTAACACTTTCCAAAATATTAAACAAATAGCCCAGTCAGTTGGTGCTTAAAAAGAGGGTTTGTTTGCAAAGTTTTAAAAGAGTTTCGACAGTTGGTATGTTCAACACCTCTACATTCTTTCAAATTTCATAGCGCTGCTGAATCTATGGTGGTAAGTTCGGCAGGAACATTATCGTGATGCTGCTTAGGACGGTGGCATGAATGCAATATTAAATTTATTTTTCGGTCATCCGTCTATAATCACTGATTTTGCATCACCCAAAAGCGTCCAGAAACACCCCTTTTCTTGGCCTCGGCCGGCAAAAAAGTTACTAAGTGTTGGTAATATCACATTATACTCAAGACACTGAAATCAGTACAATCCTAATGATGGAATACGTAAATAATACGTTGCAGTACTTTTTTACATATTATTTTGAAGGATATTATAAGCCTTTTGGTTTTTAAACGCAAACATTAAAAAAACACGTGTTTTTATATATGCCAAAATGACACCCTGTTGAATGCTGCTAAATGGCGTTACTAACCAGAAATGTTTCGGGATATAGCAATATTTAAAAATTTAAATTTTAACAAATTTGACCATTTGTATCACTTGGCCAGAAACTGCTTTTGTGAGTGCCTGGACGCTAACGCCTTGACTTGTGACCACCTGACACTTGCAAGTCAGTTTCTGACTTAGTATACAAATAAGTATTTAACCTGATTTTTGAAGCATTTATATCAGTAGGTATCCGCTGCAAAATCGTTCCTTTCCCTGGTTTCAGAATATATGTGTTTGAAGATGGTATTTGATTGTGTAAGACATGATATTTTATTTGCATCTTACCTAAGCAATAGAAAACAATACGTCAAAATCAAAAATAAAAACTCAAATGCAAATAATGTTATGCACGAAGTTCACAAGGATCTGTTCTTGGACCAATCCAATTTTAACATTTATAAACGATTTAACAACTTGAATATCACCGGCAAAATAACATTATTCGCAGATGACACCAGCATCACGTAAAAGGTCTCACAATCGAAATCGCTGTAAAATTTAATTAAAGAAGACCTTCTACCAGTGAAAATGTGGTCTCACTCAAACAGTTTAAGTTTAAATGCAGTAAAAAGAAAATTAGATCTAATAGTGTTAGACGACAATAACATAACTCAAATTGCTAAATCGATCAAGTATTTACAATTACAATTCCCAGAAATGGTTGCCTCACATTGATACATTAGTTAATAAGTTCGTTGGTGAGATGGTCTTCTTTTTATTTGTTTTTATTTATTTTATTCGCCGCAGTTTCCTACGGACCCTTGCTTACAATATATGTAGAATATATTGAAATAGAATTTTCTTTTCGAATTACCTTCCTATAAGCAAGGGTCCGTAGGAAACTGCGGCGAATAAAATAAATATTAATAAGTTAGCTATCAGATACATTGTCGCACTGAAAAAATGGGACCATTGTCAAGAATACTTTAAAAAATTCAAAATTTTGACTCTTCCGGCATTATTAATTTTAGAAACCGTTAGTTTCATTCATAACCATCAGCACAATTTTCCGCAAAGGCGGGTTCATCTACATAATATGAGAAAAAAAACTCCTTATTTTGCAACCTTAGCTTAGATACTCCGCATTTAAAATGTACTAAAAACTCTATGATGTATAGTGGTATAAAATTACACAATCACCTACCAGCTGCTTACAAATCAATGTATCCCCTAAACAAATTTAAAAAAATTAGAAAAATATTTCTGATTGACAGACCATTATATCAAATCTCCGATTTTACTAATTACCATATCTGTAATTTGTTCATCTCCAATAATTCCAGTGTTTATTGACGTGAGTGCTATTACTTTTGTAAAAGGAAAATGTTGGCACAACCAATCTAGACCGCCAAGGCCTATCATTGTCTTCATCAACAATTGATCATCTTTATATCTGACCACGTACTACACCAAAATTTGTCGCACGTCTAATTTAAGTATTCTTTACTCATGAAAAATCAGTATTCTTTGACTGCCATTCATTGCTTGACATTAAACATATTTTGTAAATGTAAGTGGCAACACTTTACTTGAAGTGACCACTGGCATGGAAATAAGCATTTTTTGGATAGTGTCAAGGTGTAAGTTTCGATGAATTGTTTCACAAGCGGACCATTCGGAAATGTTGCACCCTTAATTTCTAGGCCGAGTTACTCAAATTTGATCAGTTCATCCTCACATTTGTCGGATAATTGTTTGTAGCATTCTTCCTGATCTGTCACGTGTACCACTTATTTGTAAGGATTGGATAGAATTTCTTCTAATTCTGCACTGAGATTGGGTGTAAAACTTATCGAGTGCATAACAACTTTAGCAATTAAAAGACAAGCCAGCGTATGCGCTCTTACCGCACGTGGATACATTTTTTCAATCGAGTTCAATGCCTAAATGGTATGAAAAGCTATTTCAATCCACCGAGTCTTCTTACAACATCACTCAATTTGAAGTCTTCGCGGCACGAGGAAATAATGTCCCGTGCTTTGAAATACAGAAGGTAGTCAAACTTGCCAAAACAAGTGTGCTGATTTAATGACACATTTATCAGAAACAGATATACGAGCAGCAAGAATTTTGTCGTATTACTCGGTGGAGCATTAATAAAAGGCAAGCATCCCATAGATGTTTTCTGGCAGGGAAGTTCCTCTATAATTTGTTTCATAAATCCACTCCGTCCAGGCAAATAAAGCCACAATAAGTACGAAGCGGACGACAAAATCACTTTTGGAACGAATCTAATGCGATTGCGGTTTCGAATCTGTACTGTTTTTAAGCCCGTTACGATACTTCTTGAATGTTTCTAATAGTGACAAATTTACCGACAGCTTTGTCAGACGGCATTTACTTCAATCGTACAATTTTTTAAGGAGAGCAATTGTATTTTTAGGCGTCATACATTGGATATAGCTTATGGCATAAAAAGTGAGCATCGCTTCGGTGTACGAGAAACAATATCCAAAATATGGCAATTAGTCTCCGATTGCATTGGCAATAAAAAAAATTTTAGCTTTGCTGCGGTAATTATGCAATGTGTAAGAGAAATACTTTTTTCCACAATCGTTAGCAAAATTGATTAAAATTCAACTCAAAACAGTGAGCAAAGTGACCTTTTTAATCACAAATGAGCAAAGTAAATTAATTTCTTCACAAGTGAGCAAAATTCAAAAGCGTATAATTGGTTGTATACTACGAATACAACCTTTTCAACAATTATTCTTTTACAATGAGATTGTAATTAATTCAAATTATATAGAAAGTAAAACCGTATCCTTATAGTTATGTACCATCTATTAATCCATCTACTTCAGGAGTCATAAATTTTGGCGTTCCACATTCCATTACCATTACACATGAAGCAACAAACATTTTTTGTAATTATTTTTATGTTGAATTCAGTTGATCATATATCCCATTAAATTTTTCATTAATAAAAAAAATTGTTACTTTAGAAAAATTATATTTTACGGTTGTCCGGGCTCGTGAGAAAACGACACACTTTGCTCACTTGTATTAAAAATAGTAGGTATTTTCCCTCCATTTCTCAATAGACGCACGTTTGTTGTTTGTTTGTATCGTGATTAATTTATACTGTGTGTTTCGGAAGCAAACCGAAGGAGCCTTTTTGATAGTAAAAGCGATCAAAATATCGTCATCGTATTTTTTCAAGTGTTGTGCCTTAACGGTTTGTATGCGTGGGCGGTAATCGAATTCAGTTTCGGGCATCAGTTCATCCAGGGAAAACTGACATTTTTCAAACTTTTCTTTGAGATAAGAGTAAATATTCTGTTTTGCAAAATCGATCTCCTTAAGACAAAATTATATTTTAAGGTGGTGGAAAAAAATCACGTTTAGCACACGTGAACAATGTCTTTGATTCATTTGTACTAAAAATAGCTATTTTCCTACAATTTTTCAATAGACGCGCGTTTGTTGTTTCGTTGTATCAGGCTTGCTTCAGTAATTTATACCCTGTGATGTGGAAACACCCGCAGGAGTCTTTTTGGCAGTGAGGACGATCAAAATACCTTCACCGTATTTTTCTGTTTTACAATATCAGTTTCATTTGGAAACGGATTTCTTTGTTAATATTTTCAGCCCTTGGTGCTTGGTATACATTTTTCATGCACGAGTTGGGATACTGTGCATTAGTTGCGACCAAATTGTTAATTTGTTGGAGACAGCTCGTTAGTAGGGCTATAATAGCTTTTGAAATGCTGTATTTCTACTAATTTACGCACGGTATACACAATAATACGTCAGGATCAGGAGGCGCTCTTTTTCTGTTTTACTATAGATTCTACTGTTATCCCAACAACGTACACGAAACGGTAGCCCCTCGCGAAATAAGGTGTTTTTACTGCCCCTAACATTGGCGCCACATTGTAGTTGTAACTTTTCTATGCAGTCTAATACTATCGACTTCAATTTGTCACCTTTACATATCGTATTTGTAAAGATGTAGCACAAGGGTTGTTTAAATTTATAAATTTAAAATAACTTATATATAACTCTAACCATGATCACGTAGCAGTTGGAGCTGGCAAAAAATCTAAAACCTACTTTAAAATTAACATTTTGGGGCACGTAAAATATAATTTTAGTGAAAGTATTAGTATTCCTCTGTATATCTCCTGCTTCTTAGTGGTTTATTTTTAAGTCCACTTGGGCTGTCACAATTTGTGCTCTGCTTTCGGGATGTAATCGTTGGGAGATGTTAACTTCAATTAAAGTGCTTTCTTTTCACGTTGCAATTTAAGAATGTTCCTCCGTAATTTTCTTTACTTAAGAGTATTTGAGCTGCAAGCTTGAGTAGTTTTGGTATAGCTAGAGATGTTAACGGGCATTTATTGATTCGCCAATATACCTTGCATCATTTGAATATTAGGTTTCAGAAATTGACACTTGTAATTCATTTAGGAATGGCAAGTGTTCGCCACATACTCGTTAAGTTTTTAGAGTCGACATTTTTATGCAACAGATCGTACCTTCCAGATTCTGTTAACCATTCAAAACACCTACAACAAAATGTTTGTAATTTACTTAAAATTCGTCATGTAACTTAACTCGCCTGCTTAAATTTCCTTTAGAAAATCTGAAAAAACTGATTCTACCATCATATTTAATAAATAAATAAATTCAGGTTATGTATTTGCGGTTATGGGATGGGGCGCGAATTTTAAACTAATGGCATTTTTAATTCAAATAATTTTATTGTGTTAGGTAATTTTAAGCAGCAAATACGTTAAAGATAATCTCCTGAATATACAAAATTATTTTCACTCGTTTTTGTTAAACAACTATTCTTAGATTCTCAAAAAATTGAATTTGTCCATTATTAACCTAGGTCAACAATAGAAAAAATTATTAACCACTAATAGAGAAATTCAACTTCTCAGTTGGATAGGAGACGCAATAATTGTTCACTTCACAGCTAGTAGTGGAAAAAAATACTGACAAATAGGTATTGTTGAATTGGCATTAGAGAGATCTTTACAGTAGTGCAAAAGTATATATAGTCTCCCTTTAAAAATTTTAAAGATAAATATACGTGATCCGAAATGGGCCACCCCGTATATGCAAAAGTATTTAGATTTTGAATATGAACAATTCAAATCAAAAATTACAAATTTGAACATCTGCATATAAAAAAATAATTTCGTTTTGAGCAAAAAAAATGTACATTTTTGGTTTTTTAGAATTCTCAAAATATATTTCTTCTACATAATAATTTTTCAATTTTCAAATTGTTCATAATTTACTTTCCACAAATTTTAATCCAACTCTTTCACTTTTCTTAACAAGTAAGAGATTTTTAGAAAGCAATCCCATGCAATTTTTAAAAAAGTGGTGTTTATAGTGTATGAATTTTTAGGTTTTGGCGGACATTTGGGTACATTTCCCTCAATAAATTTTTGAAATGTATTCGGCACAGAGCTTCTGTTTTAATATAATTCAATTTTTGTTAAAATATTTTCTAAAATAAATAATCACAGAGACACATTCATTCAATTTTCAACAATTTCTTTAACAACTACATTTACTTGATTTTTTATATAAAACACATAATTGATTCAAACGAATCCTTTCTATGAAACAAAGAATAATCTTTATACTTAACATTTAAACAAATTATGCAAATGTTATGGAACTGAAACACAACAAATTTCCACCACCCTCCATACTAACTCCATTTACAATCTACACTCGGTGAATAAAAATTGAATCGACTTCTAGAAAGTGAATAAAATCTATATCAAAGTTTTTGTCTTTGACAAGGACTGTAAATATACGTCAATTATTTAAAATAACTTTGTTGAGTAATAATGTAAAACAGAGCGTGTATCTAATATACATAATAAGCTGTTTCTGTGTTAATATACGAATTAATAATAACTTTTTGCCTCGGGCACCTACATCGAAATTGAAAGCCAATCATTTTTTTCCGAGACAATATTCGAATCAAACGTTTTCGCCATTATGTATTTACATCCTTCTAAGTCATTATAATCTAGATTTGTGTGCAAAAAAAATGTCTGAATTATTTGCATTCAATAAACGCCCCATTTCCTCGATGTCTTAAGACATCGTAAATTAAAACGTTTAGAAAAAATCATTCGTATTGTAAAACAAAGAAGTTATTGCTGAATGTAAAATGACTTTAATTATATTACCCTCAATAAAATTTATGACAGTCTTATTACAGCAACTGCTTAAGTATTAAACGGCTTGACCTGATCTACAGCTTTTCTCTTTTGCTGGATTTCTGAACAAAACAAATTCTATGATGTTGTTGTTGTTGACGAGTAATTTTTGACTAAATTGAAATTTCTTTACTAGTGAAATTGTTAAAGACCTGCGTAAAACTTTCACTGTAAGATAAATAGATATACGTTTTCAAATCGTTTACCGGTTTGGGATTTTTCTTCGGGCGCGTGCCATATGTTCAATTATTTTCTGATGTACCATAACATACCTTCGGAGATAACAAAAAATACACATCCTCTTTGTATGTCTTTATGTTTTTAAAAGACGCAATACGTATAGTACATCCGCCAACATCTTACATATAATGAATTTTATTACCACAATTTCCTTTTCATCTACTAATAACCGAGTAATTAGTGTGATTACCATTCTAACGCATGCTTTTTTTTTCAGGTGCTTAAATCCGTCCTGTTCTACTAAAGAAAATGCACTTTGAAGATGTTCATAGTGCTTAAATAACCAAGAAAATTGTGATAATGGATATAACGGAAGCTTTCCGGAGTGAGGACCTTACAAAAACAGACTTTTTCGATTTCGTCGTCACGCCCGATTCGAACGATTCTCAATTGCAATTCACTAAACAAATGCGGACTGTAAACGCGTTCTTAGGTAACGGTGGTGCCGAAGAAGGAAAAGAAACAAATAATAATATGTTAACGACCGAGTTAAATAGTGTGCCAACAATAAGTTCGGAAGGTGTTACGAATTACGATCCAAATTTTTGGAGCGACAAAGAAACTGTACGTATCGAAACCGCCATTTTAGAAGACTTAAATAAATATTGTTGGAGCACTGAACAGGAAACGAATGGGGTTGTTGCGACAAACGCCAGTAAGCTCGTCAACAACACCGATGGTTACTATATATACGTTAACAGTATTAAATGGTATTGATCAAAATGCTACTTGGTACCGTCCTCCGTTGCCTCCTATCGTTAAAGAAGAAGACGGATCTTTATCGAGTCCGAGTTCGATGGAGCATCTGCAAAGTGGCTTAGATATAGACTCAATTTTAAACATTATTCCGCACGCCCAAAATGGGTTTACCAATATTTATAGTGATAGTACTCAAAGTACGAATACCGATGGATTAATTAAATCGAAACTTATACGTACGAGGATAGTGGGTTTGCTGATAACAAGGACGAATTAGCCAACTCTCTAATTATCGAAACGCCGTTGTTGGAAGCGCACGAGAACTTTAACAACAACAACAATGATTGGAAAGTGAACAATAATAACGGTAATACAAGCAATGGATCTCCCGACTCGCTGCTCCGCAGCGCTTTACAAGGTAAATCTTACGTAAGATACAACGGCGCTGCCAAAATTCCAAAATCGGAAAACAATAGTGAGTTAAGGAGGGTTTTATCAACACCTCCGGGTGGTAAATCCGACCCAATTTACATCAAAGAGGATCCTGACAAGCCTCAGGCGATTTCAGGCGTTGATGGAGCTGTTATTTTTGATAACGATAGCCATTCAACGCATAACAACGTAGACGACATTTTGTTATCGCACTTAGACGCATCATATCCGGAGGACTATGAAAAATTGAAACGAATAGCTAACGAAGTGGCCGAATCTGTAAATCAATTTTGCTTAATTAACAACAACAACATAGAGCAGGTGTACAGCTTCTCTCCGGATCAAATTGGAATTTTGAGCAATTTGAATTCGCCAGTTTCGGTTACTACTCCTGCGGTTACAAGTACTAAACCACCTACTAAAAAATATAAACGCTCAAACAGCGGTGCCAAACAAACCACAACACAAGGGGCTTCATCTACAAGCAATGGTGTACGAAAAGAACGATCATTACACTATTGTAGTATATGTTCGAAAGGATTCAAAGATAAATATTCAGTAAACGTACACATACGCACTCATACCGGAGAAAAACCGTTCACGTGTAGCTTGTGCGGGAAAGTTTTCGTCAAAAAGCTCACTTGGCCAAACACTACCAAACGCACATTGCACAGAAGAACGCAGCAGCTGCTGGGAACGCATCGACCGCAAAAACTAAATCGAGGTAGCTCGTATGATGTACACAACTAGAATGCAGCAATTCAGATTTTAAAATTCCCTTTCTCTTTGGCTAAAAAAAAGACTTAAATTTAGACTGACTTGCAACCAAAAGAAATTTGGATGGAAAACTGAAAACGCTGGTATGACTAGTACAAATTTCAAATTTGACAAAGTGCGCCGACAAGAAAATTTAATGCAACGATCTAAACGCTGTACTTGTTCCTAAATGTATTTTTTTTGTTTACGTGCTGTGATTCGTATTATTTGGTTTGGAAGTGTATCATTTATACGTGAAAAACGTCAAAATTTTTAATTGCCCAAATTGTCTTGCCATTGCTGTATTATTTGTACGTAATAAAAATTAGAAGTTTTAATTTATTTATGTTTCGAACCTTGTTATGTAAAGTTAAAATATATTTTATGATAGTTGATTTGATATATACATACGCATACAGGTGTTGCAAAGGCACACTAAAAACCTTGTATTAAGTAGCCTCTATGTGAATTGTTAGTGTTACGCTATAATTAAGACAATTAGGTTATAGATTTTTATATAATTAAATAAACTTCAGTTTACCATATTAGTAAGGCATTACATGACCAATTACCTACGTAATACTCACACGTAAAATAGAATTTGTGAGTACAAATGTTACTTAAATTAGTATTACGGACTACCAATCAGAATTTTGTTGTATGTTTGTGGTTTTAAAAGTTTATAAATGTTGACTTAACTTATACCGGCATAATCTTTGTTTATGTTTTTTTTTTGCTTATCGTATAGTACCTATTTTTGTTATATTCTAAATATCTTTTATAATGCAAATGGCTTTGTTACTTGTTGTAAAAACCCATTATTACTTGCCATGGTTAAGGGTTTATAATCGTTAGATCTCAGTGAGTCTTTCAAAATGCTCTCTGTATGTTTACAATTGCCACGTAAACGGTTTCTACTGCCAACGTAAGTGTTCTCATAGAATATACAAATAGAAATAACGAGTAATACTCAATTTTGATCTTAATAAGTGGTTGCTGTTGATCTACTTTATACAGTTTCTACGCTAACGCAAACGTTATCCTTACAAAAAAGGTCGTGTTTATGTATTTGTATCTCATTATCTTCTTTTTATTATCGTATTTTAATTTTATTGAAAGTATTTTTATAAACTTATATTACCTATATTTTGCATTTTATAATTTTATATTTGTAATAATTATTTTAGCTATGCATAAATAAACGTTTATGAAGTAGTATCTTTTTTGTATGTGAATTTTTTTCTGATTAACAGAAAACGACTTTATATTTTTTACTCAAAAAAAGCTTTGAAATAGAAAAACTATTAAATTTAAAAAAATAAATATAAAACGTAAAAATGTTAGTTGAGATTTAACATGGGATGGGCCATTACTATGCAGGTGAAAGATTGTGAGTTTATTTACTTACATTTTTAAAATTCATTTTGGATTATACAACTTAAAAATATTTATATTAAAAATAAAATTGTTATACAGGGTGATTTATATCAAAGATACATTTTTTTAAATGAAACCCCCTGTATATTACTACATATTTGAATTCCTTCATCAATTTTAAGGTAACTTTATATATCACACTTGGTATGTAAAATAAATCGTTTGACCACAATTCGTAATTTTTTCAAAAAGTAGTCCTGTATAAATTGAATGTCGCAGCTATGATAAATATAAGAAGGTTGTCACTCTGCAGAGTTAATAATGATGAAATGTACTAACATGGACTAAGCGTTCGAAATCATACTCATTAAGTGTTTAAAGTTGGTATTTATCTATTCCAGATGTTTTTTTATTTAACATTTTATAATAATTATAAACACAAATCCAAACAACAAAATATTTAACGAGAGAAAACACAAACAATATAAGAAACAATATCAGATAGAAATGACACAATAATCAAAATAAAGAGTTAATGAAATTATTTTATTAAATGTTCAAAATGTCGACCACCCTGTTGTAAGCAAACTTGTATCCTTCGATTTAAAAAATTCTAACTATATCCAGTATTTCTGGATTAATTTCAGCAAAACATTTGTAATCCTATTTTTCACATTTTCAGCTGTAGTTGGTTATTCCATGTGAACTTTTTCTTTGATATATCTTTACAAAAAACCCATTAGAGTAATATCTCGCCATCCCTTCCTATCTACGTTCTACCAAATGTATTATTGAGTCATCTACTTACAACACGGGCACGATGTGGTGGTGCTGAAAATAATTGTCTCTAGTTTAAGTAAGCGGTACATCTTCACCAAATAAAACATTATTTAGAAAATTTAAGTATACTTCTCAGAATTTAAAATATCATTTAAAGTTGTAGTCTTTAGAGTCCCAGCAATGAATTTTAAAAATGTAAGAAAATTAACTCATAATCTTCCAACCGCACAATAATGCCCAACCCTGTATACAATCTTTTAATGACAATTCACCCTAACATTAGTAATAAAACATTGTTGCAAAAAATAATAAAATGTTTTGTGGTTAGTTACACATTTTGACAACATCATTGCACTGATATTTCAATGTCAAAATATCTGTGCAGGGTTTTCTGTTTATTGAACGCTTTCATCGGTTTAGTATAAAAAGGCATTGATTATAAAGATGAGTGTTTATACAGTTGCAACCATAAGAGTACTGAAAGCTTTATCCACCTAACTGCGTTAAGTGACTATAGAATTTATAATCTTCTGTTTTTTTAGCAGTGCACTCTCTGTTGGTTGATTTTCTGCCTTTTTACGTTTTTATATAAATATAATGCGTATTTATAACCTAAGTTTAATATAGTCAATTGATCATTAATTAGAAATATTATTTATTTTTTTTTTCAATTGTTAATAGTTTGGGATTGGTTAGTTAAAGGATTAAAAAAAATTAAGAAAGAGCAAAATAAGTTAAGTTCGATTGGATTCTGAACGTTTGTGCAAAAGGTTTGCATTAAGAACCTATGTAAAGGATGAGCAAAACTTTATGTCTCAGCGTAAACAGAAAATCAAAAACATTTAAATGAATCTGAAAAGTAGTTCTTAAAGGGGGGTGGAGGAAGGTCCCCAAAATTTTTATTTTTTTAAATTTTGAAATGGACATAATGACGTTCCCAGAAACACACCTATATTTTTCAATATTTAAAAGACTTAAGTCATCTTTTGATCTAATTATGCAGAAAAAAAATTGCTATGATCTTTCCTCAAACGAAATTCTGTAAAAAGTCTTATCTAAAATTGGTAAGTGTCACGTTTTAAACAAGTAGGCTTAAATGGCTTCTGTCAATACTTGAATGTAACGGTTGACAGATATTGTTCTGTGTTCATTAGACTAGGGAAACTGTTCAGCAACAACGTAAAAGCCGACACGTTTTTGACTGAAAGGTTCTCCGAACGTGTTATTCTAAGCTTAAAAATATTTCCACGATTAGAACGGAATTTACCATCAAATAACAAGACATTTTCCTCTCAAAAGAAAATACCAATTTCTAAAGAATCAATTATTATAATAAAGTTTTCACGGTTTCGCAACACTTTGAATACAATCGAAGGAACTCGATAATTAAGAGCATTGGCAGGTGAACACCAACGGTAAGACTTAATTTTGTTGCCCGGAGTGATTGTAAACTTAAATAGTAATGATAATTGGTTTTCCAGTATGTTCCAGGTAAAATTAACTTCATGGAGTTTTGGGAAACGGTAAGAGATGCAATGTTGGTGAACTGAAAAAAAAATTGTGGTATTCGAAATTAAAAATGCCTACAGAGGTTTTCAAATTGTTGGGAAAGAACTAAAAATTGTATTTTTTAAAAAATTGCAATATTGTCGCTATCTTTTAAACTAATTTAATAAAATTTGTCAGTTTTCTATTAGCGACTTTTAGACTTTTGTAACAATGACCTACTTTAGTATTTCGTATAGCAGCTATATTGGATTTTATGCGGTAGGTATTAAATTAAGAGTATAAAAAGAACTTTTCAAACATGTATAATAGCTCTATCTTTAGATGATGAAAAATGTAAAAGTATTTTTAAAAACAGTTTTCATTTAGTGGGCTGTGAAACAAATCCAGCAATTGTGTTTGTTGTCAAGTTATGTACTTATTTGTCAAAATATTTTTTGTATTCAAGTTTTTCAAATATTGTGATATTTTTTGACTTATCTAGTTACCAGAGCACTTTTCTAATAGAAAGATTTTCAAAATGGATTTCACAAGCTTAAGCTGCGTAGTATGTATGTCATATCCAGGAAAACGACTTATCGACCTTCCAAATGCTTAGAAAAAAATTATTTACCTATGGTTATTTTAAAAACATATTCAAAATAGAGTGTGTAGAATGAAAATATTAAACATTTGGTTTTGCCAAGTATTATCCACAACACAAGAACCTCCTTTCACCAACTGGAAAATAATGTTGAAGTGCCTAATTAACTGCTCTGAGACTTCAAAAAAAAATTCAAGTATCGTCTATATGTAAAACATATAGTAAAGAACTTCGAAGTGGCGACTTTTGCAATTAGTTAATATAACAATAAAAATTCTCAATTTCCGATTTAAGTTGTGTGATCTGACGAAAGTAGACTTACAAACTGCGGAATATTTTTCAGACACAACGTGTATTGAGTCATTAAAAATTCATTCTTAAATCGATAAAATAAATAAATAAACCAATACGAATTATTTAGGTTGAAGTACGATTTTTGGGTAATAACCTATCAGTTATCACGTTAAACTAAAAAAAATATTTGGCAATATTTTGCAAATTTACTAGATTCTTATTGTTATTGCTAATGTGTTGCGGAATGAGTCCTTGACTTCGGCACCTCAATAAAAAAATCCGTCTGTTAGTTAGTTTGGCATCTCTTAGAGTAAATTTTAGTAAATTAACATGCGAAATACTGACAAATAATTTTTTTATTTTAATGTGATAACTGGCAGGTCGTTATTCTCCAAAAATCTTACTTCAAATTAATTAATTAAGTCACTACCAAAAATACTCCCTCCAACGAGTTATTTTATTTTAATAATTTGACTACACCTCGATGTCTTGATACTCGTATACTACAAAATTACATGTAGCGAACATGGGGTTCCACCAAGATGAAGTGACTAACATGAAAATAACTGGATTCAAAATCCAGGTTATGTTTCCTGGGTTGCAGGCTTGCTGGATCTTACGGCTCTTCACAATTATCTGTAGTAACAATTTCAACAGACAAAATATATAACTTTGCTGATAGGTTTTTTCTTAAAGTAAATATTGTTCGCTTTAGATTCATTTGTGTGCGTCAAATGCTGCAACAATCATTAATATCTAAATACATATCAGGATAACTTGAAATCGAAACTGCCAGAGTTCCATTTGTACATTTTATAATTTTACCAGCACTTTCTGAATTAACATGAATTAGGAAATGAATTTAACCTAAAAATTGGTATTGATTGGTGGTTTATTGAAACTAAAATACAATAATTAATGAGTTTCACTTAAAAATTCAGTCTACATTTATCTAATAAAAACGATTTCAACTTTAGTTGAAATTGCTTGACTTAAAGTAGCTTTGATATCTGACAGTAAAGCATTAAACAATCTCGTAGTAACTGCAAGATTGTTCTTAAGATTTTTTTTTGGCCAGTGAATACTTTTTTGCATGAGCAGATGGATACCAAAATGTGATCCCGTATATGAGAACACTTTGAACATGCGCAAAGTAGAAGATTCGAAGGGACTCCACGGTGAGGTTATAACGTAAGGTACGAATTACGTAACAGGCAGAATTTATCTTGCCAACTAGACCTGCAATATAGTCACACCCCTCCAAATTATTTTGAATCGTAATTCCCAAACATTCAGGACTTTCAGAAACTAATATTGTATGCTCTCATCAATAGTATTATGAGTATCCTTAAATACTAATAAAGCTGGTTTATTAGTATTCAAGCTTAAAAGATTACATTTACACCATTGATCCATACTCTCTACCACCTTTTTCACACTACAAGATAGATTGGTGGCACATTCTTGCACTACGACGCAGGAAGTATCGTCAGAAAATTGAGAAAAAATAATTTACGTTATCGATCTGCTCACAAAAATTGTTGGTGTATAGCAGAAAAAGGAGCGCCCCAAGTATTGACCCGTGAGGAACACCTGTATGAACTCTAGCATAGAGCGAAAAGGAGATCTCTACTTTATGATTAACAACAGTACTTATACAAATCATTTAGGACCTGTTACTGCGATACAATTTGATTTGATCAAATTGTGGTATACCATATCTTTTGACTTTTTCTAACAATACATCATGATGAAGTTTGTCGAATGCTTTGAATAGATCAAAATAAATTCCACCTACCCAGAGCCTCTTATCCGAATGCTCTAAGATGTAAATCAGTAAATCGAAGAATGCCATCCCCGTTGACTTATTTTAAAGAAATACATACTGAGACATTTTTATGATGGTAAATTTAGCTAAATGGTCAATAATACGTTTATAAATAACTCGTTCAATAATTTTGGAAAATGTTGATAAAACAGAGACGGGTCTATAATTTTCAATATTCTCACAATTTCCTTTTTTGAGAATTGGAACAGTTTTCGCAATTTTCAATTTGGATGGAAAAAGCCATTAGAATGTACAGCGTTTACGCGTAATAGAAATTAGAATTGAGTGCGATACCCTTTTTACTATTGCTGGAGGAATTTCATTGATTTTTACTGAATATTTATAACTCAATTGATTAATAATGTTCAATATTTAGTTGCCGGAGATTGAAAATAGGCACAAAATAAATTAGTTATTTTGGTTAGGTCAGATATAGTTAACCACTCATAATTGATTGTAGTGGTTTTTGCAGTGTTTTTATTAGCTTTGACTATCTTAAACATACCAAATATCAGAATTATTTATTGTTATTCTTTTTAATCTGTTTAAATTTTTTGGAAATTTTGATACATGTAATTGACATAATTAGCTTCAAGAACTGCGTTCCAATTCTCAGTTTCTAAATTTCTTTTAAATTCATTTATGTTACTGTTTCCATAATGTCTTGACAATTGCCAAGTGGGACCAGAATCAACAACCGAATCTATTTTAACCTCTGAACAGAGCCCAAAATAATCGGAAAGATAAGATTCAATTATACTGGTACTGGTATCAATCAGTTCTAGTGAAATATTACTAAAAAAATTATCAAGTTGAGATTTGTGCCTTGCAGTTATCCTGGTGTATTCCGAACAATGCGACAACATTATACCAAAACCCTCTGTAATTGACATTATTTCTTTACCATTGATATCGTCTTTATCAGAGAAATTAACGTTAAAATCCCCACACAGAATAATTTGTTTTTTGTTATGTACTATAATTAATTTCTAAGACCTAAAACAAAGTATTAGTAAATACATTGATGTCGTGTTGGTTTTCGGGCCAAAATAATGAAAAAAAGAGTTTATACACACATGTAATGACCAAATTTTAGGTTGTTTGATGTCGGTAAGCCGATTAGATGGTACCGATACCTTCATTTTAATACACTTTACTTCATCAAAACCTTTTGAGTTAACATAGATGTCTGAAAATTTTTCAACGCCTGATATTGTTTCACTACTCGCACTATCTATAACCACAGATAAAATACCTTATGATGTACCACCGTATGTAATAAATTGGACGTCAGTTTTTGTCGGCGATTTGGAAATAGTTTGGAAGCGGCTCACTTTTAATATTGACGCTGTAGTAGCGTTATAGATACCTCAACTATTTGTATACATATGGCTCTTGTAAAATTCACTACAGTTTCCTTTCTTACATTATAGCACATAAGGAGACAAAACAATAAATGCAATACATACGAATTCAATTACAATTGAACAGCTTCTAGCATTGTAGATACAATATAATAAAATTTTTAAAGCGTTACAGTAAATTAAAATTACAACCTAATTATTTTACAAATATTGTCCCTTTACCTTTTAAGTAAAGTTTAATTACAAAAATAGCGTACGTTCCGGATAAAAAATATTACTCAAAGTTCTGCATAAAATTCCGAGTATTTTTAAAGGTTGTCAATAAAAGAAACTAACACCTATTGCTGTTTTCAACATTTATCCGCACCCCAACAAAATGACAATAAAATTACATAATTTTTTCATTATAGTATCTACTAAAAAAAATTTCATTTTACACAAAAACCCAAAGATAATGAAATCAATTGATTAGTGTTTAAATTTATACGACAGAATGTAATTGAATAAGTTAAATAAACACTTTAAACATGCCGAGACACCTGTAAAGAATTACGGCAGACTTTATGGTAACTGATACGATTGAATGAAAATATCGAACACGAAGGTTTAATTAACCCTTACATATATGTATAAATCTGGAAGTAAATATTTTTTTAGTGACATCTAATATTTTCACCTGAGTGAATGTAGTGATAGTTCACCGTGTACAATAATTGTCTATAAATTAATTATTCCCAATGTTATTACGAAATATCATTTTCGAAATGGTAAGTCAGCTAGTGAACATTTTTATCAATATCAAAAGTCGTACGATTATTTTTTTTTAACAAATTAGAATTAATAAGTACTTACATAAAAAAACTTGAGATTTCGAAAAAATGGTGAACCCATAAATTGAGCTACACAACAATGTTTAAAACGACTGCAACAATGTAGAACAGTATCAAAAATTTCCAAATTTAAAATTGTTTTTTAATATAATAATTTGAGTTACGAATTTGTTTTTCTGGAGAAATATTTAGTAAAAACTAAGACAATGTAGAGCAGTATCGGAATTGCCCATATTTAAAATAAGGGTGCAAACTCAAAAATTGTTTTTTTTCATTTGTGGGCCATAATTTAAGTTACGGATTTGTTTTTTGGAACAATGTTTAGAACAATGTAGAACAGTATCGAAATGTTAAATTTTTGAGAAAATGGGTCCCAGTTGAAAAAGTAGTTTTTCTGCTTTATTCGAAAACTATTTGAGTTGAAACAGTGTTACTATGGAACAATGTAGTACAAAGCGAGAACATTCGGTAACAAATGTGATGAAACAATATTAAACGATGTGCGTTTTTTTGGTGCACAATTCTATATTTTAAAAAATATGATTTTCAGGAAACGCAAGACTTGCAACTTTAGATCCCAAGACTTTAAGAAATCATTATGTTTGTGAATGTCACTTTACAACTGACTCATTCACAAAACCTGACAAGAAACGTTTGCTGAAATCTTCCGTGCCATTATCGTACAAATCCCAATATGTATCATCTGAATCTTCACCTGAAGTTTTAAAAGTCATGACTCCTAAGAAAGTTTATACACCAATTTTTCCAACTTTATCTCCTCCTCTCAATCGAAACCAGAATTTAAAAAATTCAGACGATAATGAAACTCCTACGGTTAGTCCACAAACCCAAGGCATAATAAAAGAAAACTATTTGGATCCGAGATTGATTCTCCGAGGAAAAAAATTAAGAAGTTTATTAGAAACTAAAAACAAAATGATAAAAACGAAAACTCACAAATTTCTAAATTAAAAAAAGATATTAAAAATGAAAGCAATTACCCATTTTAATGATATTAGCTTTATTAATAACATTCCGTTTCCACAACGACGTGCTCTTGTAAGAATGCAACTCCAACATCGAAAAAATCAAAATGGTTAAAAGATGAAATAGATTTTGCAATTTCTTTGTATTACAAATCCCCTACAACTTATAAATTTTTAAGGAAACAAAATATAGTTTTGCCTAGCATAAGTAGTATTAGGCGATGGATTGGTTCATCTCAGTTCAGACCTGGGTTTAGTCCGAAGTTGTTACATCAAATTCGACTAAAAGTTAATTGTATGACTACCCAAGAACGTACGTGTGTTGTCTGCTTTGATGAAATGAACATCAAAAGTTCATTGGAATATTCTAATGCCATGGATTTCATTGAAGGATTTGAAGATCTAGGAATTTTATAAAAAAGTACGAAAGTTGCTAAAAAGTTTTGGTGTTTATGGCTAGAGGATTGTACAGTAACTGGAAGTTACCATTTGGTTATTTTGTAGCTCATACCGGTGTTTCATCTAATAACTTGGTTATTTTGTTAAAAACTGCTATAGAAAAGCTATTTAGCTGTGGATTATTTCCTAAAATTATAATTTGTGATCAAGGGTCACCAAATGTTTCTGCTTTTAAGCAGTTGAGTGTCACAAAAGATAAACCTTTTTTTATTTTAAAGAACAAAAAGTATTAGCAGCACATGATGTACCTCACATATTTAAAAGCATAAGAAACAATTTGCTTTCAGGAGACTTTATTTTAGACAATGAAAGAGTTAGTTTTAAAGACATTAGTGACGTATATTTTATAGACAAAAATAGTTTTAGTGCTCGCGCTCTTTGTAAGCTTACAGACGCTCATATTTCGCCAAACTCTTTCCAAAAGATGTCGGTGAAGCTTGCAACTCAAGTTTTTAGTCATAGTGTTGCAGCCGCTATAGAAACAGGCATTGCTACCGGACAATTAAAAACAAAACAGCAAGAAACACGGCAAAATTTGTAGCAATAATGGACAAAACTTTTGATTGTTTAAACAGCCGTAGAATGTATGACAAAAATTCATACAGATCAGCCCTTTCAAATAGTAATAATCTGGGTACACAAGTTTTACAAGACACAAAATCTGTTATGTACAAAATTAAAAAATTGACAAGAAAGGAATTGTTTCTAGACCTCCCTGTTTTGATGGCATTATTCAAACTATCAATGCATTTGTATTGCTACTTCAAGAAGAAGTGAAATTAAACAATACGTTCATTTTAACTGCCAGACTTAATCAAGATGCGTTAGAAAATTTATTTTCTGTCTTTAGACAACGTGGTGGTTTTAATAGAAATCCTACAGTTAGGACGTTAAGAACAAGCTTCCGCATTAACGCAATATCAAGTTTATTGATTCCAAGCGAAGTTGCAAATTGTGAAGTTGATGATGATCAACTCCTATTGACCGATGTTCCAACAGAGGCACCTAACCAGGAAGAAATTGAAGTTTTATCGGAAATATGTGATCGTGGTTCAAGTTCTTCTTCATCAACTTCATCACCACCAACTACGAGTAGCAAAAATTAAACTTGAAGATTGTGCAACAGCATACTTTGCTGGATCATCTAGCAAAACGTTGTCTTGATAAGTTTAAATGTGACAACTGTGAAAAAGTCTTGGTAAGAAATAGCAAATTAAACAATAAAAAGGAATTACTGATAATAAATAGAACTTATGATAATTTATTTCCAACATCGGTTGGGTTACGTAAGCCTAGTGACTCTTTAATACAATTTGTAGAAAAAAGTTTAGATGTATTTAATGATATTTTCAACAAAAATAGACTGCTTTTAAAAACATTTATTATTAAAAAGATTCAGAAGAAACATATCACCGATATTTTACATAACCTAGACTACTGCTCTCTTCATAAAAATTATTTATTAGACATGTTAATAAAAGTAAGAATTTTCAAAGAATGTAAATGGAGAAGTAGTTACAAGGTAGATGAAGTAAAATCGCGTTCTAAATTAAAAATTCTAAAAATAAGTAAGAAATTCTTAGTATCATTAGTTTATTATGTTTCATTGTTTTAATAGTTTGAACGCTAGTGGCATATGTATTGGCCAATTTATATCTCCGAGTATATTTCGGTATGTAAAATAGTGTACATATATAAAACATATCAAAACGGCGTTAAACTGAATATTTAATTAGGAATAGCTATGGACGCACCGCACAAATTTATTAAAACACAAAAAGATGATGATTTTAGTCTTTCATTAAACCTAATCCTACGGTAGAAAATGTTGATTGTGATATAAACAATCCTATAAGTAATTTCAGTAAAGATGACTATGTTTTCACTAGTAACCAAACCCATTTGAAAATGGGCCTAATCTAGACAACCCTGAATCATTGGTTAAACTCACTACAGTGAGAGACTGTATCACTGGACTTAAATTAGCTAATGCTTTTTGTAGTTATAGTTCTCATTTTTGTTTGAATAAATTTATAACTGTCGGGATCTGGCTATTGTCATAAACCTTTCGACTTTTTGTATGGTAATATTTTATTAATTATTTCTACCCTTCAAAATTGTCTACAATTTAAAAAAAAATAATTTAGTATATTTAAAATATTTTTGTGATATATTGACTTATTTAGATTATGTGTTACTTATTTTTAATTTAAAACTGTATTCTTTATATATTTTTTCCGTTCTTTTTTGTATGTATACGTATACTTATATTGTAAATATTTTAATACCACTGGTCACGAAATAAACTACTAGTACTTTTACTACATACATATTTTTGTAAATAAAATACCTAGTGTTGTTTCCTTTGATTGTATTATTTCATTTGTCACTATTCCATTGTGAATAAAATAAGTAATGTGTCATTACTTCTACATCATATACGCCGAAAACTATTGTGTTAATGAAAAATTTTAAAAGTTTTTAATTGCTAAATCGCTTGGAAATGTTCGAAAAGGTGAAAAACCAAATTTGAGGAAGAGAATCGTAATTCTATGAGCTTATTTGTCCATCTGTTCCTTCCATAACTGCCAAAAGACTTCAATTTGAAAGTTGGTAGATTTATTAAGCTCCGCCATCCAACAACCCCATATAGATTTCTTTCCGGGAAAACGTTTTAGATTTTATATATCCGGTTGATTTATTGTTTAAATACGCAATGAGTTTCGAGTATTTACTGATGTCGAAATCGTTGCTTACCGTTACGGTGCTCTTCAATTTTGAATACATTCACCAAAGAATTGACAACTTACGCGTTTTGGATTTCATTTCAAAATAAGCTAGCAGAACTCTTTCTGTGAAGCTGTTTAGACCCTTTTTCGTACGTTATTTGTACAACAAGTGATAAAAGCTATACCTACTACTAGATAAGTAATCTTAAAAGTGTAAAAAAAGTGAAAACAAAGTATCACTTTCATTATGATTTATCGTATAAAAAACTGTAACTTTCATACAGTATGCGAAAAATAAATTTTTAAATTAAATAAAATTATGCTTAGCTGTATTGTCATGTATAAAAAATGTTATTTAACGTTCATTTCTATATAAAATTTGAAGGTTTTTCAGGTTGTCGTTAAGATAGAGAACAACGTCCAATGCTGTTTTTAAATCTTGAATCAGAATTGTTACTCCTAGGTTTGCAAAACGAATATCTGCACGGTTAAATAATACAATTACATTTTTTTTCATTGGGGCACTGAAAATTAATTTCTGGATGCTATACTTCTTCCACTACGTTTATTTTTATTTCTAGTAGTATTTATATTTATAAAATAAAACATAAAAAAACTCGATGATAATATCAATTAGACAACTTAAGATATGAACCAATATCTTTATTTTAATAAATTCACTAGTAGCAACTGCACAGGGTGTATCTGATGAGTTTCCATTAAAAGTTTATGGGGAAGTCTGAATTTAATTTTGAAAATTTTCTTCACTAGGTTCCGACATAAGCTCTATCTGAAAAAAATTGGCTTCTTGTTTGTGCTTTAGGTTGTACCACAAGTAACCATCACCTTTTTTTTGTATATCTTTATATTACCAAATTGTAAGGGTCAATTTTAAGTTGACTTCATGCATTAGTCTCTACTGACATATGAACCACATTTTTCAATCCAACGTGATATGAAGCCGTTCGAGAACTCAAACAAATTAGATAAGTGATTGATTGGAGAAAAAATTCTTTGGATATAAATTAGTACAGTCATGCTGCCCTGATATACAGATTGTTCAAAATTCGTGTATGATTTTTCAAATAAAAAAATCAATTAATTTTTTCAAATAAAACACCTTATGTTTCATTACATTATGTAATGAAAAGTAAGGCATTCTATTTAAAAAATCAATTTTTAACCCTTCATCATTCGAAAAATCGTACACGAATTCGAACACTCTGTATAGTAGAGCAGTATGACTGTTGTAATTTATATCTAAGAAATCTTTGCTCAAATAAATCACGCATCTAATTTGTTTGAGTTCTCGAACGGCTTCAAGTAACATTGGTATGAAAAGTGTAGTTCATATGACAATTTTTTTTCAAAAAACATGAATAATTCGAAAATGGCTAATGATAGGTATAAGAAATAATACATATAGTCAACTTAAAATTGAACACAGAATTTGAAAATATAAAAATATTTAGAATGTCTTATTTCAAAAATAAGTTGGTGGTTACTTCCGGTACAGCTTTTTTTCAGTTAAATCCTATACTGAAACCTAGTGAATTTTTAGAATTGAATTCGGATACTACTCCATAAACTCCTAATGGAATCTTGTCATAATACACCCTGTAATAGGTAATTATAAAACAGTCATCATAAAAATTATTCTGAAATTTATTAAAATTATTTAGTATTAGCACAGATAAATATATCTTTTAGCTGTGGTATTAGTTCTTCTATTGGTAAGCACTTAGGTATCATTTAACAATCAATTCTTAGAACATAAAGAATTAATTCATACAATTTAATTACAATTATTCAAACAAGTTTATCTTATATATTTAAGAATTTGTTTATATTAGAACAGCTAACCCTGATTTGTTATTAAGACATCAAACTGACTTCATGAGGCTTATATTAAATTCTTCCTAATTTTATACCAATATTAAATTAATTGATTTATTACAAATTTTCTTTGTGAAATTATTTATATCAAAATTATTATCGTTTGCCTTATTTATGTGTTTAAATCTCTAATTTCAAATTTATTATTGTTTTCATGTCGATAAGCATTTCTTATTATTATGTATTAAACTAATATTAGATAGTTTTAATTAATTAATTTTATTATTATTATAGTACAAAAAGTATTGGTCGAGATTTTAAGTTGTACTAATGCTTTTATAAACAATGGTTGTACTGTGTTTAGATTCGAAACACCTGCAAAGAATTGCGATAAGAAATAAGAGTCGCGTAACTGGAAATATCCCCGAAGGTTGATTTAAAATTTAGTGGGCGATTTACTCGCCGTTACATATGTAATCTATAAATACAAAAGTAAATGTAAAATTGTATTAAATTATTAATTAAAAAAATCATAAAAATCATAAAAACTATGTAAATTTTCCATGAACGAAAACAACAGCAAACATTTGAAGAAACTTCAATCAACGCTATATAATTCATGACAAATAAATATACCTGTATTTATTTGTGCTTTCATAAAGATAACATTGCTTTTACAACAGTACCCTTTGTAATGCAGTAGTGTCAAAGTATGATGGACTAACTTCTGTGTGTTTTTGATATTCACAATTATTTTACCTACAGCGGTATCTGTTATCAATACTTAACACACTACATATTTTAAAGGAAACGTTAATTTGTGTATCTGTGCTAACTGCCAATATGTCCTATTGCATGGACTATCTGTAAGATATATTTATCTGTGCTATAACTTGCGTAGTAGAAGATTTTTTTTTCGTTTTCGATTAATCGTAACCCACCCCTCAGTATAATTCTTCTTACCCAGGCCAGTTTCCAGTTTGTTTAGGTCGGGTACCTCTTTCATATTTTTTTCGTTTCTTTATCAGCTATAACTTTGGCAAAAGTCAAGGTATGTTGCGAGTTTTGTATATTTACACTTTTTTTATTAATTTGTTGCAGACTATTGGAGATCGACGGGTCAAGTTAATAAGGAGCGATAGTTTCCTTATCGAAAATTTCAGTTATTCAGACGTTCCGACCTTCATCGTTTGCTTTAAGTTTTAACATATTTAAGTTATTTAATCTGTTCTTTTAAAGATATTATCAGGTCATTTTTGGTGGCAATAATAGTATCCTTTGATATCATCAATTGTACCAATAACTTTACGGTAGAACTGGCAAATGCGCACTCGTCAAGGTTACTACTACTTAAAGCACAATATTTGTCCATTCTCAAGATTAATAACATCCGCTCTTCTTGAACAACTTTCATGAAATACGTTTTTACACATTTCTCAAGCAACTCGTTTATTAACTGCGTTGTTTTTACACAAAAAGCACTTTTTAATGACACCTCAACCTGTGTATTCGTAACCTTGTATTTCTACAATGGATTGTTCTTGATTTTTCCCCTCCACCAAGAAGCGACCCTAGACCTATAATAGTTTTTGGAAGAGAACCTAATCTAAACCCAATTAGTAGATATTAATCATTTAAATATAAACTCATTGCCAATAAGAGGTTTTCTGATAGTCATATAAATTTCGTGGACTTTTCTACAGAAAACTCGTAACCACAAATTTTCCAAAATTGTTAATTGGGCATGACGAATTGAATATGTCCAATTTTCAGCAGAATTGTTTGATGTAATACCGGAAGAAAGTCTTTTATTGTTAAAGTTGCATTATTCCTTACTATTTCATTTTTAATTTAGGTGATCGCATCATTACAGTAATGTGCATTATGCCATTTCATTGACAACATAATTCGGTCTAACTAGACCATATACAGTAGTTCGGGTATCACAATATCTAATTCATATGTGATTGCCTTACTTGTCAACCACGCTTGATGTGCATCGGCCTTTTTTTCTTCCAGATTTTGGCATTGTTTCGCTGTGATAAGAAACACTGCCTATAATTACCATAGAATGTTGTTTGTGAATATGTCTTCAGTAATTTCTTCATGGTATTCTCCAGTTAATTAGTCTAAATACCTTAATTATTTAATTTAAGACTAATTGGATTGTTCTTTGTTAAGGAGGGGTACCAAAAAACCATTAAGACGTTTTTTCAGGCAACGTTTCGTGCAGCCGAGTGTGCACTTCTTCAGGTCTCTGTTTATTAAAAAGAAAGAATACATTTAACGGTAAGTTATATACATAAACATCATATCTTTAATATATTAAACTAAATTATAGGTAATTGACTCGACTACTTACTTAAAACAAATAAATGGTCCGCCACTTCAATAAGTGTAAAAAACACATCGATATTAAACAAACACAAAATAAATTAACAATTGAATGTAAATAAATATCTCTAATAAAACACACACTCTATACGTAGAAACGAACAAACATGAATGACTAGATAACAATATGATAATGGGAATTCCTTCTTCTATTTTATTTTAGTGATTAAATTTCTATAAATATTGCTTAAATTTTGTGTGTCTGTGTTATAATTAATATTATTATTATGTTTGATGATGTATATCATTTCAGCTATTAGACGTTTTTTATAATTCCTTTCTACATTTAAAATCGTAGGATTATCAAAATTAAAATTATGACCCATCTCAATATGGTGTACGGCTAACGCAGAGTCTGGTTGTTTATTTTTGCAATCGTACTTATGATTTTTAATCCTATTACGTGGTTTTTGTTTGGTTTGGCCAACATAGCATTTATTACAGTCAAGACAGTCTATTTTATACACTACATTGTGTTTGTCAAGAATATTTGTGTTGTCTTTTAATTGTGTGTAGATAATGTTGTAAATAGTATTGTTATTATATGTAGCTGTGTGGACGTTAGTAGTTTTTAGTAATGGGATAAGGTGTTTAATCAAGTTAGGTATATTAATAATTTTAGTATACGTATATTGAGAATTAGGGGATTAATTGGTGATGGTGTGTTAGTGTTATAATTATAGTATAAGATTCTGTTAATAATGTTAGTAGGATAATTGTTATTTTTCAGTATATTTTTTAGAGAGGTTAGATTTTTAGTGAGATATTTAGGACTACTAAGTTTTGTTATTTTGTTTTTCATAGATTTAACTATGTTTACTTTTTGGTGCTGTTGGTGATTTGATAAATAATTGATAGTCCTATTGGATGCCATGGGTTTAAAATACCAGTCAGTTAATAATTTGTTGGTGTCTAGATATTTAATCAACCACACATCTAAAAAAGGTAATAAATTATCTTTTTCAATCTCGTACGTAAATTTTAAATGTAGATTGTATTTGTTAAAAATATTAAGAGTATTATGTATTTCATCTTCAGGGATGCAAGTGATTACATCATCAACATAACTTATCATAAAAATAGGTTCAAACAATAAATTGTAACGAACATATAAAAGCAAATCGTGCATTATTAAGTTTGCTAAAATAGGGAAGCAGGATTGCCCATTGCTGTTTCAAATTTTGCAAGTATATTTTTTATTACATGTGAAGTAACTTGCATCAAACAAAAACTCTACAATGTGTGTGAAGAATGTTAAATCTAGTGTAGTAAATGCTTTTATATCATCCCAATACTTTTGTATTAAGTTTATTGTTAATTCTTTGGAGATGTTTGTAAATAAAGAGTTTACATCAAACGAAATTAATTTATAATTGGATGGTATTGTTGTATGGTATCTATTAATTCATATGAGGTTTTGATGTTATGAATGAAAATGTGTGAAATATTACTGAGTATGTCTGATATGAATTTTGATGAATGATACGTAGGTGCTCCAATGCATGAAACTATGGGTCTTAAGGGATGATCGTCTTTATGTATTTTTACTAAACCATATAATTTTGGTGGAACGCTTGTGTAAGTTGTAATTTTTTTGTAAGTTGTGTTGTCTATATGTCCGTTGTTAAGTCATTTTTTAGTAATTTTGTTGTTATAGTTTTGAATTTTCGTAGTCGGATCATTGTTAGTCAAATTATAAACCACGTGGTCATTTAATAAAGAGTTTAATTTCGTAAAATAGTCTTCTTTAGGTATAATTACAGTGGCATTACCTTTGTCCGATTTTAAAACCATCAGTCCGTCATTATTTTTCAAAAAGAATTTGGTAGATGTCACTAGTCTCTTAATAAAAAGGTCCTTACTTGGGTTACATAATTTTCTTGTCTTATTAGTATAATTCGTAATTATGTTAACAATGTTTTACCTCTTAAACGTTCTTTGTCCGTGTTGTCATGTGTGGTCTCTTTTTTCTCTAGAAAATCACACACAAAAATTAGCTAAACTGCATAATAGAAAAACCATTTTAAAAAAGTGCAAGTACAATTCCGTTATTCCAACACATATCCAACAATATTTTAAATTCACATATTTAATTGAAACAGATTACACACCTTTTAGTAACAAACTAGCTACAATGATAAACAATTTTCAACAATCGATACTTAATTTAGAAATCGACATTACGTACTGGCGAGAGAATAACCTTAAAAAGATGTAAACAATCTTAAGGAAAGATTACACAACTCACTTAATTCTACAGATTGTCAAATTCTCAACAAAATTTTTAAACAACAAATACAAAAATATTTATACAAAAAACAAACGTAATCTGATTAAAAAATTTAACAACTTGTCTATTAAACAAACCACCAATTTTAATATTAAAAAGGATGGTTGCATTTATAATCTTTCCGATATTGACTTATCAGATAATGTAATGCAGTGTCTAGCATTAAGTCCAAAATTTATGTGTAATTACAACGACAATAACATTCTATTGATTGACTTGATTAAAGATACAGAAAAAAACTGACCACACATGACAACACGGACAAAGAACGTTTAAGAGGTAAAATAGTTAATATAATTACCATTATACTAATAGGACAAGAAAATTCTGTAAGCCAAGTAAGGACCTTTTTATTAAGAGACTAGTGACATCTACCAAATTTTTTTGAAAAATAATGACGGACTGATGGTTTTAAAATCGGACAAAGGTAATGCCACTGTAATTATACCTAAAGAAGACTATTTTACTAAATTAAACTCTTTATTAAATGACGACGTGGTTTATAATTTGACTAACAATGATCCGACTACGAAAATTCAAAACTATAACAACAAAATTACTAAAAAATTACTTAACAACGGACATATAGACAACACAACTTACAAAAAAAATTACAACTTACACAAGCGTTCCACCAAAATTATATGGTTTAGTAAAAATACATAAAGACGATCATCCCTTAAGACCCATAGTTTCATGCATTAGAGCACCTACGTATCATTTATCAAAATTCATATCAGACATACTCAGTAATATTTCACACATTTTCATTCATAACATCAAAAACTCATATGAACTAATAGATACCTACAAGATACAACAATACCATCCAATTATAAATTAATTTCGTTTGATGTAAACTCTTTATTTACAAACATCTCCAAAGAATTAACAATAAACTTAATACAAAAGTATTGGGATGATATAAAAGCATTTACTACACTAGATTTAACATTCTTCACACACATTGTAGAGTTTTTGTTTGATGCAAGTTACTTCACACGTAATAAAAAAATATACTTGCAAAAATTTCGAACAGCAATAGGCAATCCTACTTCCCCTATTTTAGCAAACTTAATAATGCACGATTTGCTTTTATATGTTCGTTACAATTTATTGTTTGAACCTATTTTTATGATAAATTATGTTGATGATGTAATCACTTGCATCCCTGAAGATGAAATATATAATGCTCTTAATATTTTTAACAAATACAATCTACATTTAAAATTTACGTACGAGATTGAAAAAGATAATTCATTACCCATTTTAGATGTGAGGTTGATTAAAGATCAAGACACCAACAAATTATTAACTGACTGGTATTTTAAACTCATGGCATCCAATAGTACTATCAATTATTTATCAAATCACCAACAGCACCAAACAATAAACATAGTTAAATCAATGAAAAACAAAATAACAAAACTAAGTAGTCCTAAATATCTCACTAAAAATCTAACCTCTCTAAAAAATATACTGAAAAATAACAATTATCCTACTAACATTATTAACAGAATCTTATACTATAATTATAACACTAACACACCATCACCAATTAATCCCCTAATTCTCAATATACCTATACTAAAATTATTAATATACCTAACTTGACTAAACACCTTATCCCATTACTAAAAACTACATACAATAACAATTCTATTTACAACATTATCTACACACAATTAAAAGACAAGACAAACATTCTTGACAAACACAATGTAGTGTATAAAATAGACTGTCTTGACTGTAATAAATGCTATGTTGGCCAAACCAAACAAAAAACACGTAATAGGATTAAAAATCATAAGTACGATTGCAAAAACAAAAAACCAGACTCTGCGTTAGCCGTACACCATATTAAGATGGGTCATAATTTTAATTTTGATAATCCTACGATTTTAAATGTAGAAAGGAATTAAAAATTAAAAAATAAAAAAAAAAAAAAAAAAAAAAAAAAAAAAAAAAATAAAAAAAAAAAAAAAAAAAAAAAAAAAAAAAAAATTAAAAAAAAAAAAAAAAAAAAAAAAAAAAAAAAAAAAAATTAATATAAAAACGTCTAATAGATATTTATTTACATTTAATTGTTAATTTATTTTGTGTTTGTTTAATATCGATGCGTTTTTTACACTTATTCAAGTGGCGGACCATTTATTTGTTTTAAGTAAGTAGTCGAGTCAATTACCTATAAATTAGATTAATATATTAAGGATATGATGTTTATGTATATAACTTACCGTTAAATGTATTCTTTCTTTTTAATAAACAGAGACCTGAAGAAGTCCACATTCGACTGCACGAAACGTTGCCTGAAAAAACGTCTTAATGGTTTTTTGGTGCCCCTCCTTAACGAAGAACAATCCAATTAGTGATAATTTATAGGAGGAAATATTTACCTTTCATTAATTTAAGACATATCAACGTTGCCATTTTTTCCCAGTTTAATAAACAAGAGTACAAAGAGTATTGGGGTAAAATGACTTAACTTTTGTAGTCAAAAAAATTAAATCCTCCTTCGCTACTACCTACTAGCAAATCGTGTAAGTAGGTTTTGGTTTGTGTTTATATAGCACGAGACTTTGATACTATGCGAAATTCCGGAGAAATCATGTCGTCAACACAAGCTGCTTATAATCGAAAATTCTCAATAAACAAATCTATCAGTATGTGTACAAACTACTGTAAAAAAATCGAAAAACGTAGAGCTCTTTCCACTGTCTTGTAACTAATATCATTGATACATGATCGACTGTTTAGGATTGTCATCGTCAATGGTTGGTGTCAATACGAACGATAATTTTGTTCGCATGGGTAGTTTTATAGCAACCAGATTGCGGTATTGAATGTAGTTCTTGAAAATTGTAATTTAAGAAGTAAAGTAGACTTGTTTATTGCGAAAAATTCTAATAAAGCAAAGACAATTACAAAAAATTCGAAAGAAACATATTTACAATGCATTATTTCTTAATAAACTACTAATTGCGAGCACTTAAATTCTATACAGAAATATGTGTTGTAATTCAATCAAGAATTTCCAGTATACATATATTGCACTATAAATTTCATACAAACCATGTGATTTCCAGCAATTTCTTGTTTCAAAGAATATAATTCAAATGTAGTACGTATATAATATTATGAAGCTGACACGAATATTGTAATTAAAAACTATAAATAAGTAAATAAAAAAATTATTTAATTATATTTAAAAAAAGGAAAATGAATACTTTTTAACTCAACCGTCACTAAAAACAACCAGGCACATCATATGCAGCTACTACTAAACAAATTTTTATATCTCCACCTATAGTAGTAAAAAATATCGATAATTTTAAACAATCACATGATATAGTACGTAATTAATGTAATGCCAATATTTTAATTGTTACCGATAAAAGTATAAGGTTAACGTACAAAATTTAAATTCACTTACCGCAGTACTAAACGGTAAAGAATATTCATTGGATATATATGGGAATAAGCAAAATCGACCAATTAAAGTTATGGTAAATAAACTACTTCACTCTGTGTCTGCGAGATGAGAAAATGTAGCTATAAACTTATTTAAGCCAAAGCTTAGTTAAAATATTAAACAAAGAACCCCTCAATATGTATATGTTTTCATTTAGATACGACGAAAGTGGATATAATTTACGAATAACTGATATATTAGGAGTCAGAGTTGAAATTCAACCGTTGAAAAAGTCCAGGCTTGTGCCACATTGTAAAAACTGCTAATCTTATGATCATACACAAAAGTACTGCGCCATGAAACCACAGTGTGGTAAACACCGAACGTTGAATTCTGACAAACCGAAAGAAGTCCAACCAAAATGTGTTCATTGTGGAAAGGGACATCCAGCCAACAACAGAGGATGTTATAAGTCTTAAAACGGGGTAAATTGATCCACAAATATGAAAACTTATATTGCACTTAGACTTAGATGCGTGCTTATATCTTACAGGTTGATTGTAAATTAAGGGCCACTTGATTACTTTTATATTATCCATGATAAACAAAAAGTTTATTAAAAAAAGTTTTACAAGTATACAAGATGAGTATTTTTCATACTTTGCCCAATGGCTGACTTCCGCTTTAAGCGGAAATGACATGGACTTTATTTTTTTAAATGAATCATGTAGTATTTTTTAAGCTAAAGTGATTCTTTGATAAATTCTCTTTAAAAAACTATAACACAGGTATAGCGCTAAAGTTACTAATTTAGAAAATTTTAAAAAATTGATAAATTATTCGATATTTTTCTCACATTGTTTTTTTTTCTATGTTTTTATTAACTATTTACTAAAGTAATCATACAATTTTACCCCGTTCTAAGACTCAAAGCCACAACTTGGCTGGTCGCCCTTTTCGATTATGATGCCTTGGGTATAAATAAATAGCTACTGCAAACAACGTCCATGCCCTTGATGACGAGCTTGACCCACAATTTTTGTAATTTTATCTTTGGACGCCACTTCTTTGGTCTTGGCTTAGACAGAGGCACATCGGGAATTTAAATGAGTGTACGCGAACTTGAATTTGGCAAATTATCAAGTATGCCCTCATCACGACGATTAAAAAAAATTACATTACTTTCTTTCATCCTCCATATCTACTCTAATCCACAGCTAGCACGGTAGACTGTAAAGCAATGTGTTACCCGTTGATATCACAATCACAAAAAATCACAAAAAAAATAAATTCTCAGCAATAAATGGTTGAACTAAATTAAGAATACCTCATTCCCCCCCCCCTTGTAAATATTTGAAGTTTGTCGGAGTTAAGTAATTTTATTATTTTATTTGTTAATAAAAATATTTTTATAATTTTATAAATAAAAAAAAAAAATTAAAATATTTTTTAAAAAAAAATTTTTAATAAAAAAAAAGAAAATTTTTTAAATTTTTAAAAAAAAAAAAATAAAATTATTATTATTTAAAAAAAATTTTAAAAAAAATTTTTTTTTTTAATTAAAAAAATTTTTGTAAAATAAAAAAAAATTTAAATAAAAAAAAATAAAAAAAAAATAAATTTTTTTTAAAAAAAAAAAAAAAAAAAAAAAAAAAAAAAATAAAAAAAAAAAAAAATTTTGGAAAAAAAAAATTTTAAAAATTTTTTTATTTAAAAAAAAAAAAAAAAAAAAAAAAAAAAAAAGAAAAAAATTTAAAAAAAAAAAAAAAAAAAAAAAAAAAAAAAAAAAAAAAAAAAAAAAAAAAAAAAAAAAAAAAAATAAAAAAAAAAAAAAAAAAAAAAAAAAAAAAAAAAAAAAAAAAAAAAAAAAAAAAAAAAAAAAAAAAAAAAAAAAAAAAAAAAAAAAAAAAAAAAAAAAAAAAAAAAAAAAAAAAAAAAAAAAAAAAAAAAAAAAAAAAAAAAAAAAAAAAAAAAAAAAAAAAAAAAAAAAAAAAAAAAAAAAAAAAAAAAAAAAAAAAAAAAAAAAAAAAAAAAAAAAAAAAAAAAAAAAAAAAAAAAAAAAAAAAAAAAAAAAAAAAAAAAAAAAAAAAAAAAAAAAAAAAAAAAAAAAAAAAAAAAAAAAAAAAAAAAAAAAAAAAAAAAAAAAAAAAAAAAAAAAAAAAAAAAACAATTTAAAAAAAAATTTTGAAAACAGACTAACCAATGTATTTTTCTTTTTCCCCCCCCCCCCCCCCCCCCCCCCCCCCCCCCCCCCCCCCCCCCCCCCCCCCCCCCCCCCCCCCCCCCCCCCCCCCCCCCCCCCCCCCCCCCCCCCCCCCCCCCCCCCCCCCCCCCCCCCCCCCCGATTACACGTCCAGAAAATGTCTTGCTTCGCCAAAAAAATAAAAAAATTATTAAAAAAAAATAAAAAATATAAAAAATTAAAAAAAAATAAAAAAAAATATAAAAAAATAAAAAATTTTTTTTTTTTTATTAAAAAAAAAAAAAAATAATTTTTATTTAAAATTTTTTTTAAATTTTTATTTTTTTTTTTTAATTTTTTTTTTTTTTTTTAAATAATTAAATAATTTTTTTTTTTTTAAAAAAATTTTTTTTTTTTTTTATTTTTTTATTTTTTTTTTTTTTTTTTTTTTTTTTTTATTTTTTATTAAAATAAAAATTTTTTTTTTAATAATTTAAATAAAAAAAAAAAAAAAAAAAAAAAAAGAAAAGAGAGGAAAAAAGAGGAGTATGTTTGTTTGTAAAAATTTAATATCGGCTAAGCAATATCACTCCAAAATATAATTTTCTGGACTAGTGATCCAAATAACTAATGGAGAACGGTAAGAGTGTGTTACCTTGTAGCTTGTAGAGGAGAGGAACTATATAATATTAAAATAAGTGACATAAAAGAACGTAAAGGAATCTTTATAGCAAATGTTCCAAATACAAAAAAATATTCAGCAAACGTTCCCAGTGATTAATAGAGAAAATTAAATTTTGCGAAAATACATAAGGCTTTGACCAAGCAACGCAAGGTCAGATCATTAATTTCTGAACTTCCGAAATGGTAAATGCACTGCCCAAGATGTTGAAAAAGGCACAATTGGAGGCTGGTTCTCAATAAATTGCAAAGTATTTAAAGTTGCAAGCAGCTGCAGCTTTTACCTACTAGACACACGTTTTGACGCTACACTTTTAGCCAATAAAGAAGTTAATGTGCTGGAGTTAAAAAGACATGGCGGGTGACGTTTGTAGACAGTGGTCGAAGATTATGAGGAAGATTCCCTCCAAAAAATATTGAATTTACTGACAAAATTTTACACAACTATGTTGATGGACCTTGAGGTTGTACATCTGAAAGTCTGTCCATTAACCACCAAGCTACAACTTCAAATGCGAGTGTTATTACAACTGTTACGCTTTTGAATAAACGGTGTGATAATGTACTAAATAATAACATTGTTAGAATTATTTTTTCTTACTTATACCGTTGATCTCAAACCTTTCCTTGTTATGGATGTAGCTCTAACACCTACTTTGTCACTAGTGACATCCTACAAGGATTCACACTTAGCCCATTTCTTTTTCTGCTATTTGTTAATGAAATCACTTCTAATCTTACATCCTAAGTACTACCATATGCAGATGGTGTAAAAATTTATAATCAGATACATAATCGAAAGAGCAGTCTCCAGCTTCAGAAAGATTTAGACGTGGGTACTTACGGATTGTTGCTTGAAGAATGACTTTATAGTTAATACTAATAAGTGTTGTGTCGTATCATTTGTACGCAGTAATACACTACAAAATGTAATTATAGTAAGTATATTAAATAAATTGTAAAATAGAGTTGCAGAGTTTAATGATCTTGTAGTTTTTTTGGACAGTAGATTTACGTTCAACAAACACATTATGTTAATTGCAAAAGATTGTTGCAAAATGTTAGGTTTAATATACGTAACAGTAAAATGTTCCTTAATCTGTCAACGCTATTAATTTTATACAATTCTTTTATAATTAACAAAACTAATTACTGCTCTGTGGTATGGTCAAATATGTCTACACTTTGGAACGTGTTCACAAGAAGTTTTAAAATTTTGTTACTTTTATAAGTATAGTAGGTAAGTATTGTGATTTGAGGGTCTAATACAATGACTTGTTACATGAATTTAATTTTATCTCGATTCAAAATAGGCATAAAATAATTTCTGTTTGTTATTATTATTTATATCTAATTAATCAGGTGAATTATCGCGTACCTAGAATAGCTTCAAGAAATTGTATAAACTTTACATACCCAAACACAATTCCTTAAAGTGGAGGGAAGAAAGGAATCTATATTAAGATATAAGTCTGTAACTGTAATTTTTGAGAATAAAATTAATTCAACTAACTATGTTGAGTTATTATCATATATTTCATTTGCTCCTTTTTTTGTTTTTGATTTTATTATTTGTATATACCTATTTGTATTTGTCACCTAAAATTTTACAATGAGTTATGTTCCTCTGTAATTGACCATTGGCTGTTGTGTATATAAAAAATGCAATTACCATTACAATTACATCATTGTACATTTAATTTTAATAAATGCATCGCAAAATTTGGTTCTTTTAGATTTATTTACATACCGTTCATTGAACGATAAGTCAATGCGATGAGTGGTTTCTGAGATACGGGCATCACCTCGCTTATTAGCCCATCCTGTACAATATTAATTAAATCGTCCTAAAATATTGGTTGCTGTAAATATTTGCTACTCTAATTATCTTATAGTAATATTTTAAATGTAGAACTTCTTGACAAACGAAAGTCTTATCCCAACTGTATTTTCAATCAATTCAGAAAACTTGAGATGGTATTTTTGTTAACAATTGAAATACTTTAGCCCCATTATCTGCTCACTTGCCAGAAAATGTGAAAAACTAAGACAATTCTTTATTAATTTGTGATAATTTAGATTAATACGCATTAAGCACACAAAATCAAATATAATTTAATTCGATGCACACAGTGACACAGTACATAATAAAAACCATAATTTCCAAGGAAGGCATATAATATGCAATATTTGGTATTTATTAAACACAAATAAATACGGTTACCGCATAAATTATTTAGATGTCAAATTTGGTTGTAATTTTGGTTTAAAAAATAATAGGTGAAGGTGCTAAATCTAGCTAATCAAGTTCATCAATCAGCATAATCGATGGGTAAAGACAAACATTATATTTAGATTCCCCATTTTATATCTAAGTTTTACAGCAAATTTCTACGAAACACATTAATGGAAAAAATAATAAGATTTAAGAAAAAGAAAAGTAAAGTTAAATAAGGTAATATAATTGTAACACATAAAGTTTAGTTAATAGAATGTGTTGGTTGCACAAAAAACAAACTATAAAAAGATTTTGCTTGTTCTAAATAAACATCTAATAAAACACAATCAAAAACAATTTACATTCCATTTGAGATTATTTAAAAGTTTTACATATACTTTCATTCCTTAAAATCAAATTATAAATAATTTTTAATTTAATATCTTATTTGCAAAATTGATACCGACACTATAAATTCGAACCACCATGATCAGAACTATTTCAATTAATTTGTATGAAAAATATTTTCTAGTATAAAAGTTGGTTCATATATAAAAAGTAGCATTACAATGATGTGTTTTTTAAAGAGATAACCTAACAAATTTTTAGAATGGCAGCAGTTTTAAAAAAAAGGGCTTTAGCTGAATATACACAAACTATACAAGTAAAATAATTGTCTATTAATTAAATCTATTTTAAATAACGCAAACGTTTTTAAGGAAACCTCATTTGAACCGCAATTGAAAAGGTTCCGATTGGTGAAGAAACCACCTAGTGAAAAACCCACTCTAGCTTTAATAAATTGTTTACAAAACTGTAAAAACAGTACTGAAGCTTTGCAAACACTATTGCTTTTATTGGACACATTTGAATTTGAACCAACCGATGTTCTTGAGGCTATTAAAAAGTTAAGCGACCACTTTAAAAGTGAACCGGAATCAGCAGTAAGAGTAAAGATTCTTTCACTATTATCTGATATCGGTGAAGCTCAGAAAACAGAAATTCAAGCTATCACAGATGAAACATTGGCACTATTAAAAAATGAACGTTCACACAAAGTCATTGCTCAGGGTATCAATACTCTGTTAAAGTTAGGGAAAATTAGTGTTGACAATACTAGCTTGCATTTAAAATTGATTGAGATTGTTAAGAATTACTTAAAAGATGTTAGTCATAGTGTTAAGTGTAAATGTTTGGAAGTAATTGGTTGCCTTACTCCCTTAAATTTAGATGTAAATACTGATGAAATTGTCAAGTTGGTTAGCTCTTATTTTAACAACGAAGATGCGAGGGTGCGGAGTCAGGCATTTTCCACTTTAATAATGCTTCATAAGCGTGGTATGAAGTTAAACCCCAATATTTACACAGATGTTTGTAATGCATTAAAAGATGATTACGAAATTGTCAGACAAGTGGCCCTACAATTGGTGTGGTTGCTTGGCAAAGAATACCCTGAGAAGTAAGTACTTGTAAAGATGTGGATTAGGTAATTTATACTCGTTTATAGTTTGATGCTGCTTCCCGATAGTGAACAAGAGGTAAGATTAATTGATGATGCATTTGGGAAAGTATGCAGCGGCTTGACGGATCTGTCTATGCGTGTGAGGACATTGTCTGCGAAGTTATTGGGTAGTATGACTCTCATCAGCAATCATTTTCTTAATCAAACTTTGGATAAAAAGTTGATTTCTAATATGAGACGAAAGGTGGGTTGTTTATTTTGTTGTGTTTGTTTGAGCGTTAATTGTTATTCTAGAGAACTGCACATGAATTGGCATGGGAAAATGTGACTAGTGGTGAATGGGCAAGTGGAAAGAAGTGGGCAGATGATGCGCCCAAAGAAATGGTTGATGCTGATAGTATTAATTTAATGAGCAGCGGTGCTTGTGGGGCTTTTGTTCATGGATTGGAAGATGAATTTCTTGGTGAGTAACCAGATTATGACTACATCAGAATAAGCAATAGATAATACAGTATATTTGTTTATTAATAAGTCATCACAAATCCAATTCTGATTATGCACGTTCCAGCTGAAAGCTCATGTCCTAGTGCTTTTATTATACAGGGTGTTAGTAAATAAGTGTGAAAAATAATGACAGTTTACTGTATAAACGTATGTTCGCTTTATTTATTGTACAGAAACCGGTCGAGATATGTAAATGAAATTTGATGGGTTTTAAGAGGTAATTATTGCGCATTTTTGAATGTAAGAATTAAATTTTTTTAAAGAAAAAAATGGTACGCCACTGAGATAAAAATCATTTTTGAATTTCTCGTTCAATTTGTGACAAAAAATCTCTTCTACGTACGCTGTTATTTTCTGTTATAGTTCTGGTTTAATTTACTGTATTAGATAGAAAGGACAAATACGCGTTAAGATGTTCTATTTTTTTGCATAAAAACGACGCCCCATGCGAAAAAAGGCAAGGGAAATTTTTTGTCACATATTGAACGAGAAATTCAAAAATGATTTTTAATTTGGAATATTTTGGTGGCGTACCATTTTTTTCTTTAATAAAATTGAAGTCATTACCCGTATGCAAGCCAACGATCATGATGAACGTAAAATTCTTGTATCAAAAAATGCGAAATAAGGGGACAAGCAAATGAATTTACTTTAATTCACATTCATGCAAAAAACTACCGCTTAATAAGGTGCTAAGGTAAAAGCACTAATGTCCGACATTGAACTAAAAGATGACACTTTCGAAAAAAATATTTTCTATTAAGGAAACTAATTATTCAAATAACATTGCTACTGATGTTAAAGACACCTAGTGTCATCTATGATACGTGGCCAAAGCTTGTGTATATTATCCAGTGAGATGTTATAGATGGAGACGACGTTACATATGAATGCAGGATACAAAATTTACGCAGAGATTGTAAGAAACAGATTAGAAAAAAAGATATTATCGGACTGGCAGGCAGGTTTTAGGAAGGAGAGAAGAACTATGGATAATATACAGGGTGTTTCTGAAAGGTGTGTACATGGCTTTACCGTCTAACGTCTTCGGAAGCAGACAATCAGCATACGAAAGGGGAAAAAATCCGTTGAACCGTTTTCGAGTTATTCCCAATAAAAAATATTTTTTTGGAAAGTTTGACGCCCTCTCTAGCGCCCTTATAGTACACTTTTGGTTATAGATAAATTGGTCTCAAACGGTCTATTTTGACCCAGAGAACCTCTGGTAAAGCCATGTACACACCTTTCAGAAACACCCTACATACAATATGACCCCCCTAAGTTGGAATCATACGAAAAACTTTTTTATTATTAATTTTAGGAAAAAAAGTTATTCTTTATAAAAAGTTCTGCATGTTCTGAAATCTAAAATACAGTCATCAAATATTAAATTTTTTCGGTCGTATACGAGGTTTGTCAAAAAATATGAATTTTACTCAGGAGTAAAGTACCTTTAAATTTAACAATATCGCAAAAAGTTATCAAAAAAAGTTGATCAAAAATAAAAACTACATTCAAATATCATTTACATTAAAAATTAAGGTTATTTTATTTTTTAATAATATTTCTATTTTGAATGAACATTATTTCTGTGATTACGAAACACACGATAACCTTTTTGGTATGTTGTGCATCTTGATAAATTGACTAAAATATTATAATATACTTTTACGATGCTGTGAGTCATTTTATTTCTACAGGGGTTGAACTTTTATTTTTCAAAAATGTTTAATAAAAATCATATTTTTGACAAACCTCGACTACGACTGAAAAAATTTGATATTTGGTGACTGTATTTTAGATTTTAGAACATGCAGAACTTTTTATGAAGAATATTTTTTTCCTAAAATTAATAATAAAAATTTTTTATATGATTCCAATTTAGGGGGACATATTGTATATACTGAAACAAATAGTTAATAAGGAACTGGAAAAGAAAGGAGGAAAAGTATATGCTTTGTTTTAAGATATAAAAGCAGCATTTGATAATATAAATAGGAATAAATTATGGAAGACACTGAGAGAGCAAATGGTAAGAGAAGAGTTAGTGCAAGTAATAGAAGAGATATACCAGGAAACCAAAAGTAGAACAAGAGTGGAGGAAAAATTAGGGGAAGGTTTCTGGACGATAAAAGGGCTGAAGCAGGGCTGTCCATTAAGTCCAAGCCTCTTTGCGATATACATACAGGACATGGAGGAAGAAATACGAAGGGATCAAAAGAGAGGAGTAGTGATAGGGAAGATAAAGGTATACTCGGATGACATAGTGGTTTTAGCAAAAAGCGAACAAGAAATGAAAGGTAGTCAGAGGTAGTAAGAAAATATTTGGAAAAAAATAATCTATACGTAAATGTGGACAAAACAAAAATAATGATTTTTCAAAAAGAAGAGGGAGGAGGAAGAAGGTAAAATGGTGATGGGGAGAGAAGGAATTAGAAAGCGTGGACGAATGGAGATATTTAGGATATAAGTTAAGATACGATAACAAGACAACAGAAAGCTAGCGAAAAAAGGTAATGGTATAGTAGGACAGGTATGGGGAATGGGAGAGAGAGTGTTTGGAAACGATACAGAGAAGAGAAGGTGGATTTTTGATAAATTGGTCAGAAGTGTTATGATTTACGGAGCAGAAATATGGGGATGGAAAGAGTGGGAAAAACTTGAGAAAATACAAGAAAAATATTGGAAATGGACAATGGGGCTGGACAGGGAGACACTCGGATATATAGTGGAGGAAGAAATGAAGATTGAGAAAATAAGAGTGCAGACGGGAAAGATAGCCATGAGGTATGAAGAAAGAATAAGAAAGTGTAGACAAAACGAAATCTTAACTAAGTGCTGGAAGGAAGTAAGGAATCAAAGAAAGGATGAGAGGAGACAGTACTACGAAAGCGGTGGATATGCGAGGGAAGAAGTAGAAAGAATAAGAGAAGAAGGAAGGAGTATAGAAGAGGAGATAATGATACGGGATAGAGCCACACAGATACAAGAAAGAAGAACAAAAATAAGAGAAAACCGATACAACGAGAAATATTAGAAGAATTACCAAGATATATTTTAGAAGGAAAAAGTTTAAGAGAAAAAAATAATAGCAAGGTTTAGGTGTGGTAATGAGGAGAACGAGAACAAATATTGGATAGAAGATGACAACAGGCGATGTAGGTTGTGTGGAGAGAGGTGGGAAAACATAAGGCATCTAAGAGTAGAGTGTGGGGAATTAAGGGAGGAAGAGAAGATGAGGTATTATTGGGAAGGGGAGAAGGGGTGAATTGGATGAAGGCGGTGATAGAGAGGAGGATTGCAAAAGACAGAAAAATTAAAGTAATTTTATAGAGTGAAGGTTTTTAATAGGGGAAGGAGTGTGAAATTTTTTAAATTTTGTTTATGTTTGTTAAGTTTATTCGATCTTGAAACCAATCATTTTGTTAATTTGTAAAAGAACAAAAAAAATTAATACATTGTAGAGGGGTCCTTGCTGAATATAAATCTGAATTTTCAATGAACGGTCGTTAGTAATAGTTGCAAAATTCTTTGAAAACTTATGTCACAGATAACAATCTTTCAAAACATGTTACAAGCACATTGGGCCACGGTTTTGTTTTAATTACAATGAGAAATTCGTCGACTATTTGTCGATTATTTAAACAGTTTATTTTATTCACTTAATAATTAATATCTTGACTGTTTTCAGAGCAACTAAATTAAACTGGCGTCAGTTTTAAAGAACAACACCTTATGCTAAAATAACACTGCAGTTTGCCCCTCTGAAAACATCTGAAGCATTTGGGACATACTGTGTTTTTATAGTAAACATTAGTCATTATTTTTCATGCAGAATGACCCCTAAAGTTTGTCGCACTTATTTTCTAACACCCTGTATATCTTACTTTTAAAGTTACAAATGTAGTCCTTTTTAGACTGCAACTTGACGCTTTAAAAAGAACAAACATTTTCTAAAACTTGTTAACAACAGCTTTCCATTAAACTGGGAGGCATTAGTTCGTACATTGTTTGCTGTTTTTTAATCATTACCAATGTGACTTATGCTACTTTATCACAAACCCAACGTAACACACGCTTCTGCATTTAAAGATCTATAATAATTTCTCTACAACTGGAACGGGCAAATTAATAAAGTTTTGATTTTTTTCTCCATAATGCTTACTTGAACTTTATACAACGAAAACGAAATTTCCTTGTGGTCTTGAGATATTACTTAACTTGTAGAAGTACGAACGGCCGCTGTCGAGTCTTTGTGTCAATTGGCGATGAACAATCCCGATTTTGCAAATTTATCGTTAGATTTCTTGGTGGATATGTTTAACGACGAAATTGAAGATGTTCGTCTAATGGCGATCGATAGTTTACGAAGAATATCCGAGCACATAATTTTGAGGGATGATCAGTTAGAAACGATTTTGGGTGCTTTGGAGGACTTTTCCCAAGATGTCAGAGAAGGTTTACATCGAATGTTGGCATCGTGTCGGATGTCTACTACGGCTGGTTTAAAATTGTGCATCGAGAAACTTTTGGATAATCTAAAAAAATATCCTCAGGATAAGAGGTCTACCTACAGATGCTTGCAGAGAGTTGGAGCTCAACATCCAGAACTGGTGTTGCCGTTAATTCCTCAATTGTTATGTATTCATCCTTTTTTTGACATGGCTGAACCAGATGTCGATAATCCACAATGTATCCTTTACATATGTTTCTTAAGATTACGTTTATCAGTATTCCACTTAAGTGTCATCAGATATCTGCATACTAATCTTAATTTTAAATGCTGCAAAATATTCTCCAACTATTAGCCCCCTTTTGGAACCGCATACTCTGCGACACTACGCTTACTTGAGGGACACAATGCCGAATTTGGTTCCTGAATTAAGTCTGTCCAAATCTAGCGGCAACACAATAGTCAAGCCAACTTCGGTACCAGAGAGTTTTGAATTCTTAAAAACTATAGTGAATAATTTAGATTCGACAGAGGTTTCTCACAGGTGCGTAATTACTAACGTTTCAATTTAATTTAATCTAATAATCTAGAATTCAATCAAACCTGTTGCAAACTGCTAAAGAACACCTGAATCGTCTAAGCGAAATGGATGTAACAGTGGCAGGCACAGCTCAATTTACGTCATTGTATATCGGTGCACAGCTACTAATGTCGCAAATACTAGAAAAAGGTCTATGGAAAAATCCGAGCACGTTAGCCACGCAACAAGGAAATATTCTGAAAACAAACATCCAGCAACTTCTGGAGAATTGTTCCAAAATGCAGTACCTGTTTGTTGGATTAGGTCCATCAGAAAACTGTTCGGTGAAACAATTTAGACTTAGAGCCTTGGCTTTAAATTTAATTTACATAGTAAAAGGTATGCCTATGCTTCAAACAGTTTAAATTTTTGAAGTATTTTTTATGTATCATATAAAAATAGTTACATATTTCTATTCAATCGAAGAATTTTGGGGTTATTGCTTTCTGTTTTCGCTTAAAAAATCTTGTAATTACAGGCAGCAACGCCTCTGCATTAGCGCCTTGTCATCACTTCTTAGCGGCAGTTGAGGAAATGCAACGTGAACTCGTCGCAAACGCAATCGAACCCGACTCTTTCACTCTGAATATTTTTAAAGAACTTTCGGTGTTAGAAGAACCGAAACCTGGCACAGTAGCCAGAATTCTGATCCCGATTTTATCCGAAACAAAGTTAAGCAAAATACCAATTCCTAATAGTAACGTATGTGTTCATTTATACGACACCTTGAAATTACTAATCCGTTACTTTGTAGATTAAAATGAGCTCTGCCGCTATTATCGAACCAAGCCATCAAACAGACACCACGTTGAAATTTACTGCCGGTCTTACGATGGCGGTACCGTTAGAAGCAGAACTTTATAACTTAGCGGATCCCAGCAGGCTTCGCATAATCGTCAAATATCCGGATCAACGTACGCACGTGGTCTTGCCGCGACCTGCCCATTTAAAACCTCTCAATTTCGATAATGCAGAACAAGGTAAGAAAGAAACAGTGCGAAATGCTCTATTTATTTTGTTTTCTATTTAGATTCACAAACCGGATTTAATTTGCGTTTGTTAACGACGGTACTTATTTCTCACCAAGTATGGTCTGAAGCGTGCAATGTAGACATCAATATTGTTTTATCTGTACCAGAAGCTGACATAACGAAAAAAAAATCAACAGAAGCTTCCACTTGCTTGTTAAATTTATGTAAATCGCTTAAGATTAGTGTAGCTCCTAAACCTATCAAAAGAGGGTTATAAATAAATTGAAATAAATTCCTCTTAAATTTAGTTTATTTACATTTGCATCAACAAATACAATAAATATTCAAGTCACAAAGTGCGATAATATGTATATAGTTTTTTGAAAGGTTTAAAAATGCTTCACAATTAAAATTATATTCGATTCGGCAGTAAAATTCCTAAGTACTTTAAAATAAATGAATTAATAACAACCACGTTGGTAAATATGGAGTTTTGTTTACCAGATGCGATTTTCAGTTTGGGGAGCTCGCATTACACCCACACCACCGCCTAATCGCCTATAGTTCATAGCACCACACAATCGCCATTGATTCTGTTCCGTATCATATACTTCAATAGTTTTCAAGTACGCTGTACCATCAAATCCTCCGACCGCATACAGCTGTCCATTTACCACAGCCAAACCAACCTAAATTGCCCCTTTCAGAACAGAATGTTCGTAGTTAAATGTACTTACCCCACTACGCCTCGAAGTCATAGCTACGATGGGACTCCAGGTGTTTGTGTGCGGATTATAACGTTCTGCACTAGACAATTCCATACAATCATCCCTACCACCCACTGCGTAAATAAGATTATTAAAAACGGCACAACCTAAATGTTTTCTCCTGGTGGACATAGGACTAACAGGGGACCATTTGTTGTGCCTAGGATCGTACCGCTCGACTGTATTTAGCGGTGATTGACCATCGGATCCACCTATTGCATATAAATAACCACCAAGCACAGCTACAGCAACTCCTAAGCGTCGTGTAGTCATTGGCGCTACTTTACTCCACTTGTTTTCTTTAGGATCATACCTTCAGAAAGGATTTCGGTAAAAAAGTATACATGGTTTTTGTTTTGCTTTCCGCACCTTTCAACGTGATTCAAACATTGCACACCGTCCTGGCCACCTACTGCATACAGCATGTTATCCAAAACAGCAACGCCTACACTAGTGCGACAAGATGTGGTTGGTGCAATATCACAAGACCACTGATCAGTCTGAGGGTCGTACCTAAAAAACAAAACGCATATTGAACAAACAACCCTGTGCTGACCACTAGTTTGACTTTTTCATTTCTTTATTGCCAACATCAAACATAAAAAACGTTTTAACATTAGTGAAAAATGGCATCGTTTACAAGATTCTAGCTAGAGTCAACATTTCAACAAAAGTTGCAAGATATTCCACAATTAAAACAAATGGAAACAAGTTTAATGGCTTGGAGTAATAATCAAATGACTTAAAATAGCCAAGTTGTTGCTGTATTGCTACAAGGTATATAAAAATTTAAAATTAAGAGAAAAACACATTTTTTTGGTTTAAAACGATTTATTTCTCAACATAGTCTCCTTTTTAGCTCGATACACTTAGTAAGACGATTTTCCAATTTTTTCATCCCACCCGAAAATAGTGCGAAGTTTCAGCGATGACTTCATCGTTTGATGCAAAACGGCGTTCACCGAGCCTTTTTTAAGTTTGGAAACAGGAAAAAGTCGCTGGATGCAAGATCTGGAGAATACGGTGGGTGGTCGACAAATTGGTAGCCCAATTCGTGTAATTTTGCCATGGCGAATGCCGACTTGTGCGCCGGTGCGTTGTCTTGGTGAAAGAGCACTTTTTTACGTGCCAAACCTGGGCGTTTTTGACGCAATTCGGCATCGAAACGGTCCAATAATGCTGCGTAGTACGCGCCAGTGATTGTTTTTCCTTTTTCCAAGTAGTCAATATGAATTATGCCTTTCGCATCCCAGAAAACAGTCGCCATCACTTTATCGACCGACCGAGTGGTCTTTGCCTTCTTCGGCGGCCCTTCGCCGCTCTTGCGCCACTGTTGATGTTCCAAACACGTTCACATGAAGTGTTTAAAGCCTCAGCTATCTGACGGAGCTTGATTCGATGGTCTGCCATAATTCTATCGTTTTATTTATTTCTGGCTGTCTATTGGCCCGGTGATGGTTCATCGAAGACACTCGTACGACCACGAACAAATTCAGCTTTCCAAAATTTTACTGTTGCTAACGATGGTGCAGACTCGCTATAAACTTCATCCAACTCGGCTTTGATTTCTGCATTGGTTTTCCCTTTTTTGTGAAGGAACTTAATCACCGAACGATATTCGACTTTTTCCGTTTTATCGAAAACACAAAAGTTGCTTGCTTCTGGCGTCTGTAAAAACCAAACTAATAGATTGCTTTGTTTGAAATTTTGACAGACGTCATGTATTGGATAGCAAATGTTAAAACCGAAAGGAATTCGTTTTCAAGAAACGCCATCTATCAACGGCTAGATCATTTCCAAACTCCCCTCGTACTATACAAAGTGGCGTTTATCCACTGTATTCTGTTACTGAAAACTCTTAAATTGCTAATGGAAGGGGATTACTGTGTCAAAAGTAATTCAAGGAATCTGATTGGCTTACAACTGTGTGTACAGGAAAAAACGCACATTTTTTTTTAGTTGCAATTATGGTTACCACTGATATTTTATACACGTTTCAATATGCACAAAATGATTACCTAATAAATTAAAAATCTAACGTTTATTTTTGTAGTCATCGGATAAATTTCGTGTACAATAAGTTTTATAAAATTTTCTCCAAATCTGTGAGACTGGCTTATTTTACAAGCGAATGGAACAGTGATCCTAATCTCAAAACAACAAAAACTTTCAAGTGCAAGCCTGAGTTGCCGTATCTGTTATTAATACACAAGAGGTTCATTGTTTACCAGGTAATGTAATGGGATTTTTTAATCAATTCAAATATGCATGGGCATCAGCACTGAATACTTTACGAAATGAGATTCTATCTCGAAGTTGTAAACAAAGTAGTCTCATCAATTGAAAATGCAGTTAAGGAAATCATACAAATTGTCCTAGACAATGCATTGAACAGGTATTAATGGATGATGGATAGATGAAGAAAAACATAGTATTAATCGAGATTGATCGCAATTTTATCAAATGAGGAATGAATGACCTCTTTATTCCAGCTGATAATAAAAACATTAAAAATGATGGTGACAAAGTACTTTCAAATAACAAATGAAAATCGCAAGTAGGAAAATGAAACACCAAAAACTACACAAAAATATAAAATCGATAAAGTTGGCACCCCCATTTTGTGCAAATTGATGACAATTTAGCAATAATTTGTACCAAAACAAGAAGAATTAGAATTAGAATAAAATGGGGAGTTATGCGACGGTTTCCAAACCGAAAATTTCAACACTTTGCACGTAAGTCTTATTTACAATAGCGCAGATAAGATTAGATTTTGGGCATAATCAATCAAGCCAAAAGGGATGTTAACCTACACAGACATTCGAATTTTTGAAATATTTAGAAAAATATTCACTTTACCCTTTTTTGGTTCAAATGAAAATTGTTAGTAATTTAATTATACACAACTTTTGTTTAAACTATTTTATTGTGCTGAAAATTTTATTGTCTATAACTTTAGCTTGAACTATTTTTTCTGTAAAACGCAATTTTCATTTTGTCTATGTGTACGGAATTTTCAACTCGTCTTCGGACGTATGAATATAGTAGCGTAGCAGGTAGTGTCCGTCTAATGGCTTACCACTTACATACATTTATCAATTTTTGGGCGTTGCCAAAATGTATGATTTGATCTTACAAATTTTTTCGCAGTGCACATTTCCTTCTTTCTTAAATGTGGATTTTTTTCTCTATTTTTTTTAATCAAAATTATTGATATAATGAAAAACTGTTGTCGATTGGCCAATACGAGAATTAGGATGGATCATAATTTCATTCTCTTCAATATTATTGAGTTGCGACGTTGTGGGGCGTTTATTTTATTTTTCGAGCAAAATATTTTATGTCGCCCCACACTTTCGATACTCTTACACGTTTGTTAGTATGAGAACGATGAGGAATTATGCGCGAATCGCTTGTTTTCATATAATGCCATTAAGAATTTCAACAGTTTCGGCAATAATTCGTTTAAAAAATTTGTAAAAAAAACAAAATGGACAATTTTATACAGGGTGTTAGTAAATAAGTGTGACAAACTTTAGGGGTCATTTTGCATGAAAAATAATGACTAATGTTTACTATATAAACGTATATCCTTAAAGTTTTTCTTAAAAAGTGGCGATTTATTTATTGCTCTGAAACCAAATTAATAATCACTTTTAAATTTCTCGTTCAATTTGTGACAAAAAAATCTCTCCTGTCTTTTTTTCGTATGGTGTTATATTCTGTTATTGTTCTGGTTTAATGTATTAGATAATCTTAACTTATATATTTTGCTTATCAGCTCGGTTCTCCGTTTACGTTGCTAGGAACAGATTCGATGCGAAAATCGACCTTTTTTCAAATTCGTCTCGCATTAAAACGGCTCGAGATATTTTCGTTTCGGAAAAAAAGTTTCGAGTTTACGCAAGATGTGTCTTTATTTTTCGATTTTGATTTTTATTGTACGAGGGGATCTTCGAGGTTAAAAAAAATCTTAAAGAAAATTTCAAACAAATTGAGCCGTAATTTAACCACAACTCGCTTATTTTCGGACCGATTTTTGGCCGTTTCAGTTTTTTTTGACCTCGCGTGTTTTCAAAAGTTATAAGCGAAAAACTTTTCCGAAAAAATTTCAATCGAAAACTAAAACGGCGATTATTTCTAAATTATAATCGATAAAGAAAAAGTTTATTTAAGAAAAACGTTCGTTTTGTGCCCCTGTCGCATAATGTGTAATAAAATTTGTCTTTTTAAATATTTTTTCAAGCAAATTTACATTGTCAATACGAAATACTGTAATTTTTACAGTTTTATAACTCCGGAACAATATTGCGTAAAAACCTGAATAATAAAACATAAGATTCGTAATTTTGCAAATTTTCGAATGGCTTAGTTGTAGAAGGTTCAATTTCACCCGAAAAAAATCTGTTTATGAATACTGGCCCACTTGAGGAAACGGTGTTACTTCGTTCGTGAGGCATCTAGTTCTTGATAATGTATTAAACTAGTGATAAATATGCCTTAAGATGTTTTTGAATAAAAACGGGCCCCATCCGAAAAAAAGACAGGAGAGATTTTTTGCCAAACATTGAACGAGAAATTCAAAAATAATTTTTAATTTGTAATATCTCAGTGGGGTACTAATTTTTTGTTTAAAAAATTGAAATCTTCACCCGTATGCGCGCCAATGATTATGATAAACATAAAATTCTTATATCAAGAAATGCGTAATACTGCCTCTTAAAATCCACCAAATTACATTTACATATCTCGAGCGGTTTCACAGTAATAAATAAATCGTTAGTTTTTAAGAAAAAGGAAGCATTTGCGAACATACGTTTATATGGTAAACTGAAATTATTTATCATGCAGAATGACCCCCTAAAGTTTGTCGCACTTATTTACTAACACACTGTATATACTATTTAGAACTAATTTGTACCCACGATAAAACCCTTTTGAACTAGTGTCGTCTAGATTCGGTTCTAAAGGAATTTCTTCCTAACGTTTCCCTAACATGAGTGGTAGCTTCTTCAGAAGTCTGTCCACTTCCGATGTTGGATGTAGATAGTCCACATGCAACGTCGGAAATGGACGGACTTTTGAAGAAGTCGTGGGTGATGTGCTTAAGTTGATTGTTTCGTCGAAATAATAAAGTGGGGAAATTTCCAAGTTGGGCGTTATGTCCATACTCTGAATTGGGCATTATGTTCAACCTGCTAAGTGCCCACACCCCGTTAAACTCAAAATGAAAAAAATATACTGCTCTAAGAAATTAACGCACCACATAGTAAAACAATAGTTATTTATCTATCAAGGGAGCAAAGTGTATAATTTCCTCCCGCGCGCAATTGCGAAGAGAGGAAATTCACTTTGCTCCTGTGATATATACGAGGATATATTGAAAAATTCTTAGCCTAATATAGAACCAAACAAAATTTCAATGTCAAAATATTTTATTACTCAACATATTCTCCTCTTAATTGGATACATTTATTACAGCGAACCTGCAACGTCTCTAGACCTTTGAAAAAAATGTTTTTCTTGTTGCTCTGCAAACCAGACCTCCACAGCTTCTATTACCTCCTTGTTGGAAGAAAATGTACGACCTTTTAAACTTTTTTTCAGTTGAGGAAAGAGGTGATAGTCGGACGGAGCCAAATCGGGTGAATAAGGGGGTGTTCTAGTAATTCAAACCCTAAATCACGAATTTTTGCATGGCAACATAAGATTTGTGTGCAGGGGCGTTGTCCTGCAAAAACAAAACACCTTTGGATAGCTTTCCGCGTCTTTTCTCTTTAATATTTTCCCGTAGAGTGGTCAGTAATGTCGAATAGTAATCTCCAGTTATTGTTCTACCCTTATCCAAAAATCAATCATGATTACTCCATGGCAATCCCAAAAACTGAAGCAAGAACTTTTCCAGCAGATTTTTGGACACGAAACTTCTTAGGTCTTGGAGAACCAGAGTGTCGCCATTCCATCGATTGTTGCTTTGTTTCTGGATCGTAGAAATGTGCCCAAGTCTCATCCATAGTAACAATTCGGTTTAAGAAGTCTACATCGTTTTCAAATCGAGCACAGATCGAACGCGATGCTTCTACCCTTGCACGCTTTTGGTCAACATTCAAACATTTGGGGATCCATTTTGCAGCAATTTTTCTCATGTCCAAATTGACGTGAACCATATGATGAACGCGTTCGTATGAAATATTCAGTGCTTCAGATATCCGTTTTAGCCCAATTCGACGGTCTGATAAAATCATGTCATGAACTGCATCGATATTTTCGGGGACTGACACAGAAACTGGCCTTCCCGATCGGTCATCATCTTCAATGGAAAATTTACCTCTTTTGAAGCTTGCATTCCAATTTTGACGGTCGCATACGAAGGACATTGATCACCAAGGGTATTAAGCATATCTTCGTAAATCTGCTTACCTCTTAACCCTTTTAAATACAGGTACTTGATGATGGCTCGATACTCCAATTTTTCGATTTTCACAATTTCGGTGGACATCTTTTTCATTTAATTTATTGCGTGACTCTGGTTTACTTTTTTGTCGTCAAACTTTACACTGACACTTCTAATAAGTTATTGTTCGTTGCTATGGTAACGCAATATTTTGTTTATGCAAGGAACTGGTCTAGGCTAACTAGATATCAATACATCCTCGTATATATATATGATTTTTTCTACGAACGCCAACAATTTAATTAAAAAAATGTAATTTTGTTCTTTCGTTAGTCTACACGCATCTACGTCTTCACACCATAGCTGTTTATGGAAAGTGATCCGCTGCAATGAATATTTACAAACAACGCTATCGTTTGAACGTAGTTTTTAGTTCACTTAATCTGTGTCCATAACAACTTAAATAAACATAACAAGTGCAATTTGTGAAAATTCTTAAATTAATTGTTTCGTGCGTTCAATAAAGAATAAAATGATTGTCAGTGAAAGTGATGAGGAGTAGAATTACACTCCACCTGACCTTTTGGAAGAAGCAACTTCGGTGTCAATGAATCTCCTTCCCCAAAAATCAAGGGATAAGTATTTGAAAGAGTACACGTTGTTCAAGAAATGGGGTGAAGAAAAAATACAAAGAAAATTAGTGAGAATATACTACTTGCATATTTTTCTGAGAAATCAAAGGTGTTTAAACCTCCATCTCTATGGGCAAAGTTCTCCATGTTCCATGACGGAACAACAAGACGTGGAGTAAATGTTTGTTGAGATATACGGGAAATATGTCGCGCTCCGTCCAACAAAAATAGATCATCGACGTTTTTCGTCAATTACAGAAGTGGAAAATGTTCGGTTCAAGTTGTTGGGAAAAATACTTTAGCAAAAATACCAAGTGTTGTAGCAAAATTTTTGGGCAAAGACAATAGCGAGGCTTTCATAGGTCATAGTTTACGAAGAACTTCTGCTACTTTGTTAGTTGATGCAGGAGCAAATATACTTACTTTGAAGAGACATGGAGGCTGGAGGGCTACTGCGGTAGCAGAGGGATATATTAATGATTCAATTGAAAACAAAAAAAGCACATCTGTCAGAATACTTGGGGGACAAAATTCTAGCATAAACGCAGTTGAACCTTCATCTTCAAGGAGAGAAATACAAACCAGTAGTTATGAAAATATTTCTGTTACAATTCCCGAGTCTGAGGTTTCTATACCTACAGTTATTAATAATACTGCTTCAACAAAAAACATGCAGTCAGCAATTGGTTCTGACTTTGTGTTAAATACTGTTGTAACTATACACCATGCAAGTAATTGTAATTTCACAATAAATGTTCATAAATAAAGTTGTTCTAGTCGGATTCACCGGGTTGTAGGTATGACTAACACATAGTCTTTTATCGATTGGTAATTTCCTTTATGTGATAAAAATATGATGTTACAATGAATTTTGGGTACTTATGTCATTCATTGATTGAAAAACATTGATTTTCAAAGATTTTTTACATATGCCCTTTATCCACTTGTGTCTTCTGTTTATTATAGTACTCTTCGAAATCAATTATAATGCAGGATCATATAATGCAAAATCCATATCGGAAAAATACTCATGTGTAAAAAAAAAAAGCCATTGATGCAAGAGTCTTGTTACACCGCTTTTGCTGAACTTAAATATATCGCTTCTACCAATTTTATGCTGTAACGTTGCAACAGTGACATATTAAACAATTTGAATAACACTTCTAATTATTGTGGATGTTATAAATTGTCTGTTTAAGTAAATCCTTCACAAAATTATCAACATCTTAATACGACTTTGATTTTGTAGGTCTTTGTTTTGGAAATGCAGGTACTTCATTCTCCTCCTTTTAATTTCGTTTCTTAAAAGAAGTCAAAGTATTAACAATATTGTCACATGCTCCTACAGTTCACTATAATAAATTAAACCGTAACGTTACCGTAAGATAAAATAATTGTATACTTTAATTTATAAAATACTTGAATAATTGACGTAAATGACATTACAGCTGTCAACGCTGTCACGTACAAAACACAGTGAACTCGATTTTTATTAATTGTGGAGATAAAAATATTACCTCCCGCGGGAGGTAATGGCTCATTTTGCTCCCTCGAAAAAGGGAGCAAAGTTGTATATTATATGCAGTGAGTAGAAAATAATTATTTATAGTATTAGGAATGGTATTAGGTGATAACAATAAATAGTTGGCTTTGGTTTGAATTTTTTATGTTAAGTTGTCAAACCTGTGTATACCTTTGTTTCGAATTCTTGTTAATTGCATAAAATTAAATCATGCACAATATTCACTTATGAAATTATCCAAATCCAGTTAACAACTTAGAAGAGGTGGGGCACCGTCTTGTAGAAATATAGAACGAATTAGATCAAAACGATATAAGGTCACTAATTTTGAACATGAATCGTCGATGTCAAACTGTTATCAGAAACAGAGATGGAAACACTCAATATTGAGGGCGTTTAGTTCAAAATTTTGTTAATCACATTTTTTGAATGTTTTCTTATTTCATTGTTTTTTACTGTTTTTGAATTTGTAAAAGTTAATTTAAACAATATTTGGTTATTTTCGGTTATTGGTTATTCAAGAATCGAATATTAAATTCTGTCTACTTACATATTGATTTTTACTAAGGATTACATAGTGGGGCGTTAATTTCTTGGAGCAGTGTAATTTAATACAAGTTATAGATAATAAAATTTCCAAGAATTTCATTTCACAACTTTTGTTTGTATAGTTAATATTCTTGTATAATGTTGCGCAATATTCCGTATGTTCCCTATTTTTTAATTATAACGAAAACACGTAATTTTTACGTTATAGAATCACGTAATAATAAACAAATTCCTCAAAAAATGTTTTGCGCAAAAATATGAGCGATGACGTCAGTACCTTTATCGACGAATGCGCAGTTAAGTTTTTTAAAAATATCATTTTGACTTTGATTGTTTCCTACAGGTTATATTGACGATAAAGGCTGTGACGTCAAGCCAATGAAAGAGTGTTCTGTGTATAAAAGTTGTGTAGATATAATTTTTGCCCAATTTATTGAAAATAAAAAACTAAGTACGCCACTGAAAACCTTGTTAAATTTCCTAAAAAATCGCGTATGACAAATGTTTTTGTTTTTCTTCAAATTCGTTTTTGTTTAGAAATTATAGATTGTAAATTTTAAAAAGCTGACCCGGTATATACTTCGTAGTTTATAACGTACTGGTTCTAATTAATCAGAAAAAGTGAAACAAAAAGGTGTGACAAATTGATTTAGGCTATTGCGACCTGTTGGTGAACTAATGTCGTCTAGATTCTGGTCTAAGGCCGTAGTTGATTGAAATTTCTTCCTAACGTTTCGCTAACACCAGCGGTGAACTTCTTCAAAGGTCCGTCCATTTCCGATGTTAGATGTAGACGTGTACATCCAACATTTTGCTAGCACGGGTCTTCTTCAGAGGTCTTTCCAATCCCGACGTTGGATGTAGAATACATCTACATACAATATTAAACACGTTTAGTTTATATCAACTTAACATGACGACGAATAACTTCAAACTAACTAACTCTAAAATAATATCTAGACTGAACGTTCCGGAACGGAGTTCTAGAAACACCGCGATCATTCTAATTTATTCAAGGACCTCCAGTGGCGTAACAGTATTATATATTTAGGTAACGGCCAACAATTGTTACTAAGTGGTAAGCCAGTATACGAACGCTACCCTTCTACCATTCCTACGTCGGGACAAAACTACGTATCAAGTGCGCACGGTCTTTTAAGACGAGTTGGAGATTCCGTACACAAAGATAAAATGAAAATTGCATTTTATAAAAAAATTGTTCAATTTGCGTTAAAGCAAATGTTACGTGTAACTTTTACAGCGACAATCCGTACGTTCACTACTTTCATTAGAAGCAAAAATTTGTAAAATGAATATTTTTCGAAATATTTCAAAAATTCGAAAATCTGTAACAATTGTTTTGTCTCGATTGATTATGGTCAAAGTCTAATCATATATGTGGTATTATAAATAAGGCTCATATGTAAAGTTTCATAAAAATCGGATTAGTGGTTTTTTTATCTTGTTTGCTTACGGACGGACGGCTGGCCATCGGCCAAAATTTTTTTTTGCTCCATTATAACGCACTAACTCTAATTCGTTACAAAAGGTGAAAAAAAGTGTTAAAATATTCGATTTGGAAACAGTCGAACAACTCCCCATTTTATTTATAAGATGTAGAATAAAAATTGATTATTAAGTAGGTAATTATTGAGATTATGGAAAAACCATCGTGGGTACAAATTAGTGCTTAATTCAAGGTGTTTAGTTGTATTGTTGAAATTTCATTTTGACATAATGGGGGTGCTAGCTTCAAGTTAGCACCCTCACTTTAAAAATCAGTATTACAGTGAATCTATTTAGGTACAAATTAGTGCTAAATTATCATCGGATATTTTTTCAATTAGCATAAAGCCAACTTTACCGGCGTCACAAAAAGCTTTAACTGAACATGTGTTTTAATAAGCTATCATCGTCTGGAGCGAACTGGTACTCAAAGTTTTGAAAATAGAGATACATACTGTTTTTTTTTTGCTTAGCACAGCAGAATACTGTTTTTTTTAAATAAGCGAAATTTGAATTTATGCAGTTATTTCAATTAATTTTGATAACAACATTTAACGGTGTTTGCCACATTTATGAAGTTTAATTATTTATTGATTAGGTGGGAGTACAACCATCATACGTATTCACAGTTAAGAATATTATCCCACCCAATTAAGTGATACAATTTAAACGTGTCTTCCTTCTAGGCGGAGGTACAAAAAATAACGGTTTTATTGATAAATGAATGCAGAAACTTGTGAGGACTTTATCAAGGCTAATAATAATCCACAAACCGTGTGAGTCACAATTTAAAATAAATCATTTTGCAGCTTTAATATGATTTACATGGTGTCCACGTTTCCAACTTTGCTAAGTTGTCAGTAATCAATTATATAAATTGAACTCCCTAAATTAATGGATAACTTGATTTTCTCAAATGGCATTACGTAATTTTTTGTGCCGTTGAACGTAGCATTTCATAAGCTTTCTAATGATAAGGTTGTAGGTATCTAATTCTTACGCAAAAATGTTATGCATATTAAAGCTGGAAAATCGCAGTTGGATGAATTCCAGGATAACTGAGTTATTCAATTTTTTCGAAACGTCAATTTTTCCGGAAAAAGTGAAATAACGCGAAAACCGTCCATTTTAGACACCATATATAATACATAAAGTCACGTTAGAATTGCCAAGGAATCCAAATTTGCAATAAAAAATGGTTGGTTCCATTTAAAGAAGACATAACTTTGGTATTCTGCGGTTTTATGGAAGACCCTGTATAAACGAAAATAATTTTGAAATGTGCAGCTCATTGATCTGCATATCGTTCATTAAAAAGTGTTTTTCGAAACCCAATATTTTTCGAGATATCGCCCGTGCACGCTCCTAATGCCCCACCCAAGGTATTTTTATAACGAACGAACGACTAAACAAGAATGTAATGTAAGACTTCTTACATTCTTGTTTAGTTGATCATTCGTTATAAACTACCTGTGTCTTATGATTTATTAAATTTTTAATTTTAACTGACATCATTAATTTGATGATTTATTTTAAATTGTGTGACTGACACGGTTTATGAATTACTGTTAGCCTCGATAAAGCCCTCACAAACTTGGGCGAAACGTCGGCATTCATTTATTCACTTATTTGTGTGATATTGCATTGTGATATAAATGTGGTGATGAAACCGTGTGTAATTGTGAATTAGTTCATCTTGGCAAAGCATTTGCTTCAAGGTTTAGGAAAACCACTAAAACCAAATCATGCCAACCCTAACCCACCTTAATATTCATATGTAACAATATTGATTAAGTGTGTAAACATTATAAAAATAAGTACATAAAATATACCAGCACAGCCATTGCATGACGACATATAATAAACCGGTTCAAGCATCAGTCACAACAATGTATCAATAAGAACGTTATTTATTGTACTTCCACCTACAAGGAAGACACTTTTAAATTATACCATACATATTGTTAAGACAGTTAAACCAAATTAAATTTATTGTTTCTGAAACCCACAACTTAGGGCTTCATTGCTGCAAGATTGCTTTCGTTCAAAATGTTTACTTTTTGTTTTTTATGTTTGAATTTGTCTATCATCTACTTATAGTGCATGGTTTAGCGATAGTGCACTGCTAGTATCACTTTGGGTCCCTTGTAAGTACATATCCGAGGTTTTTCAATGACTTAACTCCAGCATTCGGCAAAGATGCATTATACAAAAAAATTAGAAATGCAAGGCTACCTTTCAATGCTATTTAAATAGCTTTGACCATCGTGCCCTCCCACAGCATACAAGAGATCATTGAGCACTGCCACACCAACTCCACATCTCCTCTTACTCATTGGAGCAACCATCTTCCACTCCATAGTTTGAGGATCAAACTTTTCACAGAAGCGATAGCATCCCCACTACACCATCCCCCAACAGCAAACAGCACTTCGCCTAAAAAACGCAACCTTTAACAACCATGTAAAAACAGAGTAGAGAACAGAAACCTCTCCTTGTCGGTTTACGAGGTCTAGTCCTAGGCCCTTGCATCAAAGGCCTTTCCTGAGGTAGCAATAAGTAATTTTTAGCTTCGTCCACCAAATCCCTGCAAGATTCGTCAGAACGCACTAGCAAATCTGAACCTACAGTACCCACTAAAAATTTAGGACTCAATAATGGTAAGCGTACGTGTTGCAAAACTTGAGGTAAATGCTGCCGCCTCTCCGAAACATTATATTTAACCCAAGACATGACTGCATTAAAAACTTGCTCTTCACTCCTTACATTCAACTCATCACTTGAAATAATATCAACTAATTGACTAACTGGAAGAAGTAAAAATTCTTCGCTTTCCATCACTTCTTGAAAATTATGCTGTGTAAATTTATCAGCAATTCTAAGCAGTTCTCTACATGAATGAGTATCGGCAAATGCTCGAATACCCAAACAGTTTGAAGGATCCAATTGGCGCTTTAAAAATTCGCAGCAGATATCTTGAATTTCTGTTAATTGCAGTAGACATGCTGCAGGTAACAGAGTTTGTACATTAGATTCTTCAACTACTATGTGAGAAGTGTAACAAAAATCTATCAATAAATCCATTGCTACTTCATCAATATCTCGTATTGTAACTTCTGTTTGTCGAGATTCAGCCAATTCTCCAGTAAACATTGCTCTAAAATATGGACTGCAAGCACTTAGAATGACACGATGAGCAAATATTTTTCTATTTCCTACGTTTAAAACTACATCACATAATTCCCGATGCCTCCTCAATAAATTCAACTCGGTTAAGGTATTTTTTGGGTGTTTGTCAGATGTGTGGGATAGTCTGGCCGGTGATGGTGGCCGATCTCCAACAGACATCTCTCCCATTCTGCAGGTTGCTCGAATGTGAGATGCCAATTGTAGACGTAAGGGCGGTGACGCCCAACCCACACTGAGTCTATCTGCAATAAGTAAAACAACGGTTACTGTTAAATTAATTAATAATCTTTAATGATCATCAAGTGACAATATTTTTAAGCAGATGTTTTTCTAAACGTACGATCTACCTTTACGTTTTTGGTGCGCGTTTTGGATGAAAGCGTGGCCGATTTAATTATCGGTTCCTATAAAGAATTGTACGTTTAATTACATGTATTTTATCACTGTTTGTCAATATAAATAAATCACTGGTGGTGACAACTGTCAAAGTTGTTAATGATTTAACTTTTGGTTTGGAACTTTGCTAATGTATTTAACATAAAGCATTGTTAACACTAAACACTATACAATTTTTTTATAGTTTATTGTGAACGTTTAAAATTTAATAAGACACGATACAATTTTTGATTTATTTTTTAATAATTTTTAAATATTTACTACAAGACAATTCTTATTATTGCAAAAAATACTTCTATTTCTATGAGCGCCATCTATTTATAATATACATAAGATGATTGACACGTGGTACTTGAGGAATTGATTTGAACTACAGCTGATGTAATGTCAAATTACACATCTTGAAGAGTTCTCTCGTAGATTTTGTGGAGAATTTTATTGCGCCGACAAAAAATGGTAAAGTATTTTATAATACCTTGAAACGAAATTTTCATTAAAACGTTGCAGTCGTTCACCGAGAAAATAAACTCGCTCATGGCTCGTCCAGGGCAAGAAGTTCCCAAAGATGATGTCCCTTGGTGGTTGAGATATGGTGGAAGAACAGTAGGGACGATAGCAGGATTTTGTAAGCGACTTCACTCAAATTTTACTTAAAATAACGTCACATTTGTAGTGGCAATTTTTTGGGTGTTCTTAACTGTGTCAGCATAATTACCGCCGACGTAAAATGCCTTATTAGTGGACTATTGCAAATGGTACTCGGGTTTGCTACTCTGTGCATTGAAGCACCTTGTTGTTGTCTATTTGTAGATTTTGTACAAAACTTAAGCGATTGGATGGATAAGCGCCCGTACTGGAACAAAGCTGCCGCCTATGTTGGGTAAGAGCGATGAAAAAATGCAAATTTTTTTTTCAACTTGTTTTTTAGATTGTCATTACCAGCGATTATTCTTTGTCCAAATCTAACTGCAATATTTGGAAGCGGTCTTATTTTGCTGACAGGTGTTATCTATGGAATGATGGCACTAGGCAAAAAGTAAGATTTATTATCAATTGTTATCACTGGGCGTAGGTGTATAAACAGTGTTATTTGTTTTATCGCTAATAATACTTTTCATATGCAACTAACACCTTGCTTAACATATAGAGGGTCTAGACAAGATATGGCGGCTATGGCATCTCCACAATTAGCTACATCTCCATCTGGTCTTGGTGGCCACATAGATCAAAGATCTACTTTGATGGAAGACCCAGAGTGTGGCGTCCGACATAAACATATGCAAAGTAACCGTTTTCATCTTTTCATTAAAGCTTTGCATGCTTATTTTGCCGATGCTTAATCATTCCCTTAGTGTTAAGTTATTTTATTTGTACAAATAAATTATTTATGTAGTAAAATATAGTTTTTATTTTAGTTTATCGCCTGCAGTATTTATGTATATTTTTGTTTTTGTCATCTTGTTTAAAAAGCAATTTAATTTTGTTTAAAGTTAAATTAGTTAATTGAACGAATTACACCAATTTACTGGTGTAATTGTAATAGACACACACAAGAGCACCAACGTTTGAATTATAAAATTTTCTAGTAACTTGTGATTGTATTTTTAGGGCGACAGCAGAAGAAAATCGTGCATCGGCTACTGCAGAAGCGTTTCCTTCCCAAACTCCAAAACTTGCAACTACAATTCGTTCAAATTTAGTAGAAAATGCCCAACCTATTAGTTTTACTGGTGCCCCAGTTTCCGATAGCCATGTGTGACATTAAATTTTTGTTGGTCTCAGGTAAAGTAAAGGATTACATATCGTACTGCAACTTATTTATTTTATTTTAATTGTACATAATATGTTACATTAATTGGCATTTATCTTCCTTTTATCAGTGAGATTTGCAAGTTGTAAGTGCAGCTTACTCCCCCTTATCCCAATTTGTATTATATGTTTAAGACTGTATAATTTATAAGATTTGTTCGTAATTAAGTTGGTCCTGTTTAATTATATAATTTGCTCAAAGTTTTAAAATGTACCCCGGTAATATGTAGAAATGTTTAGATATTTATGGACGTGTGTGTGTTTGTTAGAGAATGTAGGCTTTAGGAATTTTTTGGAACGGAGCTTGCAAATTTGAAGTTTGATCTATTAGTAAAATTTTGCACTTTGTGTTCCCAACTACTAACATCGGATACTTCCAATTATTGAATGTTCATTCCATTTTTAAACTTAATATTATAAATATGTACAAATATTTTTGTCTGTGGAAATCTTATTTTTAATTGACGGACTTTGATTATATGTTCACAATAGGACATTGTTATTGAATTCAAAATAATAATTGTTAAAAGGTATATTGTGTGTAATCTTGACGTAATTAAATTGTAAAATATTTGATTGTTTTGATAAATTTACATACAAGCAGTATATAATGTTTATCAAAATAGAAAACTAGTTAACAACCTTTGGTATTGAAATGTTCAAAGTGGTGGATGAGAAGACAGGACGAGAAGTGTAACGTTTATTTATTGACACGCTGAATTAAATAACTATGCAGGTCTTGCATGTACTTTACTGCTTATATTACTGTCCAAGTAACAATTTCACTACGATATTTATAAGTTTTGATATCTGATACCTCAGCAGAAAAATACGTATTCAGGAACAGTTTGCCTGTGCAAATTTCGCAAGGCCGTATTTGCGAGCGACGTAGACAAATATGAAAAGCTATAATTATTTATTTATTTATTCGTACGGTACATTTTAAATATTGTATTGTATAAACCTGTATAGTGTAGTGACGAAACCGTGTGAAATTGTGGATTGGTTCGTCTTGTCAAAGCATTTGCTTCAAGGTTTAGGAAAACCACTAAAACCTAAACATGCCAAAAATAGTATTTTTATATACAAAGGACTAAAGTGAGTGATTTTATTCCGCACTTGAAGATTATTGCCAGAGGGCTCGTAGAGCCCGAGGATCAATAATCACGTAAGGGATAAATATCACTTTGGTCCTGAGGGATATTCGCCATATTTTTGCACTTCCGGGAAGGTATTTTCAATTAAAAATTGAATGTTTTAAAGAGTTTTTTACTCGAGGATACTTAACGGATAAAATATCGACCTTTACATGTATAGTCACAAAAGAATCAAAGCTATCCAAATAAAACTTTATTTATTTATACATATACGTTACAAACGTTGGATTAAATAACTAAAGTGAACATTATTGTTAAAAAAAAAGAAGTTTTTTAGCGATTAGTGAAGCAAGTAGTGCACATTCTAATGCTATGCTCATTACAGGTATTATTTTTACAACTAATACATATCATAGTGCTCTTAAAGATCAGTATTTAAGTGGCATACTGAGCATCTTTATCCTTTTAATTGTTGCACTTGTTTGAGCGGCTGACGGATCAGAGATAACAATAAATTTGCTCATACACTTCCAGACACTACGCCGTAAGTTAGGGTTAGTAGATCTTCTCTGCATATGTGGTATTACTAGTTCCTTCGCTAAATCTTTCAAAAATATTCTGCGTTTGTGAGTCATTCCTATATTGTAGTTTGGATGTTCCTTCGTAAAGACTATATATGCATTGAGTGCTGCAACATCAATAATGCTTTAAAAAATGTCTTGCTCCATCGTTTACTTTGCCTCTTGCATGTGTATGTTGACACTATTTGATCCAGAGGTCAACACCGCCCTTTGTTTTATTATAATGAGAGATGATTTCGGTCTTCTTCTTAGCGTTATCATTGATAGCTTTGTCGTGGTGCATAGGGCTTAGTAAAATTACGCATTTGTTCTTTTTACGTGCGTAACTTATCATGGATAGGGGGAGGTTGGGTAAAACAGAATGGTCTGGTAAAACAGGATACCCTGTTATATTTCAAAACATGCAGTACGATGTATCGGATATGACCGTAAATGATAATTCTCGGTACCTACAGATGGCCAGCAAGTCATCTACCAACTCTAGTTTCACTCTAGACAGCGTAAGAGGTGGATGTGTCGAATTGTGAGGTTAAACTAAAATATTTAGCGTGCTTTCAAACGGTGATTTTTTTAGTTTACAGACAAAATTAATTGAAGGTGAGTAGATTTAGGGGATACTGTGTTTGTTTACTATAGTTATGTACAATAGGTTCTAGGAATTTGTTTTGTTTGTTATTAAAATATAGTCACATGTTTTAGCAATCCACAGTTGGTAAAACCGACACTGTGTGGTTGGGTAAAACGGGAGGCATCCCGTTTTACCCAACTACATTGTCAATGTCTTTTTCAGGCTAGAATTCCAATGGGAAAGTATACAAGAAAAACGCAAAGGCAGTCTTGGGATGAGAACAGTATGCGTCAGGCTGTTGAGGAGGTACTGGAGGGAAGAATGGGGTATCTCAAAGCTTCTAAAGAATATGGGGTTCCTCGTACAACCATTGAAGCAAGGGTGAAGAAAATTAAACAGGGTGTTCTTAACAGAGAGGATTCAGCAAAAAAAGGACTAGGACGTCATAAACTTGTTTTTAGTCTTGCTCAGGAAAAGGAATTAGTGGAATATATTTTGTGTATGGAATCACGCCTGTTTGGTTTAACTCTCAATGCATTAAGATGTTTGGCATTTGAATTAGCAGAACGCAACGGCTTGCCTAATAGATTTAATAAGAGCAAGAAAAGGCTGGTAAAGCATGGCTGTATGCTTTTCTCAATCGGCATCCGACTATTAAACTCCTGAACCAACCTCGCTAGCTAGGGCAATGGGTTTCAATAGGCCTTCCGTAAACAAATTTTTCTCGCTGATTACTGAAACGATGGAGAAACACAAAATACCCCCTGAGCGTATTTACAACGTCGATGAAACAGGGATTATGACAGTACCAAAAAAACGGTCTAAATGTTTATCATTGCGTGGAAAGCGACAAGTTGGCTGCTTGTCTTCGGCTGAACGTGGAGTTCTGGTTACAGTAGAGATCTGCATGAGTGCTAGTGGTGCATTCATGCCACCGTTGTTCGTTTTCCCAAGAGCTAGGGCAAAGCCAGAACTGTTAGATGATGCTCCCCCTGGTAGTACAGCTCATTACCATCCTTCAGGGTGGATGCAAACGGAAATATTTTTGAGTTGGTTCGATAAATTCATTGCTTTTTCCAACCCTTCTAAAGAAAATCCAGTTCTTTTTGCTTCTAGATGGCCATGCCATCCATACCAAGAATATAGAGCTAATTCATAGAGCTAGGGATAACGGTGTTGTGTTACTGTGCTTTCCACCGCATACAACACACCGTCTACAACCACTAGACGTAAGTTTTATGTCACCACTCAGCTCATATTACAGTTCAGAGGTCCAGAGATGGATGCAACAACATCCAGGCAGGCCAATTACTATTTCTCAAACAGGCCAACTTTTTTGAAATGCTTTTATGAAAGCCGCTAGCGTTCAAACCGCAGTTAGCGGATTTAGAAAACGGGGATACATCCACTAAATACAGAGATCTTCCCAGACTGGATGTTTGAACCGGCCGAGACTACAAATAGGCCCACTCAAGGGGAAATAAATGATAACCAGTTACCAGAACCTAGAAACTCTCCACCTAGAACACCATTGAGAACACCACCGAGAACACCACCAAGGACACCACCAAGAAGTTTACCGAGATCACCACTGAGAAAACCACCAAGCACAACACCGATTCCTACAGAGCAGTTTTATGCAAATTCGACTCCTTCATGTTCCCATACCAGGCAGAATTTTGTTATAACGCCACAACAGGTTGTTCCAGTTCCTCATTCTGAACGAAAATTAAATCTAAATGATAGAAGAAGGGTAAAACTGCAGTGTTAACATCGTCACCATATAAAGAGGAACTAGAAGAATCAATTTCTAAAAGACTTCCTACAAAGAAGCCAAAATTAAACTTAGGAGATACTGAAAAAACAGCCCATATAGCCATACTAAATAAAAAAGGCAAAATAAATGACAATGGGATGACGACTAGAACAGTAAATAACGCAAATAAGAAAGACAGTAGCAGCGCAAAAGAAACGAGCGTGAGAGACAAAAACAAAATGATACCAAGGGTCAAAAAATATAAAAAGAAGGAAGTTGAGAAAAAGTGATGATTCAAGTTCAGAAGATGAATGCGAAGAAGCAGCCTGTATATTTTGCAACGAACTTTATTCCAATTCTAAGGCAGAAGAAGGTTGGATAAAGTGTCAACATTGCAAAGGCTGGGCCCATGAATCTTGTGCGGGAGTGGGGAAGACGAAGACGAAGTCTTTACCTGTGACTTCTGTCAGTAACATATTTAAATATTTTTTATGTTAACCTTTCCTTTTATATTATTAAGAATAATAATAACTTTTCTTTATTTGCCATGTTGTATCTTATTTGCTGGGGACTAAACGTTATGGAAACTATACAAACTTAAGTATCCCGTTTTATCCGACATTTTTTATTATACATTTTTTTTGTCGTGTGGCTTCTGTTTTTTGCATAAAAAATGGTATCAATCCAAAGCTAATTAATAAATGAAACTGGAGCCAAAAAATAGTCCCCAGCATTGCTTTATTCAAGAAGTTATACGACCTAGAACACTAAGTATCCCGTTTCACCCAACTTTCCTCTCTGTTATTTCGAAAGCAAAACAATGAAGAGCAAACTACACGATCTTTTGAGGCTTTCATTTCGCTCGGAATGTCAGGCTTATTCTGACGTAGTGTACCCACAACAGTAATATTTTTATCCAACAAATAAATTGCTAGAATACTAGGGAAGAAATTGCCTATCGTGAGATTGTGACCAGAATTATGAATGCCACGCACAAGAGTTTGTACTACTCCAAGCCCTAGGTTTTTATATGGAGGTTCTCCTGGCATTGCGACCAACATAAACTAAATCATCCAGAGCATAAGCAGACTTAGATTCACATTTCCAAAATATTTTAAGTCCATGTTTTGCCGGTTTACTTGGCATCTACCTCTAAAGCCAACGAGTTGTTCATCTAGTTACATTAGTATCCGGTATGACCAGGTTTTGCATTGCTGAATGAATAAATCTCAAACGTAGGATACCCATTGCTAATTTATCGGTTTCTAAACGCGTATTCCGAGTTCTCTTATCGTCAAACCTGACAAATCTTGGAATTTTTTCAAAGCGAAATATGGACATTGTGGCTTGGTATATAGGATTAGCAAATTCAGCACAAAATATAGTTTTCTCGCAGGAACATCCCAGCTTCTGTCAACTCTCGCATGAATAAGTAAACCACAGAATGCAAAAAACTCATCAACGGTTACATCTTTCCACAGATTCTCTTTTGCTACGTAAATACGTTTACCCTCTAAATTAGTACAGTTCACAATTTCTTGTATAATAACTGGAGTTACAAATAATTGAAACGCTTCTTTTGTTGTTCCAGCCATAGCTTTCTTTCCAGTCCTGGCGTACGCCGAATTTTGCTATGTGGTTGAATTTTATTTTTTGCTGGAGGTCCCAGACCACTTGGAGCAATGTTAGTTGAAGTGAAGGTCGGATTATCAATATCGTCAGCATCATCCTCTGAATTATCGTCACCATCATCACTCTAGTGGATTCAGAATATTTGCCAGAAACACATTCAAAATTTGTGTCTTCTGTGTCATCACTTTCTGCAGAAGGCATATCATTAAGTTCAGCTGCCCATTGCAACAGTACTTCTTCATATCCTTTATCACCAACTCTAACGTTTTTCACATTCTTAAAATGGGTGATTTTGACTTGAATTCATATTTTTTCCCTAGGGAACAATTGAGTTACTTTAGTCCCGGAAGTGCAAAAAAGACTATTTTGCACTAAGTGCATGTAAAACTACCAGATAAGTACGTCAATACGCCTACCGAAACAACAAAATTACGTACAAGTGTTTCAAAAATGTAGCAAAAACACTGGGTTAGTAGAGCATTTTGCAACAAACATATTTGCACAAGCACACAATTTCAGTTACGAGAAATCATTACATCCCCACTATAGCAAAAACTCCTTCAGATCTGTAATAATTGATAACTAGATGAGCCATCATGCTACGTACGCGTACAGTAGGAATGGTTACAATAAATTGACAATGCGATAAGCATATGAGTTGAAACTATGCGTTACAGTAATGAAACGAAACAAACTATTTGAGAAACGATTGTGCGGACGGACGGACACCCACCAGGGCGGCTCCACCTTGACAGATTTTAATATATGTGATGATTGAAAATTCGAATTGACGAACGACAGCTTGTATATTATTTGTCACTTTTATGTAGATAGAACTACTAGCGTGCGTTGTATACACAAATTGTTGATGTGCTTACATTGTTCGTTATTTAGAATGCAATTTACTCATATCTTGTATTTTTGTAAATGCCGAAAAGTTTGACAATTATATAAGTTAACTGCATGACAAATGTATGCATTATGTGCATTTGCGTTGTAGCCACAGCTTACTAATTAATTTTTGTAGTTTGAATGTCATAATATCAAAAATTTGAAAGTGCAATTTAGAAAATATCGTGCAAAATATAGCCTACGCAACTTGTGCGTGAACAGTAATTGTAAATTCGTGCCAATGCCAAACCGGCACTCATTCCCAAAAGAATCTGTTTACGCACATGTCACGTAAATAACTATTATTGCAAATGTACATATTGTAAAATAATTGACATATATGCCAGTTAATAGAGCTAAAAATGTACCTTGTTTGTGACAAAAATACTTATAGGAAGAGACATTGTCATTAATTAATTTGTGATTAACAAATTTGTGCAAAAAAACATTTTTTTTTAGTTTCTTCGTTTCTGCCTAAATACTAATAAACCAATGTTTATGGAGTAAAAAGAAACGTTGTATAGAATTAAAATGCGAACAAAATTAGCACAGACACGACTCGATCTGATTTTTATTTTCCGAGAAAATCCGAAAAAACGAGCGATTTTTTTTTAAATTAATCTAGCCGCCATTTTTTGAGCTACAGTGAACAGCTCCGGGACATAATAGGTTTTGTTAAGTAGGTACTTCATTTGTGCAAAAACCTGGAGCTGTCGGACAATTAGTTTTTGTACGAATGCAATATACATTTTTTTTAAAATTATTTTTGCCGAAGCCTGAATACTCGGGAGATCGGCCGATTTAAATTTTTGAAAAAGATTTTGAAAAATTAACTTACACACTACAACATGTATATTCCAGTTTTGCGATAAAGACATGAATTTAACCAAATTGCAGTTAAACATCGCTCCGAACGGCCGCGCGCGGGGATTTACTCGAGTGGAGGAGCCGGGCGGCAGAGTATCGCGTGAGGGGAAATAGGACAACTCTAAGATACTTTTCGTCGATCTCACAGCATCTACTGCAATTTTTTTTTTCATTCTGGAGTAACTAATTTTAGCAAAACTTATGCTATACTCCATTTTTATAAAAATCATTTTTAACATTAACAAAAATGACTTTTTCTCTGTACTGTAATAGGCGACGCTCCGCCGGCCCGCTCCCTCACTACTCGATCAACAACAACGATTTTTACTGCAATTTGGTTACATTCACAAGATTTTATCGCGAAACTGGAATATACATGTTGTAGTGTAACTTAAATTTTCAAAATCTTTTTGAAACATTGAAATCGGCTGATCTCTCGAGTATTTAGACTTTGGCAACAATAATGCAAAAAAATTCAAATTGCAATCGTACTAAAACTTATTATCCGACAGCTCCAGATTTTTGCACAAATGAAGTACTTATCAAAACCTATTATGTCCAGGAAGCTGTTCACTGTAGCTCAAAAAATAGCGGCTAAATTAATTTTTAAAGAAAAACAAAAAATCGCTCGTTTTTACAGTTTTTCTCGGAAAATAAAAATTCGATCGAGTCGTGTCTCATTTTGTTTGTAATTTAATTCTATACAACGTTTCTTTTTACTCCATTAACATTGGTTTATTAGTATTTAGTCAGGAACGAAAAAACTAAAAAAAAGACGTTTTTTTGCACTGATTTGTTAATCACAAATTAATTAATGACAAATGCGTGTTGGTGTTCTATTCAAATTAATTAGTAATTGGATTGTTCTTCGTTGAGGAGGGGCACCAAAAAACCACTATGACTTTTTTCAGGCAACGTTTCGTGCAGCAGAATGTGGACTTCTTCACGCCTTTAAAACAAATAAATAGTCCGCCACTTGAATAAGTGTAAAAAACACATGGACATTAAACAAACACAAAATAATCTGTTTAATTATCTAGTCATCTAGTTATTTATTTTTTGGTTCTTTTGTTCTTTTTTAATGTGGTGGATTTGCACTAATTTCGTTCTACTATGTTCAATATACATTTAAGTGATACCGTTTTCTTATTGCTTTCATGTATTACTTATTTATGTATTTTTCTAATTGTGTGTCGTTTTTCTCAATAAATTACAGCCTTGAAAAATGCCCTCACAATAAGGGGCGAAACGTTGGCAATCACAGCACTTTTAGTAGTTTGTCCTTCCTACCTCCACAAAGAATGAGTCCTACAAGATCATGTTTATTTAATAAATTAATTTTGGAGTAATACTTACCTGAGCTCTCCAAGAAGTTTATTCAGTGTCTAAATTTATACAACTTACCATAAAACTCACATAAGTAACATATGTGGTTTGTCTTCACTGCCTGCGATAGGAGGGTTATCCGAACTGCACTATAATTTTTTTTTAATTTTTAATTTACAATAAGTTAATAAAACCGTAAATAGAAGAATAATACATGGCGCAGTCGTGTGAAATATAATATAAAAATTATTGTAAAGGTATATAAAGAACAAACGTGTATAAAAAAGTCCGCAAAAATTTGCCTAAACCAATAAAATTGTCTGGTAATATCAGTTGGAATTGAGAATGTTTTAAACAAACCCTAGATCTACCTAAGACCTTCATCGGATGCTGTACTTTTTATTTTGTTTTTTTTAAGTTTTATAGCTATGTTTATGGAAGGAGTGTAACAGTACAAACTGATCATAAACCGTTAGTGTCGTTAATGCAGAAAGATATAAAGAGTGAGTACTATTAAATTGTCGCTTCTTAAAATGGTCACATAAATTAAAAGAAAGCTCAGATTGAAAAACGGTTTTTATTTTACGATAACTTATATATTGCTAACAATTTTCCGTATTTAAGTTATTCTCTTTAACGATTGACGACTAAATTCACCCAACTTCCTTTTGACACAACTCATAGATTTTTGCACAGAATTATTTGTGATTAAATTAGTGCACCTAACCCACTTTAATTTGCAATCTGGCATGGAAGTGGCTGGTTTACATGTTTTCCGGAGCTTTGTTTTGATATGGGACCAATACTTTGGAAATTGGACGAAGCTAAGGACAATTTGGTGGATTATTGTTTTTGGGTACTACAAATATAGAATTCTCATCATACTATTCCATCGTTCTTATTGAGTAGTGACATGTTGCCAAATCTGACCAAAATAAAGTCTATAAGTCTTCAATAAGAATGGGAGTAGTCTTCTTTCCAAGCACTGTTATATAGTATAAATATCGGTATTGATAGTACACACACTGACAAAAGGTGCACTTCTCAGACCACATTGACATATCGCTAGTCACACAAGGTATTTTTTGTAAAATTTTTCTACCGCAATAACTTTTTCTCATTCATCTAGGTTCAAAATATTACGCGACGAATAATACTGATTTCCCGGTAGTGATGTAAAATCCACTTTTACATAAGTTTCGTCGTCAATAACCAGACAAGATTCTCTATCAGTAAGGTGTAGAGTGCCTTAGCGCACCTAATCGCACGATTATGTTGCTCCATGGTTCTCTTCGATGCTTTTTTCTTCTTGCTTGTTATAATACCGCACCTTTTTTTTAAATTTTTTGCACATTAGTTTGGCTGGTATCAACTTTTTTTGCCACATTACGATTAGAAATTGAAGATTTGCTATTATACCTCATGCATACTTTTCTTTCCAGTCCTCTATTTCGAATTCAGGTTGAGTGTCCAGTGCGCTGATTTATTTCTATGCAGCCTGTTTCTCTAAACCGTTTTAAACATCTCTGCACGGTTCTCTGGGATGTTTCACATTGTTTGGTGAGTGTTAAACAGATTAATTCACGAACGTTTTTTCCCTTTAACGACATTTTGACAACAACACAATAAAGTATCAACAGTTTCGTAACTATAGCAACTCAAAACCTCCTGTCTTTTAAAATATCATCGGTTTTAAAATTCTCTTCATACAAGCTAATATTCAAAAATTAATTCAAGCGACAATTTAATAGTACTCACCCTTTATGTTAAATTAAATCAAATCGTTTAGAAGGAATTAAACTAAAATTAAATATTTATGATGTCAAAGTAGTTTTTATACCGGGGAATCAAATGTTAATTGTAGATACTAATAGCAGAGCTTCTTCAAAAGCGAGTAAACAAATTACACGCGTCTAAAGATCCGAATCTATGTAAAATAGAATAGTTTGCTGTAAATGATAGGCCAACATCTTTTGCAAAATGTGAAAAAAGCTTATGATCTTACTATTAATAAAAAAATTAGATTTTTGTAGAAAATGATTCATATTGTTTGATTGAAATTTAACAGAAATATTATAAAAACTGTTCATAAAACTCATTTTGGTATTGTAAAAACTAAAGCTAGAACGAAGTCATTATTTTACTGGCCAAGAATGAACAGTCAAATAGAAAATTATGTAAAAAACTGTGCAATATGTAAAAAAATTAGCAATAAAAATCAAAGAGAACCTATGGTTATAGAAAAGCCGTGTGAATACCCATTTCAGAATGTACGAACAGATATTTTAATTATGCTGGGGAATTTTATTTGGTAGTACTTATAGTTGACTATTACTCAAAGTGATTCGAGCAAGGGCGTAGCTAGGATTTAATTTCGGGGAGGGTTCAGGGTTCGAATAAAAAAAATTACGTTTTAAGTACGACATAAGCTATAATTAATGTAAATGTGTTTATACATATAACTATTCAACAATTTATATATACCTATATAATGGTACTAGACTGAAGTATTACATTTTAAAAATACAATTCATAAGACCAGTCTCCTGTTTTTTATAGAAAATCGATCCACAACTTCTTTAGCATTCACCTGAATGTCATAATGTATATTCATTAGAGCCAAACCGTTAAGTCTATTTTCTGAGGTAGTATTGCGCAAGTAATTTTGAGCCGCCTTAGACTAGAAAATGTTCTCTCTGGAGTAGCTGTAGAGACAGGTATCGTAACTAAGATCTGTAGCAAAGTGTAAATATTTGGATATAGGTTTCTATCGCACAGGTCCAAGCACTCCAACGCAGATCTGCAAGCCAATTTACTGAAATGATTCGCTTGCTTCCACACTTCAAGTTCCGCTTTAACAACCGACGTATTTCCTTCAGAAAGTACCGATGAGTACATTGATATTGCTTCATCAATATCATAATTTCCGTCAAAATTTTGCGGTAATAAGCCACAGAGTTTACTTTTGCTATTTAGATATTTGAACTTTTGCTGGTCAAGAATTCCACGTAATATGTACACCGTTGTAACAGTTTGTTTTATTAGTTTGATCAACACGTTTTCTTAACATATTTATTTCGGGGGGGTTTGAACCCCTAAAACCCCTCCCCTCGCTACGCCGGTGGATTCGAGTTAGTAAAAATAAGACATAAAGACTCCGATACTTTAATTAAAATTTAAAACAAATTTTTTCAACATATCGTATACCAGAAATTGTGGGTGCAGATAACATGTCTTTTGTTTCTTTTAAATTAAACCAATTTGCAGAAACGTGGAATTTTTATTTTACTGAGCGATAGTGATAGACGTATCAAGAAACAACCTAATTATTCGAAATATTACGTTTTAGAGTAAAAGGTGAGATGTAGCATAGTGATAGTTGCAAAGATATACTCACTTTATTTCCCGCGTACTTTCCTCCCCGAAATACTTTCCTTCCCGCGTATTTTCTTCCCCGCATACTTTCCTGCCCGAAATAATTTCATTCCCGCGTACTTTCCTCCCCAAAACACTTTCCTCCCCGATTCTTTCTTCCCCGCTCATAATAAAAAATGACAAAAAATTCATGATTAAAACAAATTTACGTGAAAATAAAGTTTGTTTTTGAAATTGTTATTAAGAATGTAATTTTTTTAAAGAAAGAATATGTAATAACTGTAACTTACCAACTAACACTGTTTACCCCCTATCACATACAAATACAATTTAAATTGATTAAAACAAATTTACGTCAAATAAAAAAGTTTGTTTTTGAAATTATGAATGTAATTTTTTTAAAGAAAGAAATTGTAATAACTGTTGCCTGCCGACCAACACCGTTTACCCACTATCACATGATAACAACTTAAATTGATTAAAACACGGTTACTTGAAAAAAAATATTTGTTTTTGAACTTGTTATTATGAGTGCAATTTTTTTAAAGAAAGAAATTGTAATAACTGTAACCTACCAACCAACACCGTTTACCCCCGATTAAAACAAAACAAATTATCCCTCTTAATACAGATAACACGTTTCAAGTAAATTTTCGTTCGTTTATTTGGTTTTGTAATTTTTTATTACCTATAAGAGGGAAGGAAAGTACGCAGGGAGAAAAGTACGAGGGGAATAAGGTGTGGATACCAGTTGCAAAACATAATTTGTAATATTTGGCAAGTGTGCAAATGTAAACATTGTAACGTGACGGTAGTTAATAAAAAATAAATAAGTTACATGAACCATCAAATGTCTTTTGATTTTTAATTTACAAAAAGTTATTAAAACCGTAAATACAAGAATAATATGCTACCTGAAAATTGATGTACATGTTTATGACATTAATTTATGATATACGTATTATTGAATTCAGTTATCGTTTGAAAGGGGAATTCTACTTCAGCTACTTATTTGAAGAGAATAAAAATCATGTTTTTTACATCCCAATTCTACAGCATCATCCCCAAAGTCCGCACCAAATTGGAAACTTCTTTATTATGGGTTTTTCAATTAAAAATTATTCTTCATAAAAGTTTGTGCATCCTCGAAACCTAAAAATGCACCAACACAATGTGGCGAAACACGCGTAATATACGAGGTGCATTCAAAAAATTGATTTTGAGTTAAGAGTAAAGTGCCCTTATTTCAGTAAATATCAAAAAATTTTATTTGAAAAAGTTGTTCATCATTAAAAAATACATCAAGATTTGAAGTCAGAAATTTAAATTTTTTCCAATTTTTTAAAAATAAAAAATAGTTAAACGAAATCTTGTATACAACAGTTTATTTAAAAGAGCTTGTAACTTACAAATTGCCCAATACTTGTGCTAATTATGGTCAATTTTTTTTATTCATTGGAAAAAATTCAAATTTTTCCTAGATGGTCCGTAAACGTGTTCGGCTAAGTTATCCCCAGATTTAACCAGGGAAAGGTGCAACAAATGGTAGGACACCTTAACCGGTTTGTTAAATAGTACGCCAAACGGTGCTATTAAATGTTCGAAGGAGTGGAGAAAAATAAGTGTTAATACCTAAGTGATTAAGATTGGCTAATTTTTGTAGTTGTTCCTTAATTACATTAAAAAAAATGTGAAGAAAAAGGCCAGCATTCTTAAAAGACATGAACCCCTAAAAAACAAGCTCACCACTGAAGACTTGAATGCATTAATGATATTAAATCTCACGGAAGTTGATGGTCACCCAAGTGTACGCGAATCAGAAGTGGGTTATTCAGAAATTCTAAATGATGACATTCTAATTTTTGATGCAACAATATTGAAAAGGAACCCCTACTTTCTAGAAATAATGATGAAAATCAAACATCTACGTTGCCCGGAAGTTCCAGTAAGGTTTTAGATAACGAACCTTCTTCCAGTGGAGTTAAAAGAAAGGCCGAGAATGTACCCATCGAGAGACGAAATCCACTTATTAAAAGGAAAAAAGATGGGCGATTGAATGATAATCTACAAAACAGCACAAAACTTCTGGAACTTACCGACAGCAAAAACAAGGTCATGGAAAACTACTATGAGGTAAAAAAGATGTATCTAAAGGAAAGAAAACAATATGAAAAAGACAAATTACAAGTGTATAAAGACATTTTTCGTCGACCTCATTATAAAATTGAGTTTTACGTACTCCCTGAATAATCATAAAGTAACACTTTTTTAACTGTAATACTTTTCGTCCGCAAACACTTTCCGTCCGTAAACATCTGTCAATGTCAATTATTATTTTATGTCAAATTAAATAAAGTCGAAGTAACCAGTATGAAAACCCATTTTTAAGAAAGGATGAATTTAGTGACTACATAGGATATTACAGTACTTTAGGTACATACTGAAACATTTTAGATACTTAAGAATATTGTTTGTTTACTTCCATTTATAACCTCAATTTCTCAATCCCACACAACTTTGAACAAAAACAATTTGTTGTTCAAATTACAAGTAAATGATTTTAAGTGCTTTGAAATGATATTAATAAATTGTTTATAGTTTCTACAAAGTGTGAAGCATATAGAAGAACCTGGTTGTAATCTCACAATACTCGATACATTGTTTTCAATATGTAACACTTTAACTTCTTTAAAGTTATTCATTTATAAGGTAAGACAGAATTCATATGACTTGAGATTGCTTTAGACAATTTTATTAGGTAACATTTTGATACAGAAGCGGAGTTCCGATACAAAATTTTCACGATCATAAAATACAAAAACTTACAGTAGAAGTGAGTTAATTATGGGTACCTTTCTATTACTGTATTTGATTGATGTAAATAAGTAATAATGCTAATGGAAAACTGACCTGTGGCACTGTCACACAAGAACAGTAATTACTTGTGAAAAATCATTTGAATATTGATTCTGTCGCAGGAAAAAACAAAAATAGAATCATATAAGCCATCAACATTACTGGGTTCAAGATTTATTCGTACACAAAAACAAGGTGAATTTCACAGTTTTCAATAAGCTGAAAGAAGATTATTACATTTTTTGAAACATTTTCGGAGTGAATCAAAAATCTACGTTTGCATACTTTCTTACGGTCAGGCAATATTATTATTGACTATAAAATTATTATAAGTCTGACCACGGTACAAACTCAGTCTTATAACTATTATATGTCCAATTAGTAAGAATCGACTTTAATGTGTTTAATAGGAGAAACTTCATTACATCTTTGATCATAAACAATTAAAGAAATGCATTAATTTTGAGGGTAGGCTTCCAACTATAACTACATTTTTAAATATACTTCAAAATAACACTACCTAAATGTAATTTTTATTATTTTAATAAATTATAAAAAAGTACATGTTTTACCTATTACCTATCATAATCAAGTGCTCTTATAAAAATTATGTGATTGTTGTAAACAAATGCTTTATCGGTACAATATTCGAACGCGGAAAGCTTTTATTTCCTTTAATAAATTTTGACACAAATGTTACAATACTGAACGGTGAAGTGAACATTAGGTACAGTAAAATCAGAACAAACGTAAAATTTTTGTTTAAAATTACTAAACATTTTGTTTTCAGTAAACGGTAATAAATAGAAAATTAATTAATTTAAGGTCGACGGAAAAATTAATATGTACCTCGGAAAAAGTGCTTTTTAATAACCTCGCCTGTTTGCTTGCCTCGGCTAACGCCTCGGCCAGCAAATTCAGTCTCGTACATAAAAGTGCACTTTTTTGTCCTTGTTACATAAATAACTATTTAAGCGAATTGAGAAAAAATAAAAATTTATTGCAATAGTTTAGTAATGTGTAACAGCAAGTAATAATAAGAATATTAGCAATAAAGTAGAAGTAATTTCCTAATATTGTAGCAATAGCATGTCTTGGTTTTGAATTAGGTATGTTGGACTTTTAAGTTTTTAGGTGCAGCAGCATACAATAAAAAAATCGTTGGTTTGTAACATTATTTATTACTTTAATGTGCAAAATATGTTTCAATTAATTGTTGTCGAATACGCCTAGCTGTTGAAAGGTTTGGATTTACTTGATTAATTATTGCATTCTCTGGTTCTTCGACATTATAGATTCCAAAGTCTATGTCATTTTCAATGTGGTCATCTTGTGGTGAGTCATCATTATTATAAAGACATGTATTATGCAACACTACACATGAGTTAAATATTTGTGCTGCTTTGTTTGGGGCATAATGCAGAACACGATGTCCAAATAAGCATCAAAATCTGCTTTTCGAAAATCCATTACATTGTTCGATGTATGAGGTTCAACGTTTCGCAAGGGTGTGAGAAGCCATGTTCGAAGAGGGTATCAAGTAATAACATAAACCTAGTTGATGCGTAATACCAGTTTTTAATGTACAAAAAAATTTCACATTTCCCTTATTACTACACATTTTACCTGAGTCTCCGAACAGAAAAAAAAAGTTGTTCTGATTGTGGCGATAAATTGTTTCCATTACACGAGATACCTGCGAATTATTTCAGATGAACGTCTCGTGGGTAGCTCCTGGAAACCGGGCATTTACATTCATAATTCTTATCTAACACATATCTAAAACCGTTTGAAATTAAGTAAATAAGTAGCTACCTGTTTTTTTATGCAACACTCGTAAATTGAATCATTTACCAATTGCACGTTAATTGAGTGATAATGTTTGTGATTCACGTAAAGATGCTCCGGATGAATGTGGTTGTTAGCGGGTGGTGCTTGAATGGCCACATGGGTACAGTCTATGCACCCTATGATGCCAGGAAACTGGTAGGTATTCTTCATAAAAAAAAGATTTGTATTAGGTACCTAGCTCTCAAGGATGTTAATTGTTCCATGTTACGGGGAAAATGAACACATTCATTAAAGATGTTAGGGTGATTTAAGGCTTGGAAAACTTCAGTAATGCTTCTGCTAACACTGGATTGGCGAACTGACGTGAAAATGTTTAAACCTGTCACCGCTTGATAGCTTCCCACATCCAGAAAACAGAAAGTTATCAACAGCTAAAAACACACTGATTCTCAAAGCGTCCAAAAGTACAAAATGTAAGGTGGGTAACTTGTCTTACCTTTGTTTTTATACTCAAAGAAGAAGATCGCGTTTGTTGTTGCATATAGGGGCTAATCATGTCTATTAGGAACCTGACACGGTATTTAGATACTCAAAACGTTTTTAAAAATATATTTTACTGAGCGTTTCAAAAGAATTCACCCTTGGTAAGAAAATGCGCGGTGATGCGGCCGCTAGATCCTTAGCCTCCGCCACATTATTAAAAATTTGATCAGCCATAAAAAGGTTCATTAATTCTGCGATAATTATAATTTAAATATAAACTGCGGTATAATTATCTATGTACGTTCAAACTGTGACAATTTTGACACAGAACATGACAGTATAATTTAAGGTTTTTTAAATTCTCTTCTTAATTCCCTCAAAATTACATGGAGAAATTTGGATGGAATGTTTTTCTTCATAAAACTGAGTAAAATGAACTGTAGAATAGGAATCTCTCAAAAAGTAGTGAAATGTCATTAATTTCTCTCATTTTTCCCTTTCCAAAAATTCAAGAATAACCCCCATGGGATAAATTATAGATATTTTCAAAAAAGTGGGACTTTCTTTGTAGGAGTTAAGAATATCCCAGGATATCATTTGCTGATCTTCAGAAGAGCAGGATAAATCTTTTCAGTAGTCAAGATCAACAATTGGTAGAAAATCTTGGTCAAAATTTAAATTCTTTGGATAAAAGTGTTGATAAACAATTTTTATTTAATATATCGTAAGGTAAATCTGCACCACAAAATATTGCAAATTTCTTGCAGATTTGAAAAACCTATAAAGCAAAATAAAATTCTTACATTTTCAAATTTTGTTGTAAAACAAAAAATGAAAATGTCTGGAAAATTGGTTGAAGTTAAAATATGATCTCAATGGGATGATCAACTAACACTGTTTTCTCTCCATTTTCCCGTGTAAATGAAATGATATTTTATTGTGGTTTTTGGCATTTTCTTTCCGGGAGTTTCTGTAAATTCACTAGCTGTATTTTAATAGTATTTTCAAGATTTTTTAACAGCGTAGGCTGTCTACGACTCGACAGAGGTCTCTACAAACTTTCTACCAGCTTCTTACAATAATGTTTACATAAAGTTTCCTTGTAGAAGTCCCACACGCAGTAGATCTTTGTTCTATTACGTGTCCCATATTTTTCCTGGGACCAGAAAGCACAGAGTTTCTATGAAGAATTCCATTTGTAAGATTGACCAACGTTTAACGAATTAATTTAGTAGAATTCGATATCTTACAAGCACTCATTTATGCAGCTAAGTCAACTGATTTGCTAATTATCAGAACTACCAGATGCTCTGTTCCCTACCGGAACAGACCTAGTACCACTTCTCTCAAAATTACAAATGATAAAATGAGATTCCGTCAATTATTCTCAGAAATACGGTAATCAACTAGGGAAGTGCTTCTGATACTCTGACAAGGATGATATATAGTGAAGTATTGCCTAGTGTCTCGATTGGTCCGCTAAGGCAGTTTAGAGCGTGATGTTTTGGTGACTGTTTTAACAATATTAATCGCTCTTGTGCAATTAATCTAAACAATGGCGATATTCGTGTGACGAATTTCTTGCTGAAGTTTACGCTGCATCCTTTTCTATGGTCATGTAGATAAAATTACTTTCTTTAAATCTTCTTCGGTATGTAAATTATGTTTTTTTATGATGCCTTTTTTAACCTCAGGTATCATATTCTACATCTTGATTACCTTTTTTTACAGAGCCATGGCTTTGGCTATAGCGAGGCTTACCATGTACCAGCTTTAGTTCTCGCCAAAGGTGTACCAATTCAGCGATTAATTTATTGACAAATTTGCACTCATTGTGAAATGTTAATTACAACGTGCGCCCAATAAAATAATAATTATATGCTATCTCTTCGGCCGTTTCAGTTTGAAGAGTTCTTAAAATGAATTTTGCTAAATGATTTTGATACACCGTCAAATGTTTCTTTCCATCAAATTCAGATTGCGTGTCGATGAGATCGACTTGCCATGGCCGTTCATCTTTTTATGCAAAATTGGTTGGAAAACTAGACCCTTCTATGTTTTTGTCCTTTTCATATGACAAGCCTCACACATTGATAGAAACAGGTTGTGCAGATCATTTTTTGCTTGTTTCAGAAAGCAAGCAGCTCTTCTCCTATGATATCGGCTTCATGAGCTGCGGTAATACCATCAAACACTTCATCAATTTAATATTTTTATAAAAATATTAAAGGCAATGAAAACTTGTTGGGTGCTCTAAAAGCTCTATGACAAACTTTTCCAAGTGACATTCTTTTCTTAATGAATATAGATTCGGTTCTTTTCGTTTAGAAGTTACAAGCATTTAATCTTTATTAACGTTTTAATTTATTATATAGCAACAATTTTAAAATCTATTGTTGAAGTCATTTCTACATATATCTAATTATTATAATTTCTTTTGAAATCTCTGTTTATCATCTCCTTCGAGGTGTTTAAAAAAAACTGAATACACCATTTGATAAAGAATTTTAAGGTGGTCGGGATGCAAGGGTTTTTGAAACTCTAACTTAACCCCCTGGAGGGTGGCCACACCCACTCTCCCTAAACTTCAAAATTAATTTTTGTTTTATTACCAAATATGTTTGTCTTGACAAGACAAACATCTTTTGTATACATTATTTTGACCTATGACCTTAAGCTCAAAAGTTATAGGTCAAAAAATAATGCGTTCGTAGGACGCGCTTAAAGGCTACCTAGTGTTATTATAAAAATTGATAAAAATTTAATGTTTCCCCATTTTAACATTGCTTTTTCAAACTATAAATTTGATTAAGTATGGACAAAATGAGTGTGGATGATTTATAAAATTTAAACATTGATGATTATTTGCAACATTGCTCGTTTGCTGAGCGCTACTGTTTTGCTGTGAACGCAGCCATCAACCGAACAGATTATGCGACCATTTACAAACAACAAATTTCAGATTTTTTTTAATTGATTAATCTCATCATCTATAGAATCAGACAATGATAGAAGTTCAGATAACGCTGATACTTTTTTAAGTTCATGTTAAGTAACAATTTGTTTATGAAAAGGTTATGTTTGGAGATTAATCTTTCTTATCGAAATTTTAAGTGCAGATCAATAGAGAGAACAGTCTCCGTACGCTCGTTAATTTAGTAGGTAGCGTAGTCGAACATGTAAATCTATAATAAGGAAATACTAAAATTAGCAGTCAAACATAAATAAACAAGATCGCTCGTAGATCACTTCAAAGCGCTCAGTCGAAAACATTATAAGATACCCTGAATTCTAACCTAAACTTTGTATCAACTGGTAGTTGTTAAAAACCAAATTAACTTTATATCAGCAGTTTAAACATTATAGTATGAAACATGCTATGTAAATTTGTACCTCATGAAATTTAAAACTTGGACACCAGAATTTCTGTAAACAAAAGTTTGCACTTTGTGAAGCGGGCTTAAGGGTAGAATAATGAATTATTACACTAAGCACGTTTTAGAAAATAGGTAATTTACGTTGCTTACTTAATTTTTTCTTTAAAGAATATATTTGAAGGTATCGCTAATTAAACACCATAGCTCGATTAATTATCGAATCAAAATTTTGTTTAGGAAATGTTTACAAAATAAAATTAGAAATAATTTTGATTTAAAAAACGTCTACAAGCAATAACTTTTAAATTAAATCAAAAACTAAACATGGTTATTTGGGTTGACTGATTATTACTTATTTTTAAATAAATCTAACCTACTAATTATTGTAAGTTATTAAAAAAAATCATTAAACTCTCTATTCATAATATTTAGTCCTTACAAAATGTATATTTTATGACGTTTCATTTTTTTCTGTAGTTAATATAAAAAGTGAAAATAAAAACTAAGGCAATTCTTATTGTCAACGTATATATTTAGTTTTTTGACAAGAATTTATTACATAATTATAATTAAGATACCAAGTTATAGTTTAAAATTAAATGGAAACGTTGTTGTTTTAAATAAAGGTATTACTATATAAATAAATATAAGAAATTAATAATGGGTGTGACCTCCATTATTGTTCATACGTTCTTGGAGGCGTAATTAATATTAATCGTTTCCCATGCGGTATCAATGGCTGCAATTAGTGCATTACGGTTTACTGGTATAAAATTTGGCCCTTGTTGTCTTCGGATAACAGCAAGTATTCGAGCCCAAACATTTTCGATAATGTTAAAATCTGGGCTTTTTGCTGGCCAGGGTAACAGCTCCAAGTTATTTGCTTGTATCCAGTTGCGCACAACCTGCGAAGTATAGGGTCATCATATCCCGATAGTTAATTATCGAATGTTCCAAGAAAATATGTGTAAATAGTAAATGGAATCTACTAACGTAACGTTAAGTCGTTAATTATAGTTACATAACTCTCCTTTCATAAGATATAGTTCATATTAATATGCTTATTGTAAAGCTTCGTACACACCTGAACAACAAACCGAGGAACAAACAGAACAACGAACCGAACGGCAATCGGAACATTAATTTGGACGGTGCTACGTACGAATTTTAGAACAGATTCGCAAGTCCTGATTGTTCCACGAACGGTTTGCGGCGTTCCCGCAACTTGTCGGTTTTTCTCCGACATCAAAGAAAATGCGCGCGAATGCGTTTGCAGGTTTGGACGAATCTAAACAAAACGGCGAACAAACTTATGCGGGAGAATTAAATTATTTATTTTTGTCCTCCCTTTTGTGGGTTTGTTGTGTTTTAGGTAATATTATGGAGTTGACAGAAGAAAAATGTTTTAAATTAATCAGTGTTTAAGAATGCAAGAAAAAATGATGTCCCTATTAGCATCATTTGGGCGGGAAATTTCAAAATAAAAAAAAGCGAAGTAAATTATAATTTTTACTCTTCTTTGTGCGTAAAAATTTGGTTGGCACTATCTTCTTGTTTTCCGCAATTTTCTTCTAATAATAAATATATATGAACTGAAAACTACTGAAAATAATTATGGGAACAGCACAAACGTTCCGTTTGTTGTTCGGATTGTGGAAATCATAAAAGATCGTTTGTCGTTCTGTTTGACTTTCGGTTCGTTGTTATGTTTGTTGCTCGGTTTGTTGTTCAGGTGTGTACGAAGCTTTACAACTTAAGCAACAATTTTTGGCGAATAAAGATTAGTTTGTGATGTAATATTAGAAACACAAATTTATATCATATCAAATTTATGACAACTTAAAACCAAGAACGTGTATGTTATTGCTAAGAAATTATTAAGAAAAAGCGCAATTGCAGTGTAAATATTTATAATTAGATATTTTCGAAAGTTTATAAGTCCTCTATTGTAATCTTAATACTTAAAAGAAAATCCTGTCCATTAGCATTATAAGGAAATGGCTTTTACTTTATGAATAAGTTTCAATAACAATAGAATATCCTTGCTTGTTTAATTTACTTCCTTTGAGTCATATTGCTCTAAGGGTTGTTACATTGGTCATTAGAAGTATGTAATAAATAAACAATTACCTACTGTTTGAGAAGGGTAGTGTGAACCAATAAATAAAGTAAGAAATGTAAATTCCATTTTAGTTTAAAATTTCAAGTGTTGTGAAAATGCCACCTCATCTCGGTGCTGATTTGAAAGCGCGGATTGTTTCGGAATTAGCGGCGGGCCGTAGCGTGCGTGAAATTTCACGTATGTTAGATATACCAAAAAGCACCGTAGGGCATTACCGAGTAAAATGGAATCTTGAACACACTTTGGAAAGAGCCATCGGAAGTGGTAGACCTAAAGTATCTACACGTGCTCAAGATCTCGAGTTGTTTCATTACGTAACAGAACAACCATTTGCTACATACTCCAGGGCTATAGCAGATACACATTTTCCCGGATGCCGTATAACTGCACAAAAAGATTAAAGGAGATGGGAATAAAGAAGTATAATGCTGCTGCGAAAGAAGTTCTCAGTGACGAAAATATGAGACGTCGTCTGGAATTTGCAAGGCGATATGTGAACGAACCTTTGGAATTTTGGAATCGAGTGATTTTTAGCGACGAAAAAACGTTCAATAGCCGCAACGATGGACCACTAAAAGTTTTTAGAATGGAAGGAACTCGTTACGAAAATAATCACATATGTCCTAAAAACGAAGTGGTTATTTTTCTGTGAATGTGTGGGGTTGGGTTAGCGCGCGGGGTCCAGGAGTTTGTTGGGCTATCGATGGACGTCTTGATTCTGCTGCGTATTTAGATATTTTGGAAACTATTATGAAACCTTCAGTCGAAGTGTTTTATCCAGACGAAGATTATATTTTCCAACAAGTAAGTATTCTTATTTCACTATACTTTCTCCAAAAAATAGTTCGGGATCTGTTGAATTAACATTTTCATAATGTATTTTTGTTGTTAAAGGACAACGCCCCTATTCATACTTCGCGGGTTGTGCGCAATTGGATACGAGAAAATAACTTGGAGCTGTTACCCTGGCCAGCAAAAAGCCCAGATTTTAACATTATCGAAAATGTTTGGGCTCGAATACTTGCTGTTATCCGAAGACAACAAGGGCCAAATTTTATACCAGTAAACCGTAATGCACTAATTGCAGCCATTGATACCGCATGGGAAACGATTAATATTAATTATATTGATACCTTGATAGCGTCAATGAGCAGACGCCTCCAAGAATGTATCAATAATAATGGAGGTCACACCCATTATTGATTTCTTATATTTATTTATATAGTAATACCTTTATTTAAAAAAAAAGTTTTCATTTAATTTTAAACTATAACTTGGTATCTTAATTATAATTATGTAATAAATTCTTGTCAAAAACTAAATATATACGTTGACAATAAGAATTGCCTTAGTTTTTATTTTCACTTTTTATATTAACTACAGAAAAAATTAAACGTCATAAAATATACATTTTGTAAGGACTAAATATTATGAATAGAGAGTTTAATGATTTTTTTTAATAACTTACAATAATTAGTAGGTTAGATTTATTTAAAAATAAGTAATAATCAGTCAACCCAAATAACCATGTTTAGTTTTTGATTTAATTTAAAAGTTATTGCTTGTAGACGTTTTTTAACCCTGTAACGGGCGCGTTAGTAAGACAAACATTATAAGGCGCATGCGGTACTAAGTGCCGCATAGTAATTTTTGTTTTAATTTGAAGTTAATAATTGTTTTAAGGCATTCTGAAGCATATTCGCATAAAATAAATTTTCTTAAATTACAGTTTTTAATATCTAATGGTATTTTTAACAGTAAATTTAAGAAACATAACCGTTGATTTAAAAATTAATTTTTATTATGTAAATGCTAAAATTTAAAAATAAAATAAAAATTTGCATACAAAAAGAACAAAATGAAAATTCCTAAAATATATAAAAAGTAAGAAATAATGTATCCAACAGTATAAGAATTATTACTTTTTGTTTATTACGTCTTTAATCATCGCTGTCCACTTCCATATTATTATTTTCACGACAACAGTGGCAAGTTACAACTTGTGTGCTATGATGTTTACAAACAAATTGTTTACAGTTTGCACATATTACCGTTGTTTTATTATTTTTTTGTTTACTGCATTCATGGCAAGGTCCAACACGTCTTTCTTGAACTTGTACATTTTCCTGTTTCTGAACGTCATATTTTGATAGAAATAATGTAACATCTTTTGGTAATTTATTCAATTGACTTCTTTCTTTGAAATGTGGTTCTAATAAGCTGTATGCTAAATTTTTTAAAATATTCTTCTTTCACATTTTCTGTAGAAGTGTTTGTGCCAAAATTATGTATGAATTTATTCCAGCAATATCCAACATTCGGAAGAAAAAAGAAAGTGGCCACCTTCTTGTTTTTCGTTTTGTTGAATATAGGGAGCACTTTTGGTCGACTGTGTCAATCCCTCCCTTTGTGTGATTGTAATCAATGATTATATCAGGTTTACCTGTATCTGGATCAATACTATCATCATCGTGCATAGTTGATAAGAGTACTACGGCTTTGTTCTTCTTTGGAACATAAGAAACTAATGAGCAATCATATTGAAATCCAAAGATGGAAGAACCAACACTGCGTTGCTTGTTAGGGTGAAATTCTGGAGGAATTTCTCTTTTGTTCTTCTTTAGCGTCCCAAGAAGTGTAATTCCATTTTTTAACAAATCCATGGCTAGCGGGAGACTGGTATAATAGTTATCAGTGGTCAAATTTCTATTTGAATTCTTAATTGGTTCGATTAGTCTCATAACTATATCAGAAGGCTTGTTTGATGAGAGAAAAGGTCCATCATTTTGTTTGCCACAATATAACTCAAAATTGTAAGTATAAAATGTTCTGCTGTCACATAAAGCATATAATTTCAACCCGTACTTTGCTGGTTTCTGAGGCATGTACTGAATAAAACTACAGCGACCACGAAACGGATGCAACATTTCGTCTATTGTCACAAATTCAGATAAACTATAATTTATTTTACAGTTTTCTACAAAACTTGTAAAAAAATTTCTGATTGCTGCAAGTTTATCAGTGACTACTCGATTGGCCCTTGTTTGTTTATCGTCAAATCGAATTGACCTCAAAAGGAACAAAACCTTTTTATAGCTAAATGCTGCCCTGAGCACTATAATTCCAGAACCATCTTTTACCCACATTTCTTTTACGTTTGTACGGTTACCTTTTTTACTGCTAACAAATACAGAACACCTAATAATATTAATATTAATAATAATATTACTCTAGGATACATTATTATAGTAACTTATATATATATATATATATATATATATATATATATATATATATATATATCAAATAGAATCACAAATGTCAATCAGAAACAACCTACGGAAACAACCAACTTAATTTAATACATCTTGATCCAAATTATAAAACGAGAATACCAATTTATTATATTTTACTTATTTATATAAACTAGCAAACCCGGCGAACTCCGTTTCGCCACCAGATGGCTTCGTTTTATGTAACATTTCGTTTGGTGATTAAAAGATGAAGAACATTTTTTTTTGTTTTATATTTAAAAAGGAAAAATTTTATTTCATCTCACAACAGTAGAGAATTCATTTCGATTACAAAAATGAAGTGTTATTTAGTTGGACTTCTCTAAGTAAATGAAAGTGAATCCTAAGTAAATACTGAATCGAAGCGTTATACGTGTCCGCAAATTATCCGTTTCATTAAAGTGCACTTTGGTAAACCACATTTTTTGGTTTTTGGTCTGACGTTAACACAACTGCCCATGTGAAAAACAATGATTTTCTAAATTTATCCCGCAAACACTAAGCAATTGGCCTTGCGACTTGTTAATTGTCATTGCGACGCACCGGCGTAGTACATCCTATGTATCAGAGATGGCGCTGTATGTGAAAAAAGATTTTCCCGCTTTTCTGTTGACATTTTTCCTGAATTTTCTTTGCTATAAACCTCACGGAGCCCAAGACCTTTCCAACGAATGCAAACCGTGGAAATCGGTTCGTGCGTTCTGGAGTTATAGCGTCAAGAAGGAAAACCCTACTTATTTTTATATAGTAGATTTACTATTACTTTATTGTTTACCCAATTAGTTACACAAAAAGAAAACTTAACTCAGGATTCTCATATAACCATTATTTCAGTTTGACGCAAAATTCTTTGATGGTATTGACTTGTTTTATCTGAAGCGGTATATTATTGAATAACTTTGGTCCTATATAATGGAATGACTGTCTAAAAATTTCTTTATTTACTTTCGGTAATCTAAATATTTTACGTGCCATGTGTCTGCTGCTATACATTAATTCAGACGTATTCCTATTTCCGCTTCTTAGATAGAATGTTCGCAAAACTAAAAAACATAGAGATGTTTGATTGGTAGGATTTTCAAATGATAGAATAGCGGAAAACTACTTTCTCTTATTCTTTTCTTTAGAATTATTCTTACAATGTGATTTTGCGTCATTCTCAATCGTTTTATTATTAATTTGAACGTGTTACCCCAACATATTATGCCATACTGTAGTCTTGATTGGATTAAAGCACAATAAATATTCTTTAATAGGCTCGTCTCACATATGTTTCTTAGGAAGTAGAACATTCTAATTGAACTTCTTAGTTTGTTGTGTAATGTATTAATATGTTCGGTCCAGTTCAGTTTCTCATCTAATATTACTCCAAGATACTTGAAATTGTTTACTTGTTGGATACTTTGGCAATCACAATCATTTATCGAGCAATTTACTCCATGATATATAACTACTTCAGTGAAATGAAACGACATGTGTCCAAAATTGATGTATTTGGTTTTATTTACGTTAATCTGCATTTGGTTGATCGAGCACCACCTGCTAAGAGTTATCAAGTCGCTACTTATGTGTTTATATAGAATGTTTGTATCTTTTGCGAATAAAATAGTGCAATGTCGTCTGCAAAAGCACTAATTTCGCCACGAAACGTTTGGTTAAGTAAATCATTTATAAAAAGTGTAAATAACCTTGCCGAAATAACTGATCCTTGTGGGACGCCTGAAACAACCGGCAGTGGTGAACTTAACTGATTTTCCACTCGTACTTGTTGGTATCTATTTGTTAAAAAGCTTTTGAACCAATTCAGAGTAACGCCTCTAATGCCGAATGAAAATAATTTGTCCAGTATAATTTCATGATTGACCAAATCAAATGCTTTTTTGAAATCTATGAATAGTTCTGTAGATTTATTACCTTCATTTATACTATTGCAAATTTTATTTGTAGCATAGATTAAGACATCTTCTGTTGATCGACCTTGTCTAAAACCATATTGGAATTTATTAATAAGGGCAAGTTTATCAATATAATTAGTAAGTCGTACTTTAACAATTTTTTCGAAAATCTTAGAGAATACAGACAATAAACTAATGGCCCTTAAATTATCTAAAGCTGTAGATTGACCCTTTTTAAGTATGGGTACGACAATACTCAATTTAAGTTTTTCCGGGAATGTCCCTGAATTTAAGCTAAAGTTAATTATAAATGTAAGTACCGGAACAATGGTTTGTGCGATTTCTTTAACAAGTTTAACATTAAAAGAATCAAACCCAGTAGAACATTTGTTTTTTAGCTGCAATATTGTTGATAAAATTTCGTTATCGTCAGTTGGAAAAAAAAGAGCGAGTGAGGCGGCTTTTTACTCATAGTGCTTGTTACATTGCTATCGCCGGACAAGAGAGTTTGGTTTTGCCAAGTTACTGATTGAGCGGTGATAAAGTAATTGTTTATAGCCTCCGCAACATCGATTGGTTTGTCAATTGTGGCGCCATTTGCTAACGTTACCTTCTTCACTATTTTGATTATATTATTTCCTGTTAGATTATTTATAATTTTCCATTGCTCAACCGCATCATTTTTACAATTAACTAGACGATTTTGGTAATAGTTTAATTTGGTACGATCAATGTCGTTCTTTAGCGTTTTACAGTATTTATCATAATATTGATGAAAATCTAAGTCATATGGTCTGCGCTTGTAAATCGAGTATAATTTACCATTTTTTTCAATTCTAATTATTAGACTACGTGTAATCCAAAGACTAATTAGTTTACACTTGTCTACTTTGGATGTTCTAGGAACTAAACTCTTACTTGAATTTACTGCATCATTTAGGATGTTGTGGAATAAATTAAAACTCTCATTTACATTTTTAGCTGAATAACACAAATTCCAGTTTACATTGCTCAGTTTGCTCTTTATTAAATCATAATCTGTAATATATTTATTTGGGAGTATTTTAATTCATCCTGTATTCTATTTGATCTACTATCACATTCATATGTTAACCCTATCATGCAATGATCAGTAAGACCAACATCAAATACATCCGTTTTAAATTTATTTACAATTCGACTTCTAATAAAAATGTGATAATACAAGATTTTTTTTGAGTCGGCAAATTTACCATTGAAATGAATCCCTGATTGTTGAGTAAGTTGATATAATTTTGGGTACTAGTACAGTTCGTTAATAAATTTAAATTAATGTCACCTATCAATATTAGATTGCCGTTTACGTCTTTTAAAATTTCTGCCAATTCATTAATAAAGAGATTTATACAGCATAATTTAAAAACTAAATCACCTATTCTAATTTTTAACAACAATATATCAGCAGATTGAATATTTATTTCAATCTGGTTACTAGCGATACTATTTTCCACATAACATAAAACGCCACCACTTCTATAACTATCATTGCAATGAGTAAAAGATTATATCCTGGGATATTGTATAATCTTACTTCATCATTACCAATCCAGATTTCGCTTAAAACTATAAACTGTAGGTTCGTGAGTGTTTGGTTAATTTCAGATAAGAAACTATTAAAATTAGTTCTTAAACTTCTAATATTTGTGTATAACAAATTGAAACATTTAGGATTTTCGGGGACAGAAAAATGTATTGTAGTTAGAATTAAAATTAGTCTGCATTGTAAGGTTATCAAATCTTATGCGAAAGTTACTTTATTTTTATTTAAGAATTATTCAATATTCTAAGTGAATTCGATTTATAGCCGTGTGAGTTAAGTAATAATTTTACCTGATACATATATTAACACGCGAACATTACTTCAGATTCCCAATGACTTCCCAGGTGTTCACTTTTACACATTTATCTCATTGATTTTTTCTTGCGAAGAATTTTTCCGTCCCTGCACCATACAAAAAGTGAATCCCACCTCCTTGCATTTCTGTTTTAATGCTGCTAGAAATTCTTTATTTGCTGGCGAGAGATGTTCATTTATATACACTCTTTGTTCGGGAAAAGTCTGGTTTACCTGCTTAGCAGACAAGTTCTTCTTTTCTTTATACATCTTTAACCAATCATCTTTGTTCGACTTTTTATAGAAATGTACAATAATTGAGGGAGAGCGTTGCTTATTGAAGGAGGGTACACGGTGAGCATCGACTACGTTTTGCGTAAAATTAAAGTCACCTATGCCCAACGCAGATCCGACATAATTTAATATTGCGGGCACATCTTCGTTAATTGTTGCGGAGATACCACTAATTTCTATATTATTTTTGCGTGTATGCTGTTCCATTGTTCTTAATCTTTCTTTAACATCTTGTAGCTCCTTAGTCAGACTGGTGTTTTTATTTTGAAGGTCATGCATTTCTTTTCTCTTTTGGTTAATTTCAGTTTTAATCTCCTTATTTATCTTATTAGAATCATCGATTTTGTTGGACACAAATTCAACGGATTTCGCAAGGTCAGCCATTTCTTTGCGAAAAGTTCCTAATTCTGACATCATATCTCTTGTGTATTCATTCATGATTGAGATCAATATTTCTTTGGTTAACTCTGTGGGAACATTTAGTATAGCAGATTTCATTTTAAGTGAATCTCTGCATTCTTTGCACTTCCAATCTTTAAAAGACCTAGTCTTTTTCCCTTCTTTATCAGATTTGATGCAATTGATATGAAACATGACATCGCACCCACCTGTACATTTAATCTCGTTGCCGTCATTATTGCATAGTATGTTGCAAACACCACAGATAGCAGACATGATTATATTTATTTGTTATTTATATTAACACAAAATAATTCAATAACAGAAAATTATTATTAATAACTGTATATTCTAAACGTCGAATGTCTTTCAAATACGCAGTGATAAGGTCCGACGTACGGAACTGAACTCATTGACAATTGCCACTGCAAAAGCCCAACACTAACAGCATATGAGTCTGTCGGCAAATGTGTAGCCCATTTTTGAAGTAGTTAATCGCAAAATAGAAATGTGAGGTTTTTGGGAAGATCTGGAAAATGAATGTCACAAATGATAGATTTGATTGATGATGATCGCATAGCCTACTAGCAGTCTACTTGAATTTCTAAGCGTACCGTGCGCCTTGCAGGGATATGATTTAAATTTTTTTCTGATTGAACTAATAACATTAGCTCAATTTAACAAGAGAGGAAAAAGTTTTCAAATTGTTTGTTTTATTTGTCAGAATTATATTGGTTTCGTATCGTTGACGGTTGTTAAAATATTATTATTTATTTTAACAGTGCGCGTATGAAAGCGATTTTTCCTGGTATCAGAAATATGTTCACATTACACAGAAAAACGTTTTATAAAGCAGACAACCAGCATACGAAAGCGGAACAAAATTTGTCAAACCGTTTTCAAGTTATTCCCAATATACAATATATTTTTGGAAAGTTTGACGGCCTCTGTCTCCCTTATAGTGCACTTTTGGTTATAAGTAAATTAGTGTCAAACGGTCTATTTTGAGCCAGAGAACCTCTGGTAAAGTCATGTACACACCTTTCAGAAACACCCTGTATATAAGATGTATTTTCTATCGATAAAATAATTTCGATCAAAGCATTTGTTTAAAACGATATTTAGTTTTTTTACATCCTCTTTGATGATATTTGCAGCACGCATTCTGTCAATTCTATGTCCAAAGCGCTAAGGTTAGATTAGAAATAATATTATATGGTTGTTAAGTTTCCTTAAATAAGGATTCTTAAATTTTCTAATTTTCCGCGCAATTTTTATATTTTTTCTGTCATATAGAAATAGAACGTTTATTATTATATTAGCATATATCCTATTTTTAATGCATATAAATAAGTAGTTTAGTGGTAATCTTTTTATTAAAAATTATGTACTTGTTGTTCTAGCACAATTCGAATTATTATATTTTTATGTGCAATACATTCAATATAAATTAGAAACAAAATTTTGTATCGGTTTTTTGATTTTGATAATTCATACCCAATCTACTTTCATAACAATAATTTGGGTTTTTGGTACAAAAAAAATTATATTTTCCGCGTTTCTAGAATAGTGTAGTGCTACAATGCAGAGGGCCCACAACTCCCATCACCACTGTAATGCATTATAGTTTTCCTTCTCCCCGAAGGGGTTGTTAATGTATGATGCACATGTTGGTACTGACGAATGATTTGACAGTCACTCAAATATCAGAATATCAGTGAGCGAGAGCAAGAACTGCAAATAGTGAAAGCAGTACGAACATGAGAGTTTTAAATCATTACATCATAAGGCGCGCGCATTGTATATCTAATTCATGTTAACTTGTAGACATACACACTAACATTATCTTTGTCTGGCATACTGAAAGAGTCCATTAATAAATATTGAAATTGCATAATATAGCATGCATTTTTCTGTTTATACAGTAAAACGGTAGAAGCTCTGTATATACCTTGTATTTGAATGCGTTTTTTGATTGCCCATAAAAAACAAGGAATACCTAAATACAGAGTGTTTTGAGTTACTACGACTTTTCTTAAAATATGGAGTATTTAAAAAATATCAATATCTTCTAATCCAACAAATCATAACAAATTTACTCTTACGTCTAATAACCCAGGCAATAAGGGGTTTCTATTTGCAGATCGGAAGGTCGGAAGGAATTGAAATTTGGTTGGATGATAGACATAGATCCCCTGATAGTACATCTGAGTTTGCGACTTCGGGTGATTGCCGCTTGAGGAGGGGAGGGGAGTGAAAACTCTCCTTCGCAACGCTTTTCGGAAAATAGCGCTGGTGTGGTAAGTTCTATCGGAAAAAAATTCAAATAAAATATGTAGAGAACAAAATTATGCACAATTTTGGGTTCTTGCATTTTTCGTGTACAACCAATACTTTCTGTTCTAGGATGCGTGAAAGTTGGGGCTTGATTTAAAATTTTCAACAAAATCAAAATTTTATTGCATTTTTGCACTCGCTCCGTACCAGTGCAGGTAAATCAAAAACGTCACTAGATTAAAAGTCAGTTAAGAATGCAAGAGTTTTAGAGTAATTTTGAAAAGAACTGTATAATTGATTAGTGCATTTTGTGTAATAAATATAAAAACGACATTGGGAGACGTTATCACTATCTGGACATTCCTAATAAATAAATAATACAGTGAAGGACATCAATGTATCATTACAAAAACGGTATATAAAAAAGTGAGTCACTTTCAAAAACTGAAATCGCTGTAAAATAAACGACTTCTCATACAAACAAATTAACCTTAGAGCATAGAATTTTGTGTTTGAGCCGATACTGTACTATCACATGGTGGTCGCCATGATATTTCAACGACACCTACGTTAGAAAGTAAGTTGCGCAGCCAGGTGCGTGGGGTCGTCACAATTCATTTGCAATGATTTGTGTTAATTACATTCAGTACATTACAAGGCACTATGGGCCGAACACAATTGTTGTTTTTGACGGATATCCCTAAAGTGGAACAGAAACAAGTATGAAATCTGCTGAAAGAAGCTTCCACTCGAAGAAACACCGTAGCACTGATGTACTTTTCGATAAATCCATGATTCCTACTGTGTCGTAAGAAAAATTGTTTTCAAACAGCTTCAATAAAAGGCGTCTTATAGCATTGCTACTGAAAACGTTGGAAGCATATAACTACACAGTTAAACAGGTGGCCGAAGACGCGGATTCATTAATTGTCCCATCGAACTTGCTCCCTCTTTTTCCTCAGTATTCGTTATTGGAGAACACTAAGATTTGCTAGTGTTGTTGACTACTAAATCCAGAAAGATCCCGAATGTTTATTTCTGCAAGCCTGGGAAAGGAAAGAAGGAGAATGTGTTTTATTTGCCTCACAGTTTGCAATATAGCGATGCTGTTGCGAAAAATATATTATTTTTGCATGCCTTTTGCATCGGCGTTGTTCAATCAAGGCAAGATTCTATTTCTCTAAACTTTAGAAAAAAACCCAACATTAAGAATTCAAGTATTTGACGATCCTAATGCAAAATTAACGGAAGTTGTTGCCGCTGGCGAACTGTTTATGTTGAGGCAGTACGGTACAAAGCGAACATCGTAAGTTAGACTCTCTCCGATATCGAACTTTGTCAAGGCCGTCTCCAGAAAGTCGTTAAATCATCATCATTCATTGCGTACTTATTGTTAAGTACAAAACTGGCGGGGAGTTTATAAACCTCCAGAAGATCTTGGTTGGCAAAGAACAACCACAGGATTAGTCCCCACACGGAACCAGCTCCAGAGGTTTTACTTAAAAGCATCTCGCGCAGATGCCAGAAGAGTTATAGGCCTGCTTGTAGTTGTCGTAAACAGGATTCAAATGTTTAGATTTGTATTTACACTATACTGGGACATCCTGCGAAAACATTCCCTATCAGATTGCGTTAGAGGATGACGATGAGCAGGACGATGAGGACCAAACAGATAACGCCAAGTTTGTTGATTCTGGGGATGATAACAAGGAAGGCGAGTCAGCTTTACAACGTCGCAAGCGACTGAAAATTAAATAAACCCCGATATCAACCGTGGATTAGGCCTCTTGGGGATACCACTTTAAAAAGAACGCACTGACCAGGGGAGGTTTGGAAACAAGTTGAAAATTATATTTTCTTCCATCATGTATGCACAAAAATAATAAATTTGGCGCCTAGATCAAAAATAATAAGAAAATATTGACCGTAGATAATAATAATTAAAAAATGCTCATATCGGAGTATGTCATATTTTTTATTATATACGACCAAATGTATCAAATCGCATATCTACCGACTCACAAAACATTACATTTTAAAAAAAAAAAAATTGAAAATCAACTCCCAACTTTCACGCACCGTAGAGTGGAAAGTATTCGTCGCAGACAAAAAATGCAAGTAACCAAAATTGTGCATAATTTTTTTTTTTCGAAAATACTTACCACAACAGCAATATTTTCCTAAAATCGTCGCAAAGCAAGGTTTTCATCCCCCCGACCCTCCAGCGGCAAGCCCCCGAGGTCGCAAACTCAGGAGTATTATCGGGGAACATATGCCTACTATCCCACCAAATTTAAATTCCTTCCAACATTTTACGAATAGAACTCCTTTTTTTTGTACCCATTGCTTGGACTATATAAATAGTAGTAATAAAATACGCGCATTATAACAAAAAACAGAAACTTGTAAATGTAATGTTACTAATTACAATTGTTTATTAATTAAACGGAAAATAAATGAAAACACAAAGATTATAATTTAATAAAATCATTGCTTATTGGAACAAAATAACAAATGCGGATCTATGAATCATTACCAAAAGTTACGCCATTTGTTTTAATATTGTTATATTTAAAAAAGAGGAAATGATTTGATTGAATGATTTATGTAATTACCTTTTTACATAAACTCAATCATTTACTGAGTCCTTCAACTACTAGCGGTTCCTAGTGCAATTAAATAGTTTTTTAAATATAATATTACATGATTTTCTTGTTATATTTTTTCAAAAGCAATTACCACAATGCTTCAGCAAAATTGTAAACTTTTATTGTAACAATATTAATATTAACAACACATCTGGTTAAAAATGAGCAAATTATTTGATTGCGTGATTACTAAAGGTGTGTACTGACAAATTCATTCTAAAAATATTTTGATTTAAATGTATATTAAGTTTTTAATGGTGAATACACAATAGTATATCGGGTAATAGAGATTTACACGTTGAAAATTTAACATAATTCTAAATTTTAGGAAGTATTAAAAACTTTGCTTATCTTCTAATTTTTTATGACAAATTGTATAAATAGAAAAATGAATTTATAACTTTGTCTTACATCTCTTTATTATTTATGTATTTATTTATTCGTATGGTAATATCTTTATTATGACATCATATAAATGATTGAGCATGGGGTCTATAAAACACTAGGGTTTTATGAATAAATGATTAAATTGTTTTTATATATAAACGAATGATGGATCTATTAATGTATTGGTATTTATTAATTAAATTATAAAATATATTTATGTCAGCCAATACTTCTATTTTAAATTGTTACGGGTTTCGACTTTATGATAAGGGTAAAGTCATCTTTGGACAAAACCTGTACAAAATTAAACGCTAACAATAATAATAAATTAATCTTATACTTACATTCAAAATTAATTCTTTTTTTTTTTTTTGAAAAAGTCAAAATGACATAAAATTATTATTTTTAAAAGTAAGTAAAGATGGCGCAAAAGGAAGATAACTAAATTTGGCAGAATGTTTTAATTTTTGTAGTTTAAACAAAGTTCGAAAAGGTTAATTTAATTATTGATTAATGAGTTTGGATTTGTGGTGTGAATATAAATATTTTCGAGTATATCTAAAATGTGTTTATTGTTATTAAACAATTATAAAAAGATGAGAAAATATTTTTATAAGGTTAAATTTAGTACAGAAACTAATTTTGTGTTTAATATGTTTTCTTAATTTATTTATTTTGTTAGAAAAGAAATAAATATAAGGAATAGAAATGTATTTTTCTAACAAAATAAATAAATTAAGAAAACATTTCTTCTCTACTAAATTTAACCTTAAAAAAATATTTTCTCATATTTTTATAATTGTTTAGATTTAAATGACAAAAGTGGTATTTATCAACTTACTTGTTCTTGTGATAAATTTTATATTGGCAAAACATCCAGAAATTTTAAAATAAGACTTAAAGAACACGTACGATATATAGAAAAACAAGAAAAATACATTAATAATCCAAATTCAATAAAATCTACTTTTGCTTATCATGTTATTACAGAAAAACACTCAGTTAAAAATCAACAACTTATTCATCCCTTCAATGTTAATAATAACAATAAACAGATTTTAGATATACTGAAAATATTTATATTCACACCACAAATCCAAACTCATTAATCAATAATCAAATTAACCTTTTCGAACTTTGTTTAAACTACAAAAATTAAAACATTCTGTCAAATTCAGTTATCTTCTTTTTGCGCCATCTTTACTTACTTTTAAAAAATAATTAAATGTCAAATTGACATTGTATTAATTTTTGAATGTAAGTATAAGATTAATTTATTATTATTGTTAGCGTTTAATTTTGTACAGATTTTGTCCGAAGATGACTTTACCCTTATCATAAAGTCAAAACGGGTAACAATTTATAAATAGAAGTATTGGCTAACATAAATATATTTTATAATTTAATGTTTTATATAATTTAACAATTTACAGAAAATTGATAGTTGGTTTATTGAACATCAGAAAATAGGTACATTGTCTAAGTACCTACATAACATACTACCTAAGTATATGAAACAGGAATCTCACATGAAATCCATTTGTTGAGGTTTATGTTACCATTTAAATTGAAATTTTTTGTCACTTTAATGTTGTTTCCACATTCCTTCGATTTTCAGTATTTACAGTAACATTCACTTTTGTTCCCGATTTTTGTTCATCCAGTATCTTCTTAGCAATGTTCATTTTGCTCGAAATTGATTCTTCGACGTAGCCTTGTGCCACGGTTGTCGATTTCCATCGATCATGACGTTGGAGCGTACTAAGATCGCCTCCAACATCAGACGATAAAGTCGCTGATGTGCGTCTCATAATTTCAAAAAATCAATTATTGCTGATGGCATTTTGAATAGAGTATTTATTTCCACTGTTTGTACTGTGCATTTCTCATTTCTATACTTTTGGATAACCCTGTATAACACTTCCATCACAATATAATAATGAAAATATACCATACCATGTAATCGACCCCACCTGACACACTAAAAATTTGTGCGACTTGTAATGTAAAATTTTAAATTTCATTCTCAAATAACAAATTTGACCTACCTTTATCATCAAATATTTTTTATTTGGTGGTTCTGCTAGAAACTGTTGAGTATGCTCTCTTTCAATAACTTTTGATTTCTTGAACTTGTACTTTTTTTTTTTCTCAAAAATGGATTAACTTACCATATTGCGGAATACAGTATAACAATAAATAAAGGATACCAAAACTAAAAAATTAATTTATTAATAAAATATCAAACCATATATAAACAAAAGTAATAATTATTAATGTATCATATGCTCTACTTGACCACCATCTTGTTGCGAGCATAATTCCAAGTAAAGCAATTACTATTTTCCATTCGGTTTCGATATCTTATATTTATTCTTATATTTTTGGTATCTTATATTTGAAACCGATAAACTCACTTTATTCCTCGCATATTTTCCTCTCCAAAATAATTTTCTTTCCGCCTACTTTTCTCCCCAAAACACTTTCTTCTTCACTACTTTATTATAGAAAAGAAAGTATTTTTTCACTCGAGCTCGAAAGTTGTCTCACGCGAGAGTATTGTGTAAGACATTAGAGCTAGAGTGAAAACATTTTCCTCTCGTGCTAAACATATAGTTATTTGTCCAACATGTGAGGAAAGCGATTATTTTTTCCACTCGAGCTCGAGTTGCCTCACGAGCGAGTGAGGCATTAGAGTGAGAGTGGAAAAAAGGTTTTCCTTATGTGTTAGAAACAACATTTTTTTCCCGACATCCCCAAGAAAACCAACCAACCGACCCAAACAAAAGAAAAACTATTAATTGTAAACAACAATCGGAGGGTTACAATAGTCTTGCCTATTTATTCTGTGGTCTCGGTAAGATCTCAACTTGTCATAGTGCAACGTTGCTAGCTGCTTAATTGTAACCAATAAATGCAGAGTAACAATGTTTAAGAGTCGAAATGTATGATACTATTAAACAAAAGTGACTGAATAATAATAGTTTGTGTGTAACGAAAATTAAATTGTTTAATTAAGTTCCAAGCGACATTTTTGCAACATGACAATTTTTCTTCACTAGTGAGGGAAATACAATTTCTCACTATTTGTGGAGAATAAACGTCTGTTTTCTAAGTATGTCGTGGAAATCATTGTTTCTCACAACACACAAAAAAACCAAATAATTTTACATTTTCTACTCCTATTCTAGAATACTTAATGATTCTGGATTAATTTTCAATTACAGAATAGTAACTTGTTAGATTCTAAAACACCGTGCACTTATTGCGAAATAAGCACAGGTAAGGCCATCTTGTGGTTGTTAACATAACGTTACGTCTGGGGACAGTTATTACAAAAATTTTATTAACAATTTTGGTATTAATGACACAATTTAATTTTAAGTTCTAGTATAGTAACTCATTTTTGAAGGAATATAAACGTAAAATTCCAAAAAATTTAACCTCCAAATACTTAAATGTTGTTTGAAAATGTAATCTTATACACCAGAGCAATGGAATCTTCTCCCAATTCATGTTTAAAAGTACAAATAACAGGAATTCTAAAAACTTAACACTGTGCATTATGGTAAATTACAAATCAATTAAACGTATAAACTATATTAAAATCCTATAACTCAATGATAAAACCCATTTAATTATACGTAACTTTGCCCCGTAGTAGCCATTTTTAAAAGTCTTGAACAACTATCTGACAGCGCATTGAAATGCCTTATTGTCAAATTTTCATTCGCTAATGGAAGTATCGCATTCTACAGAATACGAACCTATGCTTTCCCGTATATGACAAGGATTAAAGAAATATCTTTGTTACCACGATTATGAACAGTAAAGTATAATATTTAATTTCGTTATGTGATTAATTTCTCCAATTTTTTTTTAACACTGGTAGAGTTATTTAATCCTTCTTTTAGGAGAGATAGGCAGATATACAATAAAACTTACCTATTTAGTTTTCAATTGCAGCAACTTTTCGGGAAGCTATTTTTATTAGGAAGGAACACTTTTCTAACAACAATAGCTTTCCGAAACGTTGCTACAATTGAAAACTTAATAGGTTAGTTTTATTGTATATCTGCCTATATTTCCTAAAAAAAGGATTAAACAACTCTACCAGTGTTATAATATTTAATGTACGACTTAATAAGTTAGTGTGTTGTTCATTACCATTAGTAAGTCAAAGATCATCTTTATTACTGTTGTTGTGGTTAAAAATCAGAAATGTTTTTTAAGTCATCGGGAACTTAAAATGGCCTTCTTTATTAAAACAACAAAAAAGCCAAAAATTGTTCTTTGAGAAGTAGTCTCATAATTTCATTCGAAATGGTAGGTAACGGATGAACGTATTGGTGTTGCGATGAAGCATTTATGAAATATAATGGACTCACAATTAGAGACAACGATGATAATGTTAAAAATCTACACCCATGTCGATCACATACAAACTTCAAACTGATAAAACACAAGAGGTATTATAAAGAAACTACAGCACGAACTTTAGAAGAAAAAGTGACTTCATCAAAACAAGTCTTCAAGAATTGAAAAGCCTTGAAAAGACAATTTGTCATAATCGAAAACGTGTAGAAATAGTCCCAATGACTTCATATTTATTAGTAAAAGTAACAATTTGACAGAATTTTACTAGTATCATAATCCTTATACAGTGACCGGCAAAGAGTTTGCAACAAAGTTCATCCTAAAAAAACAATGTTTTTTTGTGCGTTATCGTCCATTGTGGACTAATAAATCAAAATTATTGGATTGTAAAGTTTATTTCTTGGTTTTATTGTGTTTTATGCAAATCAAACGCAAAAAATTTTGGTTTCTCAATATTTCCGGAAAAAATGCCGGAAAACTGATATTTTTGAAAAGTTGTTATTTTCTTTTGAAAATTTGCACATAAACGTATAATCTAATTCTGAACAACTTTTTTTAGACATTTTTCAATATCTTGTCATCTAACCTCACTTTTTACATATTTTAGAGATATTTTTTTAATTTGCCGCCATGACAGTGGTCACATGATATTATATGGAGGACTGTTCAAAGAAAAACTGAGAGTTCATTATAATTGCCACACTACGAAGTTAGACACGTAATGCCCCCTTACAACAGGTTGAACATAGGCATCCAAATAAAAAGTTCATTACGTTTAATTGCAGACTAAAGAGTTTTCTATACCCGCAGTACCAATGCAATTTTCCAATATATGACGGCTGCCATAATATCCTGTTTATTTAGCAAATAACGCATTATTTAATGGTATTTAATAGAGTTTTAAACAGTATGAGTTGCTAAAATGCCTTTTGAAACGAATTATTTATACTATTTTTTTTATTTTGGGTTTTTCAGATTAATTTTAAAATAAAAAAGTTTTTAAATTTAGGGAATCTGAAGTATAATTTCTAATAATTGATAATAATAACAATAATTCAAAAGAAATATCATCTTAAACAAAGTTTTTGCGTAGAACTCCACATCATTCCGATACTCACAAACATGTAAAAGAGTATCGAAAGTGTGCGGTAGCGTAAAACATTTTCCTAGAAAATAAAATAAACAACGTATAAAAAGTGCGTCGCATTTTATAAAAACTCTAATTCAAAATGTACAAGAGGGAGGTACGATAAATTATAATTATTTTAACAATAAACCATAAGACGATTTCAGGTACCTGGTGTGAAACCTTCGCGGGCTACTGTCTCTTTAAACGTTTTAGGATTAAAAATGAAACTAAATTTTTTTCGAAAAAGAAGAAAAAAAAAATAATTGTGTTTTTAAAAAATGGTTCAAATGGAAGTTATATACAATAAATTTTCTAAGAACTTTTTTCCCATAAGTTTTTGTATATGTAATTGATATTTTTGGAGATATTACTAAAACAATTACTGTCAACTTAAATTAAACAAAAGTGGTGTATAATTAAATTACAAACAATTTTTATGCGAAGAAAAAATGTTTATAATAAATGTTTTTGTACATATTCCAAACATTTGAAAATCTATGTTGGTTAACTTTTAGCTCGACAGATTTAGCCCAAAATCTAATCAAATATTCGCTATTATAAGTAACACATACATACAAGGTATCATAAAAACCGAACGGGTGGTTTTTTGAAGTTATGTTTACGTACTGACGGAAAGCCGGTCAAAAGACAAATTTTTTTTGTTTGATTATAACTTACTAATTACAGTTGGATTTAAATTTTGACAATGCAATCGTTGGGTAAATAAACAACAGCAAGTCAACCTTGGAGTTTCTTTCTTATTTTTCAAATTTTTTTCTTATGCTTCAATTCTTGCTGTGTCTTCAAAATTGATTCGTAATCACGAATAGGCATACTTCGTGTGAATCGAGGATGATAGTATGCCCTATATAAAATCTCTTCTTGCGTATGCCACTTTCATTGGTAAATTGTCACTTGTCTACATTACGAAAGTACAACACTTTCTGTTGCTGATTTGGTGTTGATCTTGAATTTTGTAGTACCACGTACCTTTTATGTTGATAACTGGTGGTTACCTCAAAATAGTTTCAAAATTTAATTTTTTGGCTCAAATTGCATACTCAACAATCATTTCATAAGTTAAAAGTTCGTTACATTCAACTTCTGCGATAACGTCTTCATTAACAACCCAGTCTGGTGTAGCTCTCAAAAATGACCATTATATATGGACAAACACTCCACACTGACGAATGTTAATCTGTTCTTGCTTTGATAATTTAATTTTTACATTTTTTTTGTTCTTTGGTGCGGCAGTGAACAATTCTGATGTATGAAGCTGACTACCATAAAGAAGAAGAACGCCAACTAGTGATGTTTCTGCGCGAACATACAGTGTAAAAGTACGAAGCCGTCAACAAATTCTTTTGATACTCCAGCTTCTAGAATACAATATCGTTTCGTTTTCTAACGTGGTGCGCTTTTCTTCAATTTTTACAAGAGAAGAAAGGAATCTGTTTTTTGAATTTCAAATTCTTTTAAGAATATAACCGGTTTTTGGTAAGATTGACCGTAATTTAAACAAGACTTCTGTTTGTCTTGTCCAAAGGGAAGCTCTTTTTTTGTTCGCCTTTCTGCTCTCGCTTCAATATGTTTTTTTAAAGCTCTTTCAATTTTTCCTTTCGTGTTAATTTCTAGTCGTTTTATTAGAATGCAGGAAGTCATTTGATATATTTGTTCATGTAAATTGAAAAGTGGTCAACCCAAATAAAAACATACCACAGCGGCTGCACATCTAGCAGAATACGAGTCTCTTAAAGAATAATTTATTATTTTTCCTTCAATGAATTTAGCAACTCTAGAGTTAAAATGTTCTACCACATTGCTATCGACATGTTGTACAAGAGATTTAGCATGAATATCCAAAGTTTCGACGTATGTATCAGTTCCACAAGACGGTTTTTCCTCAAAAGTTTTCTTTTATAAAAATAATCTTGGCAATCGTTGTGAAATCCAAATACGTGGTTGACTAAATTGATTAAGAAAGTTCATCCCATGCATTTTATGTTTGTTATGAACTGAACTTCTGTAGTATCGGTATGGTCTCAATCTGTCATAGCGCAGCCGGGTAATTCTAACCAATAAATGTAGAGTAGCAATTTTTAAGAGTCGAAATAAAATATATTAAATTAAACAAACCTGATTAAATACTAAATTAAATTGTTTAACAAGTACTAGGCGCATATAGTTCTAATGACACAATCTTAAATTTTATAAAGAGGCATTTTGTAACACGACATTATTTTCCTCACTATTTGTAAAGAAGAAACGTCCGTTTTCTAAGTATGTCGTGGAAAAAAGTATATTATACACTAAGGTAAAGACGTATATCATTATTGCCTGAGAGGAATTATCACCCGACGGCGCAGCCAGTCACCAGATTAAATACAATTAAATTTAATAACGATTTAATCATTCTTCACCTAAAATTCAAAATTAAGAAGCTATTTTAGTATGAAGTCATGTTACTAAGCAACAAGTTTATTTTTTCCTTTATCCTACTTTTTTATTGGTCATTTTAATTATTTACTAGCATAGATACGAGGAGCGTTCAATATTATCTACCTGAGTATGAAAGAAAAACAAAACAGGTAGAAATTATTTTTTATTTTTCAATATAATCTCCTCCAAGCTCAACACACTTTTCCCACTTCTTCTGCAAGGACGTTATCCCGTTGAAAAAAAATTCATTCGATTGCTCTGCAAACCAAGCTTCCACAGTCACTTCCACCTCTTCATTGCAAGAAGATCGCTTTCCACGAAGAAATTTCTTTATGTTTCTGAACATAAAATGATTGGAGGGGGCTAGGTCAGGGCTATAGAGCGAATGATTGAGTTGATGAAAGCCACAGGCTTGAATGGCGGCTTGAGCTTTTCACGATTTGTGAACAGGCGCGTTGTCGTGCAATAGCATGACTCTTGCTGCAAGCTTTCCACGCCTTTTCTCCTTTATAGCCTCTCCCCGTACATCAAAATCATGCGGTTAAAAATTTCCTTTGGTTTCTTCCCTTCCTTAGTGAGAAATTTTATCACCGACCCTTGCTTTAAATCGAGCAATTTCTTGCCAACGTGAGATGTTGAGACTGAAGTAGATAATATATTGAACGCTCCTCGTATATACCGTGTGTCGCGGAGAATCTGAAGCATTATGTTTAACATGGGGAATTTAAAAAATCCGATTTATATGTCCCCAAAGTGTTTTTAGGATCTTATCACTATCCAAACACTTAACAATGTGTACTAGAAACGTTTCGGGTAATGATTTCTAAAATTTTAATAACATTTTATGAAGTACGACGGTTCAAATTCATTCATATTATTATTTTAAAAGAAAGTCGTTTAATTTCTATCGGTGAAGAGATTAATAATTAATTAATTAATTAATAGTTTTACTTTTTTTACTTAAATTGGCAATGGATTTATTGAAATAATATTAAACTTGAGAGTTTTTTGGTAATCGTAAAATTAAACGCTAAAATTACGTGAGTTCCTTCTGCGCGTGCGTAATGGCGTACGCGCATGCGCAAATGATTTTACGATATTGTAAAACTTCCAATTATTAAACAAATAATCTAAATGTTTTATAATGTGAATATTCATTGCCAGTTCAAGTAAAAAAATTAAAACTTATGCCTCTTTACCGATAGCAATTAAACGCTGTTCTTTTAAGATAATAATACAACTAAAAAATAAAATCGTACTGGGATTTAGACCTTCGTACGTTATGACATATTGTTAAATATGTTTTTGCACGATTGATCATTTTTGACTGTTTACCGTGACAGATTTTACGTCAGTAGGTGACATTTACTAGCAACTCGACGGTAAGTAATCCAACTCGACGGTAAGTAATCCAACTCGACGGTAAGTAATTCACTTACCGTCGAGTTAAAAAATCTCTTAATTTTAATTTGTTTTTTGAAAGAATAAAGGAAACTAACGAATTTAATCATTGAATATTCTGCCCAGAGGCTTCCAGGAGCTTTCAACTGCATATGTCTTTGAACGAAATATGCCAATAGAGTCTTTTCATCGATTCTTAAATTCTTGCCTTTGCACCATTTTTTAAAACTTTGGTAGGTATTTTGATAACGGATTTTAGATTTTTCGGGAATAATTGCGGAACACCCTTCTTCCCAAGCCCGTTCAATTTCTTCAAATTCACTTTCGCTCATATTTTAATTTATGATAATCAAAATTGTACTTAAAATTATTGACAACTAAATAAAAACTCAATTCTCCATTGTTGTTATGCACCCTAGTTACTACCTAACAACCAAAGTATCTATCTTGATAAAATGAATGAAACTAGTCAATATGACGAAAATGTTTAATTTTATAATTTATAATGGTATCAATCGTGCAAAAACGTTATAAGCATGTCGAACGTTAGGATAACCGATCTCAGACATTAATTGGAGTCGTCGTCCGCTCCTCCTCCAAACAATTGTCTTCGATCGGTATAAAACCCTTACCGTTCTCCATACTTAATATACTATTTCAAGTATTTTGATATGTTTGGATACATTTTAGAAATTATTACGCAAAACGTTTTCTAGTAGACATTGTTAAGTGTTCTGATGGTCAAAATATCCTAAAACACGTTGGGGAGGTATAAATCGGACTTTTCAAATTCCCCATGTTAAACAGAATGTTTCAGATTATACAGTGGTAAATGTGTCTTTATGTAGGGGGCGCCCGAGCCATTCGCCATTTGTCAATCGGACATAAATTTAAAATTCATAGGCAATAATGCATCATAATGTTAATTGGTGCAACTATTTTATTGTAAATTTTATAGTTATTTATACAAGGTGCGGCAGCATAACTTCCTTTTTTAAAGTGTGGGTTGTTGCCGTAGCGGAGCGCTAATAGTCTTGTTTGAGAGGCAGTATTTTAAAGTTTTGTTCTGACACAGTTCAGTCGCTATCATGCGTTGAAACGCTGTGGAGCGTGCTTTTGCCTTTGAGGCCTACTTTTCGAGCAGATATTCTGTGATGGCAACCCACCGCGCCTTTCGGAATCACTCTAATTTAACCTCGTTGGCTGCTGTCCTGGACCGGAAATCAATTGTTGCGTGGGTCACTACGTTTAAACAAACTGGAAGTGCAACAAGACGAAGAACTTTTAAGTGATGAAGCCCATTTATGTGAACCGTCCTAGAACCCTACAAGATTTGAAGAGCAACAACCAAGAAGAAATTGTCAATATAACGCCTGATATATGGTGGCAAGGGTTACGACCAACGCCAGACATCGGTTTACTCAGTGTATGGAAAATAGGGGACGTCACTTACCTGATATGATCTTCAAAACTATGTAAACAAAACTTTAGGTAGGTACCCGCCTACATTGTAAAAAAATAAAAGTTTTTTGATTTATACAGTAGGTTTTATTAAGTTTTGAAAAAAGGAAGTTATGCTGGCGCACTATTCACCAAACAAGCTATGTATTTAACCAAATATTTAATAAAGGGGTATAAAAAAGCCCACATAAATTGAACTGTAGATTATCTTAATCTATAAAGAATTCAAAAACATATGCCAGAACTAATTTGTATTTCGCAAGGATGTTAAAAAAAACACATAAAGAAAATTGAACGTTAAAGCTATTTAAGTAACTTACAACTATAAATTATTAATTCGAAAACAACGTCAGCATATTTCTACTATGTCGCATTCTAGTATTTATTGCTTCAACACTAATTAATTTGACCACACTTAAAAATCTGATTTTTAAATATCTTGGCATATACGTAATATAAAACCAGATAAAATAAAACACGGATACAAATTAGAAATTCCTTGAAATTGCCGTTAAAAAAATCACAAACACAAACAATAATACAATAACCTCTCAATCACAACTCAAAATGTGCTCGACTGACAAATGGAGGCGAATTTCTCACGAATCAAGTTTTGGTTCAAGATCTAGCTACTACGTATACAGGGTCATTGATGGTCGATGGTAGGTTAGACAACCCCCCCCATATATTATCTATAGGTTAGACGTTTATGGAGTAATCTGAAAATTTCGCTATTGCCATAAATAGACACGATCTATCTTTCTAAACTATTTTTATTTTGGCGGTGTTGCCGCTTCTACTCAGAAGTAGTAACAACTTAGTTGTTTTATATATTATTCAATTTTTAGAATTACAATTTCTTACTGATAATTTTTTCTGAATAGTTTCCTGTACCTATCTACACCGGTTTTTTAGATAATAATTATTTTAGGTTATTTTTTTCAAAATATGATCCCACCAAAAAGTTAAATTTAGCTGCTATTTGAACCCATATAAAGCAGTTTGCAAAAGCCTTGTATTTAACAGCTACCTAAATAAATTTATTTTATCTTATACAGGGCGGTTTAAAATTAATGCTTTTGCCGTGCCATACAGAAACGGTCAAAACTTTATTTTTTCAAATACTACACCCTGTATATTACTTGAAATTTTGATAGACAATTAAAATGCCTTCAAGTTGATATAGAATAGTGGTATAGCTAACTCGTCAACTTTTTGAAATAATCGCAATAATGATTAAAAATCACATTATCTTCGCGTAATTTGCATTAGTTAGCCATGGAACGCCATGTGATTTGACAATTGCTCAATTACACACTGTGTTTGACAGACGTCAAAGTTTTGAGTCAATAACGATAATGTTGTAAGCTCTTTTGTTTCCTTTGATACAGATAAGAATGTGAGTTTTTGAAATTACTTTTTCCCATTATTAACATTATATGTTTTCGTTGTTTGGCAAGTTGCTAATACTACCTTTTAGGAAAAATAATTTGATTTCTGCTTTATAAATCTCAAATATGCATCTTCGTCAACTTTTCTGGATTTTTGTGGCATTAATTTTGAAGATGCTTCTTTTGCTGTATTTGTCTCCCTCCGCTACGCGCCACCTTGAGCAATAATCAATTACTTTTTTTCCTTGTATAATAAATAACTATTACTAGTGATTCTGTAGAACAAAAAATTTGCGGTTGTTTATTGTTTTACTCAAAAAATAACTTTCCTTTAATTAAAAGACATTTTGTTGAAAATTGGATTGAATCGAAGAAGAACATTTTTCAGTCAAATATATTTTACTATTTTTTTTTAAATACAATAAAATTGTCAATACCTTCCATTAAAACGCAAAGCCCTAATTCTTACTTTCCAATTTTTTAAATTTTGCAACTGCTTTTTTCCACTTTTCGTTTGTCCGTATTAGGTCATTTTATACGCAACGTCAAACTAGATTTGCCCATTTTTAATAAGTAATTAGAACAACAAATTATAGAGTTACTATTAATTTGTATAGCTTAGATAATTTTTGCAGTCAGAAATCTAGACATTTATTTCATATTTGTATTATTTTTTCATTACTATCATTTGTGGTATCATCACACGTGCGGATTGCGAACCTACCGACAAAGAGGCTCTCTATTTCACCTTATTATATAAAATTTTGTACCCCGAGTGATTTCGCTTAAAGGTTTCCGAGATACAGCCGCTTACCTCGTTTATTTGGACATCTGGTACTACGTATGTATATATATATATATATGATTCTAATTTCATATTTAGAATTTTCTAATAATTTCTCATTTTTCCAAAAACGGCTAGAACAATTTTCCTTGAAGTTATTTCTTTGGAGAATAAGTTACGTTATAAATACCAAATCTTTATGGCAAATGTTAACTTCTAAATTTGATTAAACCAAGTTAGATTACTCGAAATCCGTTTGAAAATTTTCTAAAAAATTGGCACGTAGTCAATAAATTATGTTAACAGCAATATGACGTCATTACTCACTCTTTCTTGTAATAATTCGACTACAATAACTGTAGAGGAATTTTTTCATCAAAGAACATCTTTGTTTTCTTTTTACCAGATCTGAAGCAAAAGGTACCAATAAAACAACATTTTATATATATTCTCTTCACCGTCACTCTTGTCTACACAGTTATAATAAATCTTTTTAATTACTCGTACTGTATGATACTAGGTAAGATACCAACGGCTGAACTCAATGATCAATAATCTATATGAAATGATAATTCAGTTTGTGCAAGGCAGACCTGCAAACTCTGTTTTGCAGTTAATTCACCTGATGCAATAAGAAGATAGTTTTAAAATTACTACATACTAAATTATTTTAATAACCTTCAAATTTTCCATTATGGTTATCTTATCACCTTTCAATACCATTTAAATAATTGTATTTCTTTTACTAATTCAGTTTATCCCACAAGTCTAGAAATTAGCATACAGGCCTATTTCTGCTTAAATAAATAAAGACGCTTGTAAAGGTGTACGTTACTTGTTCATTAAGTATCTAGTATTTATTTCAAGACCTCTCTTCTGATTTGTAATTACGTTATATTTTCTTGGTACTTCAAATACTACAACGAAAAAATGATGGTAAGAACCATTCAAATTAATGTATTATTTTGATGGAAGAATGATGTAAATCTTATTTGCGTATAAGTAACACCGTTATTTATGGAATAAATTCAATTGTTTGTAATGCTATACTTACTTATTGTGCACTACAAAATGTTTTTTTTCTATTTCGGGTATACAATGACGATTTTGTGACACTGTTTTGCAAAAAGTAGTTACACAAAATTTACACTAGCGTTATTACTTTTAGTGATTTCTTTTTTGAGGTTGGTAATGGTTGAAAATGTAATGTTCACTGATCTCTATTACTGTAATGTTATTTGTTTATGTCATTTGTGAAACACATGAAAATTTTTAAGGAATTAATTATTTTAACTTTAATTCTTTCTTCAAGGCAAATTATGCCGGAATAATTTTAGAGTGAGTATGTTTTATTTTAATGAATGAACAATATTCACGAAAATTATATATTTTAAACTTGACAACAAACAAAAACAGGTAAACATAACAAAGAACAAGAACAGAAAAACTTAACACGCCGTAGTAACAAGCAAAGAACAAAAGTTAAAAAATAATCAAGATCCTAACCTAATTTATCCGAACAACTATGAATGCACTTATCCATAAATTTGTGACTTTTTTATAATAAATTCCATACTTTTACACGCATCCTATTTATTTTTCACTTATATGGCAGTGACTGTATATTTTGACAGTCACCGTTGAAGTTTCACTAGGCGAAATATAAATCGGTGGAAGTGATTGATCGAACACAATAATATTTTTTCTTCAAAGACAATAAAACGTCATATTATTGAACTACTAGCAGACGCTAAAAACTCTTGATTCGTCGAGAATAAAACGTCACTATAACACTCGAAAATCTCGAAAATTTGAAATTAACACATGAAAACCAGCAATAAACGCTTAAAGAAAAAATAATATATTTCACTTGGAGTTAAAAAATATAATTGTTTAACTCCTAGTAAAATAATCTACTATTGTTGTTTGCTAAAACCTGCTTCATCGACTCTTAACACTTCAATTTTGTTACTGTTTTTAGAATTTGATCCTGGAGAAAGCACCACACAATCATATTGATCCCTGTGTATGGATGTACATGCAGTGGACGTAGAAGCTTCAGATTCGTCTCGTATTGAAAACATGTTGGAAATCTGAATTTTTTTCTTTAAAGAAGCATCCACATATTCCTCAGCTACAGCTGAAGACTTCCAGCCTCCATGCTTCTTTATTGTGAGTAAGTCTCCACCTTGGTTTGTTGCATGTGATGCCGATGAACGGCGAAAGCAGTGTCCTGTATATTTTTCTGGACTAGGCAGTTTTAAAATGTTGCGATATTCTTAGGAATTTCTCCTATTTTGTTGATCCCTTATGGGAGATGTCGTGCATTTACCGGAACGATAATTTAAAAAATCTGTTATTGGAAGCAGGGGAAGGTCGCAGTTTAATGTATTTTTAATGATATTAATCCAAGGTACTTCTGTGATTAGAAATACTCTGGTTACATTTGTTTTTGTTTTAAGGTACAGTTACTACGATTATGTCTACTTTGAATTGTACATCGTTGATTGACATGTGGGTTAATTCATCCCTTCTGCAAGCCCCACAATAGCCTATAATTAATATGACCTAAAATTATATGAATCTGTATTAACAAACAAAATTTTATAAACTGAAATATACCTTCATTGCCAAGAAAATATTGTCATCAGCTTCATTAATGAATCGGTTAATTTCTTCAGACTCAAGAATGCATGATTTTTTGGGATGATAGTTTTGATTCTGCCCTTTTAAAATGCTATTAATTTTAAGTTTTTTGAAATGTCAATGTTTTTGTAAATGGAAAGACATGTCTTCAGCATCGAATAACTCGACCACATTGTCGATGCCTTTTTTGATCTGCCCATGATCTCGAAATAGGCCAACAATACGTTTTCGGTTATTGAACCGACTTTATTTTCCTCACACCATTTAGAAAAAACCTTTATATTCTTTGATATATTTAGTTTTAGATTTTTCCGGTAGTAAGTGGTCAATCGCACTTATCGCTACTTCTTTTAGTTCTGGCGGGGTACACGAAAAGTCATTTGCATCCATAATTTTAATTTAAATAGTTATTTATAATTAATTTTAACCAATTCAGTACAAAAATTTTAGTACTCGCTTAACTTTAAACTTTGAAAAAATTTCAGTTAGTATTGCCAACCGTAAAATTTAAATTTCCATGCACAGCAATTTTTTTGCCCAGATAGGAGTAGTAAATATTAATTGAAGCGAAATAGAAAAAATAGTATGTTATACTTGTTTTACAAGACAATTTGTCGCACTTATTTCTTTTGCACGAGCGCCCGACTCGTGCTTCAAAACCCATGTGTGCGATAAATACGTCTTCTAAAAACTCGTGTATATAGATATACTATTAAAGGGCAATTCAACTGAAAGAAGATTTATAAAACGCATGTATTAAAAGTTTGCTGTATATATTTATAGAATTTAATGGAGTATTTTGACATAATCAATTTGTAATTATGCAAGTAAGTAGTCGGTCACAAGATAAATACAAACAATCGTTCGTCATTTTCTGTTGCGCAATGTGTGTAATTTTAAATGTTTCGTTTATTTAAAAAAATATTATTTAATTATCTTGGGAACACATAAATATCGGCCTCGAGTTAAATACACCTCAAACAAGGTAAATGTACTATAGCAATAGTTAAATAATAAAGTCGAATTTGGTAATGACCCCGATTTAATTTACCATTTTGAAATGAGAAATTACGTGACTCGAAGCTTGTATGTGTCATGCAAATGATACCACACAAGATTTTGCTCCAGGCATCTTATACTCTGAAATTGAGTTTCTATTTATATGTGATTCAACGATTCCGATAATTTTATTTTTCCACTTCAAATTGCGTTTTTATTAAATTTTTTAGTTTTCGTCACTACATTTCTTTTAAAAAATTCTTGATGTAGGAACTAATGTTTAATCAGAAAGATGATCTAGGACTAGAAATATTTTTCTTGTTTCTTTTTAGTAGATAAACAAGCCCGTATCATTTTCTGTTATAAAATGTATTTTTTGTTGACGTGCGCTGTTTTAACATTGCAATTAGGTGCGTGCTTATGCTAGGTGCGTTAACTTTCATATAATTAACGTTAATCAGTGTTCGAACGCACTTATACATTAACCTAACTATTGCTCGGGAGTAGATAATGATGTTTTTTACATCGCAATTTTTTATAGAAAAAGAAGGTCAATGTCTTAGCTGCAATATTACTCGATCTAGAAGATAGAGAGTTATATGATGGAAGTCTAAAGTTACTTATCTGAGACAAATTATAATTACGGCTGATTTTTCACCTCCAGTTAGCTTTATCAGTCGGTTAACTACTATGAAAACACAGTATTGAGCCAAATCAAAATTTTTATAAAATCGTGCTCCTAAGGGAGATTAAACGACGGATAAAATTAACTGAGATGAAAAAATTAGGCCGTAGCAGATTATTTTTCCGCCCTAAACAGATCTTTAAAATTTTCGTGTTACAATTGAGCTTTCTATTAGATTTTATTTATAAATTTATAAATGTACCTACTGAAAAGCTGAGAAGTTTAGATACTTTTTTAATCGAAACAAATATTTATTCTTAATCATTTGCTTCTTATGAGTTTTTGTATGTATTTGTATCCTTAATTCTCTATTAGTCTAAATTATTAACGAATCTACACTTCAAAAGTCTAGCAATCTCATAGACGCAATTGTAGTACCAAATGCATCATTGGTACATGATTGTGGAGTAGAGAATATTGAACTTTCAGATCATGAGCTTATCTATTGTAATATAAATATGGGTAATTATACAGAAACTATCATTTTACCGCACTAATTTAAAAATAGTTTTTGTTCAACTTTAATTTTTTCAATATACAGATATGACCGTCTGTTCAAAACCGACCCTGCGAAACTTAAGATCAAACAGTTCAGTTGTTTATTTAGCAAATTTGTTAAAACTATATCCTGAGGTATGACGAGGCGAGCAGATGAGGAATGATTATTTTATTCAGAAAGATAAAGAAAATGCAACTAAGTCATATAAATACCTAACTAAAATATAACGCGTCTTAAAAAAAGAAAATAATACAAGGTAGTTTCCTAACGGATGTTAAGCCCTCACTAAGGAGTGTGTCAAAGGATTATAATTCAAAGACATTAAAGTATCTGCGTATCCGATGTTTCGGTTGCTAGTGTATGCAACTAGACGTGTCAGTAGTTAGTCAGTAGTTCATAAATACTTTGTCGAGTTCAAAGAAACCAATAGTGTATTTTGTATTTTTGTTTAGGAAAGTGCTAAGTTCGTAAAAGCTTAATTTGATGCTATTTCTTTAAACAGTCCTTCTTTTTTATTTAGTGTACTCTCATTGTTCCTCTAAAAGTTAGTAGCGAAACATTGTTCTTTACTCTTTTCTTTTTATTCTTGTTTTACCTCACTTTGTTTTGTATATGTCGAATCCATATACTGTAATTGAACATTTCATGAAATGGATATCCAACACCTGAACTGGTTCCAGATGGTGTAATACATTTATTTTACAGCATATGGATAAAAATATTGTCCATTTCGTGAAACGGAAACCTTCTTTTTCCAGATGATGAAACGGTTCGGTTTTACAGTATCTGGATCGATGTCCATGTACTGCATTCGACTGACATTTAAACTTTACCGAACAAAAACGAACCAAAACGAACTATTACGTACTTACCATATTTCGAATAATAACTACCACTATTCCTTTAGTGCTATTCTGGTCGTTCTAATGAGTTATTGTTTTGAATTAATGGAATACGCAAATAAAGATGAATTTTACGCTAAAATTCACACATATTACGAAAAACAACCTGCCAAAAAATCATTTACTAGGACGTTAGCAAATGAAATTATCAACGAAATTCTACATGCTAAAGACAAATCGTAAGTAATACTAAAATAATTGTCGTGTACGTGTTTAATACGTACCTACTTATTTAATTTATTTTAGAACAAAAAAAAACTAGAAGAGAGTATTATCTGCTCAACACCTATGATGTATTATCTGTAGGAGATGAAAAATTTTTGATTAAGAAACGAAACAAAATGAGGACTCTGAAATAAAATACTTGGTAGCATATGAAGACCTTTAGGATAGGTGTCACAAAATCCACGTTTCAACAGGTCATGGTGGAAACGTAAAGATGAGAAATGCTATAAAAAAGAAATATGTAGTTCCTAGGCCATGCATTGAAGCATATTTAGGTGTTTGCAAATCGTGTAACGAAAAAAAGAGTATTTCTCGAAAGCTAGTTGTAAAACCTATAACTTCAAATATTTACAAAATATTTTTGACTTTTGGTGCACCACGGATTTTACAGAGCGATAATAACTCTAGAAATGAAAACATTATGGCCCGAATGTGTCATTGTTTATGGACGTCCCCGTCACCCTCAAAGCCAAGGGAGCATAGAAAGCAGTAACCAAGACATCGAAAACATGATTAGAACCTGGATTGCGGATAATAACTGCACAAATTGGGCGAATGGGCTGTTTCGTACAATGGCAAAAAATACTTCGTACCATCAAATTATTGGTCGATCATCCTATAAGGCTCTTTTTGGGCATGATCCGCACGTGGGATTCACCTTTAGTAATATTGCCAAACAAATTTTGGAACGTTTAGTAACTGAAGAGGATGCAGAAGCCCTACTTCGTGAATCTGAGATTGACTGCGATAGGCCAAGCAACAGAACATTTTAGCTTGACAAAATTAATAGCAGCATAGGACCACTGTCATTATGTCTGGAAACGGTAGCTGATAGTGGGAGCATAGTTTGATACTCCACTTTTTACTTCATATTTTTGTGGAAAAAATGCCATTTTTTGCGTTTTTTGCGTGTAACTTTTAATCTATCCATCCGATCGCAAAACTGTCAACAGACGATTTGTAGAAAATTAAAAGACAAATAACATTGGAGAAGTCTACAGATGTAATGACTAAAATTCAAATGTCAAATGAAATTGACATTTCCTCGACAAGTAATACCTATTCTCAAAGTTATCTTGCTGAAAATGAATCTACGAAATGGACTGATTCTCCAAGTAACACCCAACTTAATAAAGTAATAAACACTAGAGAGCAAAACATTCAAAAAGAAAGAGTTGCCTCATGTAGGGGGCCAAAACGTGCAGCGGAAAAAATGCTGAGAGAATCGAACCTTAGGAATGCTGAGTTCAATGTGAACGATTGTGTACTGGTAACTGTCCCAAAGGTTGATAGAGGACCAGCAGATTCCCAAAACATCATAAGAATAATAGTGGCGTGCAAAAACGAAGTTTATCAAATTGGTCTAAAGTGCGGTGTGTTAAAAGGATGGTATGGACATGATGCAATACAATGTGCCTCATCAAATTTTCTCACAGTTGCAGACGTTGATTTCTCAAAGCAACTTTCATTACGAGAAGCAGTATCACAGAGTTCTGGTGGACAAGGAATTATAAAGTGTACATGCAAACCTTCAAAGCAGCAATGCAATAATAAAAGATGTGTATACTTTAAATCTAAGAAATTGTGTACAAGCCGTTGCCATAATAGTCTTAGTTGCGTGAATAAGTAGAGAACCTTTACTTTACGTTACGTATTTTACGTTTTTAATTTAGATCTAGTAGAACTTTTTATTTTATTGTTTATTGCAATATGTAATCATTTCTCGTCTGAAAAAAAACTCACTTAATAATCATTTCTTATTTTATACGTACCAGTTTTATTTTGAAACCTACAGACAAATACATTATCTATATTAATTAGCCCACAAAAACGAATGCAGTATATGGACAATAGCATGTACAACACGCGAACTGGACATCGATATGGTATTGGTAACGATAGCTTGCGCGTCCAGATGCTGTAAAACCGAACCGTTTTATCATCTGGAAAAAGAAGGTTTCCGTTTCACGAAATGGACAATATTTTTATCCATATGCTGTGAAATAAATATATTACACCATTTGAAACCAGTTCAGGTGCTGGATATCCATTTCATGAAATGTTCAATTACAGTATATGGATTCGACATATATATCACAACAGTATGCACAGATATTTGTTTTCTTGAACCTCCGACGTGAAATTAATGAAATAAAATTATACCAAAATGAGTAGCTAACATTGGTATCTGGATGACCAGCCTAAAACTTTTTGTACAAATTTTGTAAGGTATGGCTAAAATAGCTTTTTTGTTTTATTTGTTCATTTTTTAACAGTAGTCTTTTTTCTAGCGCAATGCTTACTGTTTAAATCTGATTCCTGAAATATCCGATTGCGTTTCTTTTCTTGCAATTCTCCAAAAATTGTTTATTGTAAAGATTGCTCTTGAATATATGTGGCCGGCTGCCTTTTACAATTTTCCTTATGTCATTTGTAACACGATACTTTCTGTTAATACATTTTAAACTGCAGTTTCTCTTTGTCACTATTAAGGCTTTTTTAGTTATATTTAAGTTGATCAGAAATGACTTCCCAAACGAGAGACGTTTTTCACCGTGTTAGGATCTGCACCCTTCAAAATTTCAGTTACTCTTGCACCCGATGAAATAACCTCTATTGGTGTGGTCATCTTTGTTTTACTCTTGATTTTAAGCCTATGATATTTGGTTTTATAAACTGCAAAAGCTTTTTTTTTAGTTTTAGAATAATTTCGTCTTTTTCTTTGGATTTGCGATTTCTAGCTTTCCTATTTCGTGCAGCCCTTCTTTTTCCTGAAGTGACTTGGGACGTTTCAACTTGATTGATTTAATTTTTGTCAGGAGAGACGTAGAGAGAATCGGATGGCGTGTTTTCTTTTAAAAAATTATCAGCTTGATTTTTTGTTTTTCTCGGTATATTGCAAAACTTATAGGCTCACTGTTTTTTTTTCATTCGCTGACCTCGTTTACTCATTTCACCATTTTTTTTTTAAATACTTTGTTTGTCTTTCTTCTTTAGTTTTTCTTCTCAACCTTTCATATCTTATTTTCTCAGCTTTTGGTTTAAGCTTTAATTTCTCTTCTCGCGATAGCGCCATTCTTACCTAAAAATTTTGAAAAACGTACAAACAAACATTCTTCTGGGCTGTTCATCAGTCGTCTGGATCTCAACCAGCCAGAGGAATGACGTCAGAGAAATGATATTTTATTCGTTTATTTCTTTTAGTGAAGAAAATATAATAAACCCTAACTTATAAATTGATTCACAGATAGAGAAAACCATAACTTCGTATTTAACTTAAACAATCATTGCAACAAAAAAATAAATAAGCCAAATACACTTTCCAGAGGATGGCCCGCCTGTGTGTGACATTAACAATTTTAAAACAAAATAAAAAAAAGCACGTGTTGTTTTTGTTCGAAAATATTTGTTTACTGACCCAGTCCGAGAAATATGTTCTATGATAATAAATTTTAGATATTTCAAGCCAAACTATAGTAATGACTGCTAACGGTGGTAACAGAGATTATATTTTCTTTGGGGAGATGGTTTAAAAGTAAAATATTTTGAATTTTGCTTTTACTGATATTTAGAGTTTTTAAACAAAGCAAAAAGTGACAAATGAAAAATATTTATATTTTCCTCTTTTAATCTACATATACATGTAGACATCCATAGATATAATATGCCAGAGGAATGATATTTTAAGATTATTTTTTACCACAATTCAATAAAATACAAATATTTTCATAAATTATTTAGAGAGTGAATGTAGCTAATCAATATTTTCGTTTTAGTCAGAATAGTCGTTTTAGTCAGAATTTTGACCGGTAACAGCAATAATGACAGCTTCTATAGAATCACCCATATAATGTTTCCACCGGCTACACTCTTTGATAAAACGTACAGTTGTTTAAAAATGTGATGAAGATTATTTTATAACAAAATATGTACTTTACCATTTCACAATTAGTATACAGTATGTCTATAAAAGTCGGCAACATATGGGAAACTTTTTTATTATTAATTTTACAAAAAAAAAGTTATTTTTTCAGTCCTATACGGGATTGACAAAAATTATGAATTTGGTACAGAAGTAAAGTACCTTTATTTGTAACACAAACTTTTACTTAAAAAATTTTTGCAATTTTTACTCAATTTATCGATACCGAACATTGATTTTTTTTATTATGAACAATATTACTTTTGTCATCCTTTCAGAAAGTATTAAATACATTTATTTATAAATAAAATCTAATTAATACACTATTGAAATAAAAATACGTCAACGAAATTATTTGACATATCCGCCTTCTCATCAATGCAGTTACATTTGCATTACAGTTGTTATGCTGGACAAAAAAAAATATTTTTTATTTAATTTAATGTAATTTTATATTTGATAAACTTTTTCAAGTACAAATTATGACATTGTCAAATATAAAGGTACTTTACTCTTGAGTAAAATTCATATTTTTTGACAAACCGCGTGACTGTAAAAATTTAATATCTGAAGATTGTATTTTAGATGCATGCAGAACATTTTATAAAGAATTACTTTTTTGTAAAATTAATAATAAAATGTATCCCATATGTAGCCAACTTTTACAGACATACTACTGTATTTTATTTTTCTGTTATACACAAAAAATTAGATCCCCTAAATAATTACATACTTGCTAGGATTAATAAATTCGCGCCATTTAAAACAGTACCACAATTTCCTTGTATTACTGATAATATAATATTGCTTAAAAACTTAGAAACAAAGCAAAAAGTTAAATATAAAAAAACTAATAATTATAGTCATTATCGGTACCTATTATGAACAACTAAGAAATTATACTACAGAAGCAATAAAAAATGAAAAAGCTTACTTTCAATATACAGAGTGATTTGAGAGGAAATGGAAATATTTTAAGGACATACCAAACAAGTTAAAATAAGCAAAATAAGCACATATGTTCAAATCAATATTCAGGTGTTTATTTTTGAATGATTAATCAAGTTAAATTTGACAACGTTGGATTAAATGCCAATTTGAAACAAAATAATTAGATAAATGTCATAGAAAGTGACATTTGTAGTTCTACAAGATTATAAAAATTCCCCATATTATCAGTTGCAGAGAATATGCAGATATGGTGTTTGTTTCTGGTTTTGCTCAGTAGAAGAGTATCGGACATAAATAGAAGAATATTGTAAAACCTGTCACTTTTTATGACATTTACTTAATTAATATTTTGTTTCAAGTTGGGATTTAAAACAACGTTGTCAAATTTATCTTAATTAATTTTTTTAAAAATAAAAATCTAATTATCTCTAGACCAAATGAAAATTACATTTGAACATATGAGATTATTTTGCTTAATTTAGAATCGCAAAATCCTGAGAATATCAACATTTTTTTTAGATTTAGTTTTCAATTATGCTAATAATCATCAAGACCTCCATAACTTTTACAACAGCAATTGTTTAGTCGATTCAAAGGTTGATTTTAAACTTATTGATGTACTGAGTGTCTATTTTTTTACACATTTCCATGACATCTTGTTTATTTTTAGACATAGAGTGTTGCGATTTTTGTGACACTGGTCTCCTTTTTTAAGAAACTATAGAATCCACCAAGAAAATTTTCATAGCCTTCTTGGTTTCTATGATACAAGGTGAAAATAAAAAATGGCACTTTTCGGACATCTCTTGGTTGTCTCTTAGCTTATTAAAAAGGCGCAAACCTATTCTTATAAAACCTTTTCCGTTGAATTCAGTGGCATAGTTTGATTTGTCGAAAGCGTTCCAATTTGGAACACCCTATATATTTTTCACTAGTTAAATTGGTCATTTTCCGCTTTCCAAAAATATATAATAGTATGTATTTATTTTTATAACTAGCTATAGAAATACAATTTATTAAAAATTAAATATATTTTTATATAGTAAGCTATGGCGCTTATTAATAAAACAATAGGCTTTTCACGGTTCTCATTCAAATTGCTTTTGACAGTTTGACAATAATCTGTTATAATACTTTCATTAGTCTACTACATACGAAAACTCGCTTGAGGCTGCAGAATTATATTTTAACAGGTAATATGATATAATTTCTCCTTAATTCAATTATTTTATTTTATAAATGTTCTAGATATCCAGAGAAAAGACAACCTTTTCCGGATGGGTTTTCTATACTTAAAAATAATGTAATTAATTATGGTTCATTTTCAAGAACAAGCCAAAACCCTACAATAAGGAAAATTGAAACGTCGATGAAATTAATGTTTTAGCTGCTGTAGAAGCAACTCCATCAACATCATGTAAGGCCATTGAAGCAGAAGATGGCGTTCACACTATATAAAATAAAAATTGTTTAGCACTTGCACCGAGAAGATACAGAACGTCGTATAATTTTTGTATTGATATTTACAGAAAATTTAGACTAACGATTTTTTGCTAGATCGGTGATCTATCTGCAGAACGTTACCTGGGTATTTTGGAAGATGTTCCACCAAAACTCCATTGGCTTGTCTAAACGCCATCTATTTTCAGCAAGACAAGGCGCCTGCTCATAATGCCCTAAAGATAAGCTCCTTTTTAGAAAACCATTTTCGAGACAAGTGGATAGGAAATAATGGACCTCCCAGACCGTCTGTATTTTCCGTCCTAGACTTTGTGTGTGGCGTTACTTAGAAAATAAAGTTTATAGCAAGCGTCATATGAACTCACAAGAATTCGTGAAGCCATCACGGTGGCTTTCCGGGAGTTACAAAGGCGGTCAATAATAACTCTAAATGCATTAGAACGCATAATCAAAATGTGTGAACTTTGTATTAGGGAAAATGGTATTCATTTCGAATTTGTAATTGTATATAACTAGCATAACGTGTTTTTCTTTTGTTTTATCAAGAAGCGCCATAGCTCTTAATATAAAAATATATTTAATTTAGGAAATTTGTATTTCGCAGATAGTTTTGAAAATAATTGAAACTATTACATATTTTTGGACAGCGCAAAAAATGACCAATTTAACTAGTTAATAATATACAGATTATTCCATTTAAAAAAATCATATGTTTGCTCATAGGACAAAACAAGCTGCGCCACTGGATTCTACGGAAAAGTTTTATAAGTATGCGTTTTAATTTTTTTAATAAACTAAGAAACAACTGAGATACGGGGGGGATGTGCCTTAAAAGTGCAACTTTTTAATTTCATCCTATATTTTAAAACCAATAGTACAATAAACATTTTGTTGCCTGCATCTTTAGTTTCATAAAAAAGTAGCCCAGTGTCGGGAAAACCGGTACCTTCTATCTTTAAAAATAAGCAAGCAAACGTGTCAAAAAATTGACAACCTGTACGTACAAGCAGTGTCTTGGCTATTTTCTCGTTCCATGTTCCCCTAGGTCTCCCCCTTTTTTTTCCTTTATCCGAGCCCATTTTCTATGTTTTTACTGTTACTCGATTGGAATGAAAATCTACTCATGGTTCTCACGCTTGAGTTCGGAATCTTCCACTTTTATCGAATTTTCATTCTAACCTTATTACAAAATCTACTCAAAGGAATAAAGCTCAAACTGCAACAAAAGGAAAACACCAAAAAACTGCTCAAAAAACTGTACTCGAACATGTGTTTCAATAGCTAAGTTATAATCATCAGCAAACCGATACTAAATTAAAAACAATAGGAAGCTTATATACAGGGTCCTGCATTAGTGCGTCACTATGTATAAGTGATAATGCATGTATTTGGAATTTAGTGAAAGAATTAACTAAGGATAAAAGGTCGTACGTTATAACTGAGGAGAGAATGAATATACTTTGAATGTTGGGATAACATTTTGTTGATGATATTGCAATTTTACAATCAATTAACTTATAGAATGACCTGTTGACATCCTTAATTTAAAAAAAATCATAATAAAATTTGACATTGCGAGTCTTGCATTAAAATATTAAAATAATATTAATAAAAATAATAAAAACATGCGCGTAAATACAAAAACACAAGGTTTAAAATTTGACAACAAAAGTTTCCAAGCTCTTCTTAATATCGATAATGTTCGCATATTTATTAAAATAAATTCATAAATACCTGGAGGTCTTGCTTCCAGTTTACTGTAATGTAGTTACAAAGCCGTTGAAGCAACCGAAACGGAGGTGTATTTCGGGATGAGATGCAATTGAATTGAAGACGAAAAGGTCGAATCAAAATAATGCTTTCTGATAAACACCAAAATTGGCAGGTCGTTACGATAAATTGTTTCTGGTAAACGCCAGAAACTGAGTAGGAAATTATATTTGTATTAGGGGAAGCTTTATAAAAATCGCATTGCGCGAAAACGGGGCTCAAACTTAAATTCCCAATAGTTTCGAAGACTATTTATTTTGGTATGAATAACTTACAACTCGCAATTGCAAAAAGGGGAGAAACACCATTAACTAACTTCAAAACCAGAAAATTTATTTACTTTTTTGCTACATTACGAGTATGTATACAGGCAAGTAAATTCTGCAAGAGCTTAACGCAAACTACTCAAAAAACGCCAAGTGACCTGCCTTATAAAGCTGTTGCACGATCTGCTAACAAAACCTTTAGAAAATAAAGATTTGAAACTACCTTCAGGAAAATGTATAATGATACAGCAGAAATTTTGTCTTAAGGTGAAGCCGACGAACTGACTGTATCTTTTAGCGCTGCAAGATAAGAAAATCGAGCAAAAGTAACCCAAAACAAAACAAACAATATTTCAATTTCTAACGAAGGTTACACGTGAGCGTAGATGAAAGAAGACTCATTCAAACTTTTAAAATGTGTTGGTACCGGTGTATGCTAAAAATAAAAATAAAACTCATAGAATCTCTAATAAACAAATGTTGAACAGAATGAGCAAAGAAAGAAGTATTTTGAATGCACTCGAGAAAAGAAAAATCTCATCCTATATCATGAGAAACTCACTTCACAGTTATGAAAGGAAAGGAGGATAGAAAAAACAACAAATGAAAACAAAATTGAAGTATACTAAGTAGATTATCTAGGAGGTGAGAGATGCATAATACGTTCAAATAAAAAAGGTGCTTTGAATAATAAAAACCATATAATTTCCTATCTTTCTAATTATGTTTCTTTAGAATATTTTTTTTTAAATAAAAGTAGTTTCTACTTTAATTTTACGTACCCTTTGTTAAAACTACATGAATCCAACGTTGGTGTAATTGTAATTTCTACATCGTTTATTTAAAGTTTTTATAATAAAATATACTAGATGTTTAATTCATGTCACTTTTTTTGACTAATACAGTTAGTACATTCATATATAGAGAGTGGCTCACCAAAAACGAAACAAACCGTTTTTTGAAACTATCTTAAACGCTCGGATAGGTCAATTTTTGTTTGGAGGGGTAAAAATAGCTCCAAAACGGCCTGTTTCGTTTACAGTGGGCCACTCTGTATGATCGTAAACTTGTAATCTACAAATTTACCTACATGATTGTAATAAAACTTCTTATTCCTTTTTTTGTAAGTTAGCTTACATGTTTTATTTAAGCATTTTTTTGCCCGATAAATAATTACTGATACAATAATTACGTGATTTTTATTAAACAATTTCTCCCAGAAAGTTATTATTGTGTCATCATAAGTTTTTTTTTTATATATATAAAGGCTTCGACTGCTGTGGTCAATAGCCTTGATTTAATGAAGAACAAATCTACTTGATTACCACCAGGAGCAAATGTAGTTCACACATGTTAAATTTCTTCATACAGGCCTGCAGCTTTTAAGTATTGGAGTAAACTTCTTACTTTTTGCAAACACCGGAAAATATTTGAAATTTCTCCCTGAAGCCCGAATATTCTTCTAGTATTTGCTAAATCTTGACATTCGTTTATAATATGTGTTACAGTTAGTGTATCACCACATCTGTGACAGACTTGACGATTAGTACCTTCAAGCAAGTAAGTATGTGTTAAAGCCGTGTGTCCAATTCTTATTCTAGCTAGTTTTGTCAAAACGTTTTTAGGAAGATCAGGAGGTTTCCATTGCCCGATACGTGGCATGATATTACGAAGGTGAGTGTTGCATCTGTCCCACTCATTTTGCCATTTATTTACTATTTCATTACTGAATTTATTTTTAGGTCTTTGCATTTTATTTTTGGAAAGTCAACCAGAATACTATCTGCCGCCTCTTTTGCCGCATTATCAGCTTCTTCATTACCATATATACCAATGTGACTGGGTGCCCATAAAAAGTAATTGTTTTACCAGATTCCTCAATTGACAAAAGCGAAGAATAACACCACTCTGTCACCGGGTCATTTATGTTACAGTTTTGAAGAGATTGAAGTGCAGATAAAGAGTCACTAACAACACAGAAAACATTACTCTCACCATACATATCACAAAAACGTAAAGCTTGCCATAAACTGTATTGTTCAGCATAGAACACAGACGATTCCGACGAAAGTCCCCAGTTATGTCGATTACCAAGAACATAAATGGCACTTCCCACACCTTGTTTCGTTTTAGAGCCATCCGTGTATACGAAACACGTGTTAATCATCATACGAGTTATTTCATTAAAATGATTGTGGATAATTATTGGATTTACACTTCTTTTGTCATATTGCGACAAAGTGAAATTGAAATGCGTATGGCTTCGTTTCCACGGTGGTATTTTCGGCTTAATTTCTGGTATAATATTAATAAAATCAGTGTGCAGATTGGGAATGCAATCTTTTGCTCTTACAGATACCGGTCTTGTAATAGTAGGTCTAAGAGTATATTCACTAGTATCACCAAGTAAAATAGGATAATTTGATGCGTGTGATTTGCTGCTCTACTAGTTATGTAGTTAGTTAATAATTTTGCTCTCCTTAATTTTAGTGGCATTACGTTTGCTTCAACATGAAGGCTAGCAACTGGTGAAGTAGGAAAAGCACCTAAGCAATAACGTATCGCGCGATTTTGAATTGTATCCAGTTTTTAACAAAGAAGGTCTAGCCGAGGCATAAACACTACAACCATAATCAATTTTGGACAGAACAAGACTTTTATATATTTTGATTAGAGTTTCCGTATGTGCGCCCCATTTAGTAGAGCACAGACATTTGACTAGATTTAACACTTTAAGACACTTAAGAACTAAATTATTAACATGGGGTTTCCATGTCAGTTTACTATCAAAAGTAACCCCAAGAAAATTCACAGAACTCACACAGGATATGGGGTTGCCATTTAATAGAAGAACAGGGTCGTAGTGTGGTCGACGGAGTCTGCCAAAATGTACACATTTGGTTTTAATGTGTGACTGACTCGTTGGCTTTATTTACAATTTGATTTATGTTGTTTTGTAGCTTGCGCGTGATGTTACCTACACTGCCCCAGAATTTAATATGCATAAGTCATCAACATATAAGCAGAATTTGATGTCTTGGTCAATGTTTTCCACAATATGATTAATGGCAATGTTAAAAAGAGTACAACTTAAAGTTGAACCTTGGGGAATCCCATTTTCAAGCTCAGTAGACCTCGATAAGTTATTGCCAATTTTCACTCGAAAAGTACGGTTGCTTAAGAACGAGGAAACGACTTTAGGTAAATTACCTTTAATGCCCCATAATTTTAGACTTTTTAAAATACCTCCTCGCCATGTCATATCAAAGGCCTCTCAATGTCAAAAATACTGCAACGACGTGTTCGCGATCTTTAAAGCCATTTTGTATGAAGTTTTCCAAGTATACTAATTGATCTGTTGTGGAATGACCTTTTCTAAAGCCAGCCTGTGCTGCGGAAATAAACTGTGGGTCAATGAGATAAACAAGTCTATTGTTAATCATTTTCTCGTACACCTTGCCAATACAACATGTAAGACTGACAGGACGATAACTAACTGGGTCAAGAGGATTTTTCCTTCTTTTAGGATCGGAGTAATAATGGCTTCTTTCCATTCTTCTGGATATATTCCTCGTATCCAGTAGTTATTATAGATTTTTAATAGACACTGTTTAAAGGAGTGTGGTGTTTCAGCAATCATTTTATAATTGATTTCGTCGTTACCTGGCGCTGATGAATTAATTCGTTGCAGGGTTGCCAACAGCTCGTCCATAGAAAAGGGTGAGTTATATTCAAGGAGTTCTTCCGTTTCAAAGCTCACTTGCTCTTCCTTTATAAGTTTTTGTTGAAAGTCAAGTGTATAATTATTTGTGCTGCTTACCCGGGCAAAATGACTGACAAATGCTTCAAGAATCTGAGCTGCATTATCAGTAATGTTGTTATCCGCCAGCCTAATGTAATTAATGCATTCTCGTTTTTTGTTATTAGTAATTGTTTTGACTTTGGTCCAAACTTCCTTGATTTTGGTGTTAGCTCCAATGGAAGAGACATATTTTTGCCAAGAATTGCCTTTACTTTGGAGTATTACTCGACGTGCACTAGCTCGAGCCCTTTAAATGAAATCATATTTTCAAGTGTCGGTACTTTTCTGTATTGGTTAAAAGTGTTATTTTATGTCTTATTGCTTGCTGAACTTCTTGGTTCCACCACGGTACAGATTTTTCAAAACATGTTCTTTTGGTTTTGGGATGGCTTCTTCGCAGCCTGGTAGACCCATGATGTTAGATCTATCAAAGAGATTTCTTCATTTAGTAAAGGACAGAGCTCTTGAAGTTTGCTGTTATAAATTTAGAGGGTATAACATGTGGTTGAGATATTCTATCAATTTCAAGAATTATGGGAAAATGGTCGCTGCTGTATAACTCAGTTGCTACCTTCCATTCAAATAATGGAGAAAGTTGTGGTGATATAATACTTAAGTCAATAGCCGAGAAACCTCCAGTGCGAGCTATATAGTAAGTTGAAGAGCCACCGTTAAGTAGCAGCAAATTATCGCTTTCAAGGATACTAGCAATTTTTATCCCTTTTTGATCAGTCTTCATTGATCCCCAAAGTGGATGGTGACTGTTAAAATCACCCAAGAGTGCAATTGGGCGGGGAAGCTGATTGATTAATTGCTCGAGATCTTTCTTCAACCAATTGTGGTTAGGCAAATAAATACAACAGATTGTCATTTTGATTAGGACTTTAATGTGGATTGCAACGGCTTGAAGGTTTGTGACTAGGTTAATCTGACTAGATGCAAGATTCTGCTTTATAATTATAGCAACTTCTCCATGGGAGCGTAGTCCCCTTTGGAGATCTTTCTGAAAAGTAGTATAACCTTTGAGTGCATACGGTTGGCCTGCGTAGAGATGAGTTTCTTGTAGACAAATACACATTGGGTCATAGTCCATTATTAAGCGTCTAAAGTCACAGTAACGTGTTACAATTCCATTCAGTTCCAGTGAATTATTTTGTTTTTGTTATAGACTTGAGTCATTAAAGTGTAAATATTCTGTAGGATAGGTAAATAAAGTATATAACGTCACATATAATAAATAAGATATAAATAAATAACGGATATGAATGTATATAAGGACCTGCACAATTGTATAAACATATATATCACAGAAAAAGAATACTTTTATGTTATCCACCTCGATGTGTGGATTCTCTAAATGTAGACCGAGTTCTCACATTATCTTGAGATTCATTTCTAGTTTTCCTCAGTTTACCTTTTGGCCAACCTTTTGCTTCTTCGCCATGTTGTTAGAGCAAATCTCTTCCTCAGATGGTGTTCTCTGCTGATCTTTCTTTTTTGTTTTCTCGATTAATGTCGAGTGTCAGCTTAGGATTACTGACAGTAAGTTCTGTGCTATCCTTCCTCAGGACGAACACAGCTTTCAACGTATCTACCAAGCTAGGTAACAATTCCCTTGCTAAGTCTTTTACTTCCATACTTCTAATTTCAAGGTTAACAGTTTGAACTTTCTGGATGGGTACGTGGACCTGCGCTGACGCGACTTGTGCAAACGAGGTACCTGGAGTTACCAGTACGTCTATTTTCTTCTTTGCATCAAAGTAAGACAGCCTGTGAAGCACCTTGACTTCTTGAACCTTCATTTCAAACTTAAAGACGGGGCAGATTTTTGCAATGGCTTTATGCGGCTCTTGACAGTTGGGGCATACAATAGGTTCTTCACACGGATTACCTTCATGTGTGGGTTTTCCACATATACAACGCTTATCATGCTTACAATTAACTGACGAGTGTCCAAAACATCTCAAGGGGCTTGGAATGTATGGGCCTACCTGTAGTGGACAAAACGCAGCTTGGATCGTCTTGGGGAGCTTTGTATCATTAAAGGTAAGTATATGATTTGGAGTATCTATAAATTCTCCATCACATTTTGTTTTAATCCGCCTGACTTCCACTACACCTTGACATTTTAAGTTGTCTTTAATCTCCTCGATGGTGCAGTTCAATAAATCCTTGCAGTATACTACTCCCTTCGATACATTAAGAGTGCCGTGTGGTACAACTTCAATATCAAAACCACCAAAACGCTGACATTTAATAAGTTGTGTAGATTGCTTACTAGAAACTGTTTCTATCAGCAACTTTCCTTTCACTTTCTTTACTTCTTTCACCTTTCCTATTAACCTATACAGCACGTTACTTATAAGGAAGGGACTTACATTTGTAAAATCACCTTCCTTCCTTTTTAAGGACCAGGAACCGGGGGCACAGAGTCCTCCTTCTTACTGGTACCTATATTCTTTTTAGTGGAGGAAATTCCTCCTCCCTAGCATTTGGTCTGGTGGCATCTGGATAAGGAATGGAGCCACCTTCTACTTCCTCATTGGACCGAACATCTGGACGGCTCCGACCGGGGTCCGGCACAGACTCCCCACCGCCCTGGTATGAATTTAAATTATTTACTTCATATTTGAATTTTAAAGCTTCTGCCAGCTTGGCAGGGTGTAACAAATAAGCGGACAACATCAGCGGAGCCCTGCCGAACTACTACTTGTTTCATGGTTGCGCTGAGTGACCAATTCAAAAGAACATATAGAAACATATACAAGTTAGTGGACATGAAAGGATTTAGGATAGGATAGGTAGGGAAATGCTAAGGTCCGTGGGAGCGCAACTCCCCAAAATCTGACGGATAGTCAGACCCCTTGCGGGGGTCATCATAAGTGGATAGATTTCTGTTCTGTTGCAATCTCTTCATAAAAACTTAGGTGTGTAGCATTAAAAATTTTCTTTACATCTTTATTTATAAAAAATTAGTTATTTTGCAGGGGTATTCGAATAATGATTTTTTTTTCTATTCTTAACCCAATCTTAGTTTAATTTAATTGCAAAATTTAATTTTACAAGAATTCGTGTATAAAGGACAAATAACATACCTTTTACTAAAGAAAAGAAAAGATTGTATTCATACAATCTCTTAAATTCTCGATCTCTGTATTTGTTTTGCTCTTCTTCAATAGTTCTTTCAAAACTTTTTGTAGGTGTATGTAACATTGGTCATTTAAACTTTCAGTAAATTTTTTCACATTTTTCTATAATTCCCGTTTCTATTTTTACTTAATTGCTTAACTCTATTTAAAAAAAGATACGTTTAATTAATCCCAGCACTTCTTTAACGATTAATTTTACTATTCCCGTAGTTGGATATAAAATTATATTTCTTTTATTTAACAGACAAAGACTACATAATCAATTAGCGCAATAGTCGTCACTTTGATGTAATATATGTTTTTGTTTAGCTCATTAAATAATATAATTTTAAATCAAATACACGAATCGTAAAAATATTTGCAGATAACATTAACTTATCCGGAAGTAAAGACTCAAACCATTGAATATCAACAAATACATCAATTTTTATTATTGTTATTCACAAAATAAGCTCCAAATATCACTTGTGTTTTTAATTTATTTTCATATAGTATATGAAGATTTTAGTAAATTTGATTATAAAAATGTCAGGCAACTTCAACTAAATCACTGAATCTGAACGCACCCATTATATCCAACAATAACTTAAATATTACTATTAAAGTTAAAGAAGACTTTATTTAAATGATTCAAATGGTTATAATTTTATTTTGACATTCTTCAAGAAAATAAAATTCATTCACGCAAGAATATTGATTTTTTCCTTTTCCATATAAACTTAAATATCCTGAAAATATCTTTTTCTGAAAAAGTTTTTTTTATGGCTCCATAATGGCCCATATACCAAACAGTATTTCAATGCTCTGAAAAATAACTACAAACAATTTTAAATTTTTTACTAAAAGTTGAAAAAAGTTCAACTACGTATTAATGAGGAAATTCAAGTTCGCATATGAATACATAAATAAAGATGATGTCCCTATAAAATTAAATAAAACAAAAGTCGATACGCTAAAATGCAATATACATAAAGAAGGTCGCGCAGAACTATACACCGTCCCGATACCAACAAACGCGTAAAGCATGTAATAAGAGTGACTGATTTTAAACATAAATTCCCATCTTATTAACTGCTCCAAAGAGATGGGGTTTTACTAGTTTTACTAATTTATCAAAAAAGATTTTTTTAGGCTTGTCTGGCATTTCATCTCATCAACACAGGGTGGTTTACTAATGTTGGTCAAATTCAAAGGGGAAAATATGTTTTATTTTAAATAGAACGCCCTATAATTTTGATCTCATCCGAAAGAGCAATCATTCTCCTTTCCAAAAATGTATAGTTTTTTATCTTTTGTTTAATTAACAACAAAGATGTACGACAGGATGGGTTGTTGTGATTTTTGAAATTATTCGCAGTATTCTAGATAATCTAGATACTGGGAGTGAAAAATTTTCAAATGAACTCACTGATTGATTTTAATGACTCTAATTTTAATCATTTTTATTAATATTACATATGTGAAAAGTTACTTAATTTCAAATTTTTATTTTATTTTTTGAGTACATTGTACATATTTTTTATATTTTAATAGTAATTAATTTGCACAAAATAATTTTTAAGTGATCATAACGTGGATTTTTGTCAATATACTGTGATATCTGAAGGCGAGTTACCATGCTAGAATAAAATTTCATTCAATTTTTTTTAAATTTAGTTTCTTCGTATAATTCGTCAAATGTATGTAACGCAAAAATAAATATTTCATTTAAATATATTGAACATTATTGCCGTTTTTTTGGAAAAGCAAGATATTATTTTCATTGTTAATCTCTTCTGATCTATCGATGAATAATTCACAGCAAGATTTACAATCCACTTGATTTTGAAAAAAATTTTGCTAAGTATGCCGCAAAATATTTAATACTACACCGTTGCAAATTTGTTCCCGAATTGTAATTTTCCTCTTCAAATGTAGTATATGTTGAACTACCATCGGAACTACCTCCACTCTACTTGGAATATAAAGGTTGCCTTTCCAATTCTGCAGACGGTTATTAGGCTTCATTATGCCACAGAACTTGTATCCTCGGTTCAAATATGCTTTAAGGTGTACTTAAAGGGTTTACAATTACCATGACTTGCTGGCTCCATTAAACAATTAACTGCTTTGAATCGAAATATGCATATGAATGTGCGTACTGTGGTATTTAAATTGAAACGATAAATAATTAAATATCTTCCTGTTGTTTATTAATATATAAATAATTAATCTTCTTTTAGGAAGGGCACCAATAAACCATTACATTGTTTTATAAGGCAACGTTTCTGGCACCAGTGTGCACTTCTTCAGGCCTACGAACCATTTTTTTTGTTTTGTAGGCCTGAAGAAGTTCACTCATGGTGCATAAAACGTTGCTTTATAAAACTATGTAATGGTTTTATCTCTTCTAAAAGAAGATTCATTATTTATATATTAAATTGAAACCTCTTGTTGTCGCATTACAGAAGTATCTTCTTCTTGTTTGAGGATAAAACATTAAAATATTTAATAGTAAATTAAAAATAATTTGACAAACGTTATATGACAATTGGTGATTTATGTGGTAATTTAGGAAATATAAATAGTAAAAAAGGTTTGTAACACTAGTTATTTGTGTAACTAGTGCAATATGCTTTTTGCACATGTTGCACACAACATTTTTTCTACGTTCGAAAAAATAAAATAAATAATAAAAAAACTCCTTTTTACACTAGTGCAAAAAATAATTTACTTTTGCACTAATAATTTACTTTGCACTAATAATATACTTTTGCACTAATGCAAAAAGTGAAAGTTGGTACAGTAATTGCTGCAATAGTTATTTGTGTAACTAGTTTCGAAAAATAAAAAAAATGTAATTAAACAATAAAGAAAACTACTTTTTACACTAGTGCAAATAATAATTTACTTTTGCACTAACGCAAGAAAAGTGAAACTTTTAATACAGTAATTGCTGCAAAAAGTAGAAAAAAGTAATTCAGATTCAAACATTTTACGCATCTAATTTATATTTAAAAAAACCTTTTGTTACAAACCATTTCTACTATTTATATTTTTATGTTTATATGGTAAATCATCAATCGTCATATAAAGTTTGTCAAATTATTTTTAATTCTGATGATAACTCATATTATTTTTAAGATGAAACTAGTTAATAAATAAATAATAAAAATAAATACTTTATTGCTTGAAGATTGAATTAATTAATAATATATAAAAACAACCAATATATAAATAAAATGGATCCCATATCATTACATATAATTTTCTTGAAATCTCTGTCTGTCTGTTTATCATCTCCTCCAAGGTGTTTCTATAAAACAAAACTGAATACACCATTTGATAGAGTATTTTAAGGATGCAAAGGTTTTTGAAACTCTAGCCACCCCACCCACTCTCTCCAAACTTCAAAATTAATTTTTCTTTTTATTACCAAATATGTTTGTCTTGACAAGACAAACATCTTTTGTATACATCATTTTGACCTATGACCTTAAGGTCAAAAGATGTAGGTCAAAACTCATGCGTCCGTAGGACGTGCTTAAAGACTAGTACATTTATAAAAAGAATAACAATTTTTAGTCTACAAGTTTCCGTACATCACATGCAGTCCAACGAACTAAAAAATTAAAACACTGTCAAAATAAACACGTTTCGTTATGTCATCTTTTTCAGGATTTTTTCAATTTAAAAAAAATTATAATAAATTTATTAAAGTTATTTCACAAAATTCAAACTTTTTTTTTCAATTTTTCGCTATTGAAAGAAAGTTTATTTTTCCCAATTCGTTTCGAAGAGCAATTTGTTAATAACATATTTTCTTAATTACATAACATTATTGAAAGTGATGGATTGACATGGCATTTTTAGTAATAAATGTATTAGCAACATAACTTTGTTTTAATTAATATTTATTATTTTAATAATTTATGATTTATTTTTACAGAAAGAGAGTGGTCTCTTGAAAAAGCTGTGTGAACCACGGCTGTAAATGTTTTTTTCGAATATTTCTTATTTGGTAGCCTCGGCTAACTGGCTAACGCCTCTGCTATCAAAAATCGAAACTGCCAAAAAAACATACTTTACAGCTTGAATACATAAATAACTGTTGTTTAAAGTAATTTATATTATAGCAACAAGTAACACTCTAGCAACAAAAAGTTACGCTAAATTTTTGTGTTATTTTAAGATATTTTTCTCCAACCCTCTATAAGTAAATAACTATTTTGTTGTACTTAGTCTACCTTATATTACTTCAATAGTTTATTTATTATAGTCCTAATTGTAACTTTAGTGGTAATCGCACTTTATTCCATGCGTACTTCCTCCCCGCTCATAATAAAAAATTACGAAAACAATTAAATTAAAAAAAATTACATTCATAATAATAATTTCAAATTGTTTTGTCATTTTTTATAATGAGCAGGAAGGAAAGTACACTGGGGAGAATAGTATTTATTCAATAAATTTACGGTTTTTTGTAAATTGTCAAAAAACAAAATTCACTTTTGTAGAGTTTTGGACTTAAAAATTATATAATAATAATGAAAAAAAACTATGCATAATTACCCTTAAAGTAGACGACATGTTAAACGGCTAGTTTTTTACGCTTTTGCTCTCGCAATATGTTGGAAGAAATTCCTCACCTTGTATTTTTATGTTTGAACTAATAAAGTAAGGGCGACGCAGGGACACTTGTTTTTCAACCTTGTAACTTGTTACTTGAGGAATGTAAAATTTGTTTTAAATAAATTTTGGGGATGCTTTTTTTGAACCATATTTAATTTTGCCATTTTGTACGTTTCTAGTGTTTACCTTTACGTTCGTTTAAACCCCAACTATAAAAAAATTAACTAATCGGGAAACCGCTAACGTAGATTCTTTATCTGGAAATTTATTGCTTAGAAAATTGTCTCGCACGTACTTTTTTTTGTAATACGCACTTATAAACCGTTTGTCACCGATTTTTTTAAAGGTTTTTCCCCATTTTAGTAAAGTTTAATTTAAATTGAGTTCATATATATTGCTACAGGAGACTATCGATATAATGTAAGTTAACAATGATTAATTCAGTTTGTAAAATAAAATAATCACTGCTGCTGCTGCATTTTTAGAACATATAAAGGAGATCTTTTAAAACAATGTTACAAGATGTGAAACGTAACTAAATTATGATTTGTTTTAAACTGTTTGTTTTAAGGGTTGTTTAATCCACTTAGATTAAATTAACGTGAGTAAAATTAAGAATTAATAAAGCCATTTACATTTAAGTATACATACGGAAAATTAACGTAGCATACGAAATTGTCAGGTCTACATTAACTTAAAAAGGTACTAGATAATGTATTATGTTTGTGCGCAGTTTTTACCATAAGTGATGGCAAAGTAATGTTCAACGAGAAGTTCTTAAGCTAACTTAGTAAATGTAAACAGAAAACTTCGTTTATTCGTGCGTTAATTCTTATTATTTTATGCTTGCATTTGATGTGAACGATACTTTACTCATGAATTCGTTTGTACGTTAATACTAATTATCTTTTATAAGATGGGGAACGCTTCTGCATGAATACTTCTTATTGATGTCGTTTTTTTTGATATATTGATTTAGTTTGACTCGGATGGGTGTGTTTTAACCGCCTGGTATCAGCCGTTGGTTGACTTATGGTGCGATTTTGTAAGAAAAGTATTAAAATTAACGTAATGTTAGACCTCTGTTAACATCAGTTTTAACATTGAGTTACGCCTTCTGTTATTAGCATTGTGTTAATAACATTGTCTGTTATTAACAGTACCGGTAATAGTCACTGTAAACGTTAACATATTAACCTTTAAGGTTAGAAAAGATTTGTTAAACCCTCAGTTTTTAATTTTCGTTAAAATTGTGAAGTACTTTGTGATTGAAAGACTGACATTTAAAATTGTGAGAATGACCGATGAATCTTTTGTTGTACCTGCAATAATCTATGCACTGATTGTGGAGGATAATGCACGGTAAGTACCATATTATTATATTTGTAGTCATCTATAAAACTGAAAACGTTTTAAGAACCAAATGGAGCTTCACATAAGGAATTTAAGGAACAATCAGAACCCTTTTGAAGTCTCATAGGAGTTAGCGCAGTAACTTATTAACCGCATAAATCGCTATCTGGTGTCTACTGATCAACTGCTATCCCTGGATACCTTAAGGTAATAATGCAATTTAATGGTTAGTAAAACTGATTAAAGAATTATTTGATATTGGCAGCCCTAAATATTTTGAGACATGGCTCATACCAACATGTTGGGCTTTTATTAGTGACTGCTTTAAGCCAGCTTGCAATCAGTCGATCCATATCTCTTGTTTGCAATTTCTTACAGCAATTGAAAGAATAGATAACACTAAGCATGGGTAAAATTAAAAACTCAATACAAAAATAGAAAACAAAATCATATGTTTGTTGTAGTTTCTTAAATAAATTTGGTTGCATAGATGGCACTCACGTCGAAATTATTGCTCTAAAAGTGACTGACATGGATCATTCCCCTTACCTCTATATAAACCGCAAGGGCTATCATAGTGTCAACGTTATGGTAGTAAGAAAATTTAACCATTACCTTTAAAAATTTAAATTAATGTTGTTAGATTTGCAATTCCAATTGCCGTATTCTTGCATGTAATCCAAGGTACCCCGATTCTGCAATATGGAGGACATCGACATGATAATGGTGACACTAATGACATCGTTTTCCAAGAAGTGGCAGATAAAGAAATAAGACAGCAAGGTAATTTGAAATATCACTATTGTTCCAATTAACAATTTCATTTCAGAAGTGTTGATGACCATCTACTACAACTGGGACGTAAAGCAAGAGTTAATTATATATAATTATAAAATGTTTATTCAATAAATATTATAATAAAAAATAAAACTATTTAACTTTATATATATTTTCAAATTTATATTTTGCTATTTCAAATTGTAACCAAACTTTTCTAAAAGAATCTTCTTTTCTTCTATTTCCACATTTTCTTCTCTCCGTTTCGTGTCGTTTTTGTAAGTTTCCAGCAAATCGGCACCAATATTTTTTATTTTTTAATTGTTACTTGGTAATTTTCTTTTTCTGGGTTCAGAAATTTTTTGTGGAGTTAGATTGCTTATTGTTGGGTGGTTAGTGACATTTTCTGATAATGTTCGCACAGTTTTAGGAAGGTTCATTCTAGCAGTTTCAGTAAGGTTCTTTATCTCGGTGTCAGAAGTGTATACCACTTCAATAGAGTTTTCAATGCTTGCTAGGTCAATCACTTCAATTTCAAGTGCCTGATGTTGGAGTCCACCAACCGCTGACACCTTTGGTGTACCAGTCACCGCCACTAAACCCCACACTGCTAAATCCCTTTCTTACAGTGTCGATAAAGATTTTTCTTGACAACTTCCTCCCCCAGTTTTTTTTTTGTCTGCGATTAACGATCTGGCTTTATGCTGGGTAGATTTTTTCTAATTAGTAAATCGCTGCAAATAATAAAATACATACAATATGGAATGATATGTACAATGTCACTAACTGTTTGCCAGTCGAACACGGTTAGATTGGGCCCCACATCACATCAATTCAGTAATTGTTCAAGTTTTTCCCATTTCTCCTGAATTTAATTAGGAAGAAGCGTAGGATCCACCGTTCCTGACCAAAATGTATAGGAACTGCTTTCCATAAAATTTAAATAGGTTTCCTACTAATATGTACTTGTTCTTAGAGTACGTTTTTTTTATTTAAATTCATGTTCATGATTAATGATAATAACAACAACAAGAAACAATAACAAATTCAACTAGTTACACGCAAACAACTAGAAAAAAAACCGCACCTAACCAAGATCAACAACGTAATATGTTATTAAGGTATAACATGTTACAGAATACAACATGACTTAACATTCTGTTATGCACCTTCTAACAGAATTATGTTATTAACATGATGTTAGTTTAACATAATGTTAGGTACACTCATGAAATTTAAAACTTGGACACCACAATTTCTGTAAACAAAAGTTTGCACATTGTGAAGCGGGCTTAAGGGTATCATTTACAATTCTAACAGCAGGTAGTCTCAGCAGGGGTTATCTTATAGAAGGACTGTAGAATGAATCATTACACTAAGCACGTTTTAGAAAATAGGTAATTTACGTTGCTTACTTAATTTTTTCTTTAAAGAATATATTTGAAGGTATCGCTAATTAAACACCATAGCTCGATTAATTATCGAATCAAAATTTTGTTTAGGAAATGTTTACAAAATAAAATTAGAAATAATTTTGATTTAAAAACGTCTACAAGCAATAACTTTTAAATTAAATCAAAAAACTAAACATGGTTATTTGGGTTGACTGATTATTACTTATTTTTAAATAAATCTAACCTACTAATTATTGTAAGTTATTAAAAAAAATCATTAAACTCTCTATTCATAATATTTAGTCCTTACAAAATGTATATTTTATGACGTTTCATTTTTTCTGTAGTTAATATAAAAAGTGAAAATAAAAACTAAGGCAATTCTTATTGTCAACGTATATATTTAGTTTTTGACAAGAATTTATTACATAATTATAATTAAGATACCAAGTTATAGTTTAAAATTAAATGAAAACGTTTTTTTTAAATAAAGGTATTACTATATAAATAAATATAAGAAATCAATAATGGGTGTGACCTCCATTATTATTGATACATTCTTGGATGCTTTTGTTTACAGAAATTGTGGTGTCCAAGTTTTAAATTTCATGAGTGTACTTATTACAGAATCACACTATTAATTGTCTTACCTTGCTTTGTTGCAAGTGGAGTAGTTTGTACACCTTCAACGTCAAATTATTTGATATTTTTGATACAACAAACATTGGAGAGTGTTTATCAGAAAGGGAGAGGTTTAAGCCGCCTCGCAACACTCGTTGGTTGACTTAATTGTTTTACTTGGTTTGGTGCAAGTGGAGTAGCCTATCTCTCTCCTCGACTTAACATCAAACTTTACTATGACATTTGCTGTCATTAAATTATTTACTGCTGATACAAAGAATATCAAAGCAGAGTTTTTTGATTTATGATTTTGATTTGATTTTATATGATATTTATTATGTATATGTTATGTGTTGTTTTTATGTTGTGTTTGATGGTTTATTATTTTATTCGCATAAACGTATGTATTATGTTATATTGTTTTTTTTTTGTGTTTTCTTTGTGTTTCTACTAACATTCGACAAATATGATATCTTGTTGCAGTCTTTGATTATTTTAAAAATTTGATTTATTGAGATTTAGTGTTTTATGTCTTCGCGATTTGTGTGTTATTTGTGTATGTTGTTTAATGTACTTTTCAGTTTTTTCTTTTGTAAGCAACTTATGCAGAGGTTAAATATTAAACGTTATTGTGGTTTGCATGCGAGTGTTATTATAAGTTATTAGTTTAGCACATTATCCAATAGTAGATCAGTTCTCATTCAATCCGAATATATCCAAATTTAGTAGAGTAATTAAAAATAATCACAACGTAGGGTCCTTTCCATTTTATTTATTTGGCGAGCACAATGTTCTTTTTGTTAAGGCTAAATTTTATTAACTTTATTTTTGGAATGGGTTACTGACTTATAATTTATGTACTACGACTTAGGTTGGTTGTCACTTATGACTTGTTTTGAAATTTTGTCATCTTTGTATCACCACACCGTTTTAAAATATTTTTGCTCTACTAGTCAAGAAATTCATTACTTTGAATTAAAAATTTAATTTAAGAATTTAATATCCAATGATTTGTTGTATCTTGGTCATTCGGAAAACGAGAACAATGAGACACCTGGATTATATCTGTTAGTTTTCTCACAATTAAAATAAACACATTTATTTCCTGAAACATTTTTTACTTAAAACTCGCGTCTTGTGAATAAATTAATAAATAATGTTTTATTCGAAATCATTCGTATAGCATAATGGAGTATACATAAAAAAATTTAAAAGAAACTTATACTTTACAACAGGTAACTGAAACTACTAGAATAATCATATGCTTATCGGTAATCAATGTATTAAATAGTAGACTCGAATTACAATAAACCAGCAAATTTCACGTGCCGTTAAAATATATTATAAAAAAGTCTTTTAAAATGTAAAAATTATTTAATTAATTTGCGTTATCTGAAAATGTACAAATAAATTAAACGTAGAAAAATATGTACTATCTACTTATCGGGTTCATATTTATAAATAAGGACTGCTCTAAAAAGAGAGGTGTATATTATTATCAAACATTGCATTTTTCGTGTACATGTTTATCGTGACCACAACTGTTTTTTTATGTGATAGGTGTCCAAGTCTGAGTTTATCTCTAGTTTAGATGGCGCAATATAAATATTTGGATATAAGTAAGTTCTTGAAGCCAGCGTCATCTATTCGAGTTAAGACAAAGTATTCTATAAGTATAACGAAATGAGCAATCTAAAGTATATACATTCAATGGTAGCGACATAAAACAGTTTGATAGAAAAATAAGGGCTTATTGAAAGTGTGTCGCAACTTTAAAATTGTGATAGAGAAAATGAAAAAAAAACCGATACCATAAATATACCTAACTGTTTTAACAGCCTACTGGCTTTTTAAACGTTTTAAGATTAGAATTAAATTTACTAACTTTTGGTCCAAAAAAAGGACAAAGAAGATAGCATCATACAAAAAAAATAGCTTAATAGATAGTAATAAATTTCCGGTATTATAAATAAGACTTTCTCAAGTATATACGGACGATTGATTTTTTTGCTTTATTATGAATACTAATTCTAATTGTCGGAAAAAGTGAAAAGAAGGAGTGTTACAAACTTCAGATTGAGATAAATTTTTATATATATATATATATATATATATATATATATATATATATATAAACATCATATTTATATAATCTCAGTTCATGAATTGATATAGTATCTTATAACAGCAATTTTGTATAAATGGTTCTAAGAGGTTATTAAATATTAAAATTGTATAGGTCCAACGATAAATCCTTGAGGAACTTCTACACAAAAAAGTTAAGTTTATCTGATAAAACTTTAAATCGTTTTAAATACCATCCTTATTGCCAACTATAACCTGTCAAAATTTACAGGGTGGGGATAAACATAGACGGTTAAACTTCTTCAATGATCCATCAGAAATCACACCAAATTTTATTAGAAAATTATTATGTTATATTAACTAATGTTGCAGACTAAGTCTTGGATGTACCACTTCCTGTAATACAAGTTATGTTTTTCAAACTAGATGGGACGTCTGCTCGCAATGCCTATATTCCTTAATCATTGCTCATTTTAGAACTTTTTATACAAATCTCAAAAATTTACTGTATAAAAAGGTAAACTCATATATGTTAAAATTCTACGATTATTACGTTACATTTTATAATGCTCTATTTATGATAATTTTAAAGTGTAATTTTGGCAACCGCTACTATTCACTGTCCATAGTAACCATAGTTTTTTATTTGAATTTAATAGATCTATCGATGTAAAATCTTAGTCTTGATTTTCCTCGCATCTTCTGTGGAGATTGACATGTTTTTCATTGCTGTTACGGATTTTTTTTTAATTTATAAGAATTTCAAGAATATGAAAATTCAATTAGTACATAAGTAGAATGTTGAAGGCAAAAAAAAACAAGAAAAACCAAACGCATACTGGTGAGATAAGACAGAGTTAAGCGATTACAAGAAGCATCAAATTACAAAAACTGAAAAGTAAAAAAAAGGAGCCATGCTGAATGGATGGACTAAGCACGCTGAAAAGAAGTAAAAAAATTACTTTTAATCTTTTTTTATAATCCTTATCTATCGTTTTGTATTTTATCTGGCTTTGAAAATCCATTTCAATTCAATCATTATACTCACCTTAAATTGACAAGAAAGACTCAGAAGCTGATTTGCAGATGCAGATTTTGCATCATAGAACATAACCTCAGATGTTTTTGCAAAACCAAGACTGCATTTGTTATGCTTGGTCGATTATGATATTACAAACTTAGAATTACTTTTTTTGGTGACATTTCTCTTTTTTGCTTGTTTCTATTGGCCAAACAACTAATTTCTGTTTTATGCACATTTTTTACCTAGCTACAAAAAAGTATTAAACATTTTCAGCACAACGGTAAAACTGAGAGACACCTAGGAACATACCTTCAATTGCGTCTACACTATAGGAAAGGATTGAGCCAACGTTATTACTTAAAGTTTAGCATATTATTGATTTTTGTTCATCAAATCGTCCATCATTACTTTTACCATCTTCCATAGGATCGTTTAACATAGAACAAATTTATCAGTTTTTCCCATTCCTTACTATCCCTTTTACACTTATTTATGTTTATATACTCATCTTAATTGAAAGTCATTAAAGTTTTAAGGAACAGTTTCTTTTATTTTAATCCTTGCAGTCAGCATATCTTCGTTTTTAATTTCTTTGCGTGTCTTTTCTCAGAGACCGTAATTAATAAATCTCAAAATGATTGAAATATAAAATGAACGTGATTCTAAATGTTGTAGGAAACCCAAAATTGTTGTCCTTGACAAAATTTTAATGATGCACTCTTGCATTACAACTTATAACACCAACAAACATTCTTCTGTTTAACTCTCCAAATCCTAGAAGAAAATTAAAATATTGAGGTGTAAAAATTTTCTTACCGAAATGTAGAATAAAAATTACAGAAAAATAGCAAATTGAAAAACCGCGACACGACTTGAAATCAAGATTAAG